>OZ024741.1:188865594-188908094 GCA_964016885.1 Eledone cirrhosa
GCCTGCTAGGATGATGAGATCCCTGTTATTTGTCACTGAAGCTGCCTGTAAAAGTTCCTCATAGAAACAATTCTTTTCCATCATGCCTACGGGACTTATATCAATAGCTCCCTTGCTAGCTTCAGGAAGTGTTCCGTCCCCAAGCATTAATAGATTCTGGGCAAACTGCTCTCATAAATAATAAATTACAATGGTATATATAAATTCATAAGCTAAAATATGCTATAAAAATTACAGATCCTTAATTTATAGCATTTTTTCTGGCCAATTGAAAGCTTTAATGACAGTTATAAAAATCTTGGTTTTAATAGACTTAAAAATGGTAGAAGAAAAAAAAAGCAGTAAGAATACATAGCAAAGTTTATGATACTACCTTATCTCTAGTTATTACATTTTCTTATTCTTTCTCTTTATCACTCTTTTTCTCCTCTATCTATAGTTTTGACGTGTATCTTAACCTTCAACATGCTGTCGGTGATACAGGGTGTCATAAGAGTAATCTCCCCCAAGGGAAACAACTCATAAAAATTACTAGCGCACTAAATGAATGTAAATATAATATCAATTTCATTTCATCAAAATATTTTGTACTGTTAAGGCCTGTGTGTGTGTGTATGTATGCATGTGTAAATGTATTTATACATATATATATAACTTTCATCTTCTACTCTTTTTATTTATTTGCCGGTCTCCCTTTTCTCTCTTTCCCTCTGGTGTTTTGTGTAAAGTTTTATTACCAACAAAAAGGTAAAGATATATACAAACACATGATTTATTAATATAATGGGTATGTATTTTGTAATATTGTTCATTGGTTCATTTAAAAAAAAAAATTACTTTCTTTTTTTCTCTCTCTCCCTCCCTTCTCCCTCTTTCAGGAAAACTATTTATGTTTACGGAAAAAAATCTGGGATGGTTCATTGGTGCCAATGCAGAAAGAGTGGTTTGACCGTATTCTAGCGAGGATTCCTGACAAGTTGAAGACCTTGCCAAATTCTCAGTTGGTGCTTCAGAACATGTTCCAAGAGGTGGTAGCAAACTATGAAAACAGTATGAGGATTTCTCGAGGTAACTACAATGGATAATATGTTGCTTGCTTGCTTTTTTGCTTCTTTCTTAAATCAGTCACTGTCTAAGGCAATGGGTTTAGAAGAAGTTTTCACAGAGTTGGGATGTCTTGTAGTGTCTGATCTGGTTATATGAATTCTGAGTTTAAATCATATCACCAGATAAACTGGGGCATTTATCATTAAAATTCCCAAGAAATCTCCTATGGGATGGCACTTCATAGTGGTTTGGTGAAACCTCTGTATGTGGGAATGGTAACAACAACAATATATAACTTTGATTTGAAATACATGAAGCTGTATATCTGGTGACATACGGTATGCTTATAAATAAACATTTTGAAAGCCTTCAGCTATGGTTTTAAAAGCTGACAGCACAGCACCATCTAGTGTTTTCTAACAGAAGCTAAGTATGGGCAACTAGTGATGATGATGTCATCATTTCTGACTTTTTGTCATTATCAAACTAGTGCTCCTGTCCGCTTACTGCTGTAAGTTAATATAAGCTAAAACATATAGTTTAGAAGCCTATTTACACTGACTGATCAGCCAAATTTGCATATAGAGTAATGGCTGGCTCTGTCTGGGGATAGATAAGTGCATTAACTCTAACATAGCTTTGTATATAAAATACGTGAAGTTATATATCTGGCGACATATGGTATGTTTATAAATAAACATTTTGAAAGCCTTCAGCTATGGATTTGAAAACTGATGGTGTAGCGCCACAAAGCTATGTTAATGCCAAGCTGTATCAGTTTTTGTTTTTTTCTCTTGGACAACATTGGTGGTGTGGAAATAAACGCTAATTATATCAACAAAGTCTAGTGGAAGGCAAAAATGCTTGATAGGAGCACTCTACATAAAGTGTATACATACAAATAGAATCTCACTGTCTCAATGTGGCGAGTGAAGAAAACTTGTGTTATTTTAAAGAGCTTGGATCAGTCAAAGCTACAGGAGTCATCTCCCTGCTTGCCCTCTATGCCCAAACCCACATAAAGGGAGTTTCAATCTTGGAAATGTGAGGATAGTGTTGGTTAACTGGAGTTTTTTCCCCACTTGCCATATTCAGAAACTGAGACTATTTGTGTGTTTGTGTATACATATATGTAGATAAGCTTTGTATTGATAATTGCCAAAATGAATACTTAATAAGTATAATAGAGATTACTATATTCATTCTTAAGGCCAAGCTTGAGTCTTGTTACTGTTGAGTTTCTCCTGTTTATTCAGAGTCATCAGACTTGATCCTGTAAATACTCCAGACCCAAGCTTTGCCTTAAAAAAGAAATATATATAATATATATATATGCAAGCGTGGAATATGGACGTTAAACGATGATGATGATGATATATATATATATATATATATATATATATATATATATATATATATATATATATATGTAGATAAATCTACCAAAAGGATAGATAATATAAGGAACTGTTTCATTGTTTTATTCATTATTTTTTAAATATTTTATATATATATATATATATATATAGTATTTTCTTATTTGGAATACAAAGAAGTTGAAGTTTAAATGAATATTTGATTAACCAATTTGTAGAGAACATATTTCAGCCCAATGATAAATTTCTCCTTTCACTTGTTTAGAGATCATCAGGCACTCGTTTGCAAGACATTTAGCAAAAATAAGTATTAATAATTTCATCAAACAAAACAAATAGAACATTTATGTAATTAAAATCGTTAAATAATTCTATTTTATATGCCTATATCCAAGACAGACACCCTGCACATATTGAACTTAATTTAAGTCTAGTTCCTATAATATTCATATTATGAATTTAATTTAATTTATGTATTCATAGCTCTGTAGTATTATGGTAACTTGGCAGTATCGGTAGAGGGTCGGACGCCATGCTTTGACGCAAAGAGTTACGTCCCTTTACGATCCGAGTTCAAATCCCGCCGAGGTTAACTTTGCCTTTCATCCTTACGGGGTCGATAAAATAAAGTACCAGTAATGTACTGGGTAATTTCTGGCCTTGTGCCAAAAAGTAGAAACAATTATGGTAACTTGGAGATGTATTGAATTATTTCCCTTGTATACATTAGAATTTATGTTACGTCTGTATTGCATAGCTGAGATATACTGCCTAGCCAAGGGTGTAGAGTCTGCTCCTCCATTCCCCTTCCTCCTTTTTCATAATTTAATTTGGTTCCTATCTTCCTGTTTCTTTACCCTTTTATTTATTTTTCATTCAATTTTTCACATAATTTTCTTTATTAGATCATGGTCTACAATGAATTATTTTAGGAATCAATTTAAATCCAAATTATATTGGTATGCATTTGTGTAGATTATATTTCCATGGTTGTATCTATTCAAGAAGCAGACATTTATTTTAAATACAGTTCATAAACTTAATAATAATCTTGATATAAATTATTACTAGGGTGAATGGTGATTAGGTAGAATATATTTCAGATATTTAATGTTTTGTAAATCACTCTTACTTTAAATCAGGATTAAGAGAAAATAGGTGATAAAAACTGACCTTGCACACTTACACCTCTTTAAGGCAATGTCACTGGATCGAGATCTTTGGTGCTCTGCAGTAATACAGAAGACCTGCCTTCCCTTACGTACAAACTTAAACCTATAGTCAGTAGGCACCTCTTAACCCAATATACACCCCACCCACACACCCTACTCCATCATCCCACTTTCGCCCACACCACCCTTTCTCTGTAAAGTTATGTTGGTACCACAGAACATTCCAGTCCACACTGTAAAGTGGTCATGTAGGAGACATGGTAAAAAAATCTCCCAGTCCACACTGTAAATGTGGTTGGTGTTAGGAAGGGCATCCAGCCGTAGAAAACTTGCCAGAAACAGTTCTATACGAGTGAGACACGGTCACCCGACCAATCTTGCCTCAAGTGGGACAAACCCGTCTAACCCATGCTAGCATGGAAGATAGACATTAAACGACGACGACGACGACGACGACGACGACGATGATGATGATGATGATGATGATGATGATGATGATGATGATGATGATGATGATGATGATGATGATGATGATGATGATGATGATGATGATGATGATGATGATGATGATGATGATGATGATGATGGTAATGATGATATCCCAAGGTAAACTCCTCGCTACAGAAGTATTTGAGGATATATATTTATAGCAGGGAAAGTGGACATTAAATGAGGATGATTATAATAATATGGATGTAATAGGAGGGAAAATAGAAATGGAAGATGTGAAGGAAAACTTTAGAATAGATAATTTTGAATAAAATAATGATGAAATAGCCAAAAGATAAATGAAAATGATGCAGGTAGATGATATAGTATAAAGATGGAGAGAAAATGCCAAAATTAAAACAATTAAATAAAAAAAGAGCTAATGGAAGATAGATAAGTTATTTGATTCAAGAATATAACACATAAAATTGATATAAGATTAAGTTAAATTTAAAATTAATAAATATAGGAAAATTAATACTAATAGAGGTAGCAGGTGAACAATGAAAATTATAATCATGTATAATATAATTTTAGAAAGGAAATGAATCAAGTTTTAACACACATCATCATCATCATCATTTTACGTCCGCTTTTCCCTGCTGGCAAGGGTGGGACGGGAACTGATTCTGGCTTGATTTCTACAGCTGGATGCCCTTCCTAACACCAACCTCATTTACAGTGAGTGCTGGGTGCTTTTTTTCCGTGGCACCTACACGACCACTTTGCAGTGGAATGATAGGGACTCCAGTCTATACTATATCATCATCATCATCACCGTTTTACGCCCGTTCTTCCACGCTAGCATGGGTTAGACGGGTTGTCCTGTTGTGGGCAGTGTCTGGTCGGCTGACCATGCCTTGCTCATACAGGAACTGATCTGGCTTGATTTCTACAGCTGGATGCCCTTCCTAACACCAACCTCATTTACAGTGAGTGCTGGGTGCTTTTTCGTGGCGCCTACACGTCCACTTTACAGTGTGGGCTGGGTGCTTTTTTGCCGTGGCACCTCCACGACCACCTTGCGGTGGAGGGGGGGCATATTGTTTATATGCTTCAGCATGTACCCATGGGAGGTCGGGTACCCTGTATTACTGCGTGACGCCAGAAGTCACGGTCGTGTGTCATTGACTTTGAGAGGTGTAGTTGGGTAAGGTCGGCTTTTATCACCTCATCCCAAGTCATCTTGGGTCTCCCCACTCCGCGGTTTCCATCAACTTCTAGTGCTCTGCACCTTTTTATGCAGCTGTCATCCTTCATACGCATCACATGTCCATACCAGCGTAACCGCCTCTCCTGCACGCAGCATTTGATTCCTCTTATGCTCAGTCTCTCTCTCAATTCCTTTATGCTTTGTCGTTCACGTATATTACTGTTACACATCCATCGGAGCATGCAGGCTTCATTTCTCTCTAATCTACGTAAGTCTTCCACCTTCAGCGCCCAGGTCTCACTACCATGCAACATCGCTGTTCGGATACACGCATCATACAGTCTGCCTTTCATTCTGAGGGAGAAGCCTTTTGCAGCTAGCAGTGGTAGTAGTTCCCTAAACTTCTTCCATCCCGTTCTTACCCTAGTTATTGTACTTTCTGAGCACCCACCTCCGTTGCTAATTCGGTCACCTAGGTAGCAGAAGCTGTCTACTGTTTCTACAGGGCCCTCCCAGAGATTGGTGGTACTTGTTTCCTGTGGCTGTTTGCTTGCTGTTTCAGCACAGCTGCTGCATGTGAATCCTACATTCTTAATTAAGCTTCCTGAGATCCCGCTACATCTCTTGTGTACCCATTGTTTGCATTTGGGGCAGAGAATGGAGTTCCTACCTACACCTTTCCTACATACTGAGCAAGGCCATTTCCCTGAGGGGATCTGGGTTCTGTTTTCTCATCTACTTATAAGGACCTTAGTCTTTGTCATGTTGACTTTGAGGCCCTTTCTCTCTAGTCCCTGCTTCCAGGTTTGGAATTTATTCTCTAGTTCTACCATAGATTCAGCTATGAGTGCGAGGTCATCAGCATACAGGAGTTCCCATGGGCATCCGGTCTTAAACTCCTCCGTTATTGCCTGCAGGACTATGATGAACAGGAGAGGGCTAAGAACAGAGCCCTGGTGGACCCCAACCTGTACGCTAAATTCCTCGCTATACTCATTGCCAATCCTAACTTTGCTGACTGCTCCCCTATACATGGCTTGTACCGCTTTCACAAGCCATTCATCTACTCCTAGTTTTCTAAGAGCCCACCAGATTACTGCACGTGGAACTCTGTCAAAGGCTTTCTCAAGGTCGACAAATGCCAAGTAGAGTGGCTTACTTTTAGCTAGGTACTTTTCCTGTAATTGCCTCACAAGGAAGAGGGCATCAGTGGTGCCTTTCCCTGGTACAAACCCAAATTGCATCTCGTCTATATTCACCCGGTCCCTAATCAGCTGTGCTATAACTCTTTCTGTTACTTTCATGACCTGGTCCATCAACTTTATACCTCTATAGTTTCCTCTATCTAGTGCATCGCATTTACCTTTGTAGCAGTTGACAATGATGCTACTGCACCAATCTTTTGGTATGGCCCCCCTCTAGTATTACCTGGTTAACGATACGTGTGGTTATAGTGTGACCTACAGACCCAGATGCCTTCAGCATCTCGGCAGCTATACCCGATGGACCGGTTGCCTTCCCTATCTTCATATCTCTGATTGCCTTACTTACTACGCTGCCGCTGACTTGTACTGCTGGCCCCTCTATAGGGTCTACGTGGGGTAGGGTCTCTTCTTCCCATGCATTCTCCTCATTTAGTAATCTATCATAATGACTCATCCATGCATCTTTCTTCTCAGCACTTGTGAGGGCAAGCTCACCTTTATCATTCCGGATACACTTCTCTCCAATGACATCACAACTATCTCTGACACACTGCCTCGCAATCTTGAATACCTCCTGTTTCTGGTCCTCACGTTGTAAAACATGCTTGAATTTTCTATCCTCTGCTTCCCTCCTAGCTAAGTATACTTGTCGCCTAGCTTCCCTCTTGGTCTCTATGTAATGTACCCTGCTCCCCCCGTTCTTCCATTCTTTCCATGCCTGTCTCTTGGCCTTGACTGCTTCATCTACCTTATTGTTCTAACTATATATATATATATATATATATAGTTAGGGAAGCAGGAAATTGCTTATTGTGATCCAGTTCATGGTTAAGAAAGCCAGTTTCATGGACGGTTTCAACGTACGGTTAGGGGTAACTCCACAAGTTTGTAAGAATTCCGTTCAATTTTGGAGTATAAAGTATAACAGAGAAAACACAGGTAAGCATTAAGAGAAGGATTTTATCCAGCTATTTACGACCGTTTCATTGGTAAGTGCAACCTTATATTGCTATACTGCAAATAGCAGCCACTCAATTATAATTGTTGTTCACGTCCAAATTTTCAAAATAGTGAGTGATCACTATTTTGAAAGTATAGCAATATAAGGTTGCACTTACCAATGAAACGGTCGTAAATAGCTGGATAAAATCCTTCTCTTAATGCTTACCTGTGTTTTCTCTTTTATACTATATATATATATATATATATATATATATATATGTGAGTTCAATTCTCAGACCGGGTGATGTGTTGTTTCCTTGAGCAAGGCACTTTATTTCACATTGCTCCAGTTTACTCAGCTGTAGAAATGAGATGATAGGGACTGGGGTCACTATCATTCCACTGCAAAGTGGTCGTGGAGGTGCCACGGCAAAAAAAAGCACCCAGCACTCACTGTAAATGAGGTTGGTGTTAGGAAGGGCATCCAGCTGTAGAAATCAAGCCAGAATCAGTTCCCGTCCCACCCTTGCAAGCAGGGAAAAGTGGACGTAAAATGAAATGATGAATGATGATGATATATTAATATGTGTAGAAGTAAACACAGTAAATTCTGCGTCTAAAATTACGAGGGTAGATTTCACCACAAATGTTATATATATTTCAACTGAAACATATATTATGGTACAAGATTTCTTATACATACCGTATCAATAACGATTTCATCTCTCGGACAGACTAAAGATTTAATCTGTTTTGCCCTGACAACATTGTGTTTGTAACAAGTAATCCTTAGGCATTTCGTCAGCGAAATATATGTGTGTGTGTGTGTGTGTGTGTGTTTGTATGATCAGTCAGTGTAAATAGGCTTCTAAACTATATGTTTTAGCTTATATTAACTTCCAACAGTAAGCGGTCAGGAGCACTAGTTTAATAACAACCAAAAGTCAGAAATGATGACGTCATCATCACTAGTTGCCCATACTTAGCTTCTGTTGGAACACACCAGATGGTGCTATGCTATAAATAATTGAAGGCCTTCTAAATGTTTATTTATAAGCACCCCATATATCACCAGATATACAACTTCACGTATTTCATATATATATATATATACTAGACATATCCAGTTCATTCTACTTTGGAGACACATACACTCACAGAGAGCATAGTTTTTTACACCAGCCCCCTTCCTTTTACACACTCATACATTCACACACACACACAGAGCTTTGTGTTAAAGTTGAAATGCTGTTTGATTTTTTTTTTCACCGTAGAATTTTCACCATCTTTCTTTTTAACTCATTCATCTGATCAGCGGACTGACACACAGACGGACACGATTCCACATTTATTTTTATATATATATATATATATATATATATATATATATATATATATATATATATATATATATATATATATATATATATATATATATATATATAGAGAGAGAGAGAGAGAGAGAGAGAGAGAGACAGGAGGCACATGGCTTAGTGGTTAGAGCATTGGCCTTGCAATCGAAAAGTTGTGAGTTCAATTCTCAGACCGGGTGATGTCTTGTTTCCTTGAGCAAGAGACTTTATTTCACATTGCTCCAGTTTACTCAGCTGTAGAAATGAGATGATAGGGACTGGGGTCCATATCATTCCACTGCAAAGTGGTCGTGGAGGTGCCACGGAAAAAAAGCATCCAGCACTCACTGTAAATGAGGTTGGTGTTAGGAAGGGCATCCAGCTGTAGAAATCAAGCCAGCATCAGTTTCGTCCCACCCTTGCAAGCAGGGAAAAAGCGGACGTAAAATAAAATGATGATGATGAGAGACACAGATCTTTGATTTTCATTTGTTGTTCTGTCTTGTTCCAGTTCAGCATGTTTTACTGAAACCAACGAATGTAACTGGGTTGACAGCAGATGATAATGCGGGTCCTCCACCTTATGAACCAATGTGAGTATTGCATTTTTGTTTATTGTATTTTTTTATGTTTTGGAATACAAAAGAATACAATTTTAACCTAACCATGTAACAAACCACTGAACATGGCATGCTTTGTTTAGTATTAGGCTTGAGGAGTTAGTAAAGTTGTGAGGCTTATAAGCTTATAAAGTTAGAAAAGAAAGAAGGTTTGTGAAAGCAGTCGAGGCTGTGGATTTTGTAGTAAATGTGTAGTGCCTTGTGAGTGAAATTAGTTGGTTGGAAACTGCTTTGAAGTCTATTGAGTGGCCTATAATTCACAGGGCCATTCATGTCACACACTGTGTCATGCTGAATCTTCCTGGGAATTATGTTGAGGGTATATATGTCTGGAATGCTTAAGCATTTGTACATTAATTAAATAACTGGAACATTTGTTGTTGGAACTGAGAGAGGTCCATTCCACATCCAACTGTGTGGAAACAGTAAGCATAAAGGGGTAAATAAAACACGGAAGAGTTAATAAGCATTTAGAGATCAGCGTTTTGAAGTAGTAAACTTGTTGGTAGGGTGGAAGGTTGTAAATTCATGGAAGTAATAAGGATACAAAGGTAAGAATCTTGAAATATTAGTAAGATTGTGGATAAAGTAAACTTGTGGTCATAATTAGCTTATATAGTAGGTAATACATTAGTAGAAGTAATAAACTTATAGCAAGTTCATGGATCATGGGGCTGGAGCCTTGCTGGAAGTATTAAGGCCAGTGATGTCATGCGACAGAGAGGGCCTTGTCAGAAGTAGCAGGGCACTGTGATTTCATGGTATGGAAGGCTGGAAGCAGTAGCATCATTGCGAGACTTCTGCCCAATTTGTCAATGATTGTTGGGGAAGGAGCTTATGATTTTCTGGCAATAGGGAGAGTTGGGATGAGTGCTTAAGGACCATGGATATACTGCATTATGGAGAATATCAATGATTGAGACATCCCCTGAGGTAGGTGAACTACATTTCCCCTCTTGTAATATAGACTATTTGGGCATCATGCGTTTTTTCTCCTCATCTCTTCTCTCATTCCTTGCAACAGACAATGTGTCAACAAAGATAAGAATTGGTAGCGCTGCTATCAGGCCCTTTTGTGGCAAGGATGATGTTATTGCATGGATTCGAAAGATCAAGGTGGATTTATGGTACTCTACTTGGAGGGAATTGTGTTGTGAAACACCGGAAGGAATGCTGTGGTGTTAGCAACCATGGAGGTGTGCAGCACCAGGCATCGTCCGATGAATGACAAGGAAAGGTGTCAGGATCTTCACATAGCAAGGGACTGCAAGGAGCTGAGCCATCCTCAATCACTTGTATGGAATAGAGAAGGTGTCCAAGCTGGACCAATGGGTGCCCCACAACTTGGCTGGGTGACAATTGAAACTTCTCTGCTCTCCTACCATTGCACGACCAACTGGTTATGTTCCATTGTCACTGGTGATGAAAAATGGTGTCTCTACATTAATGTGTTGTAATGAGGTAGAACCTGTGTCATGATAAAATATGTCCAGGTCACTCTATAATGTGGTAGTGCTGGTGTCATAAAAAAACCCAGCCAGTTCACCTCGTAATGTGGTAGTCATGATAAAATGCTCAGTATACGTAA
The DNA here is from genome assembly GCA_964016885.1 of Eledone cirrhosa. NCBI lineage: Eukaryota > Metazoa > Mollusca > Cephalopoda > Octopoda > Eledonidae > Eledone > Eledone cirrhosa. Next base: position 188,876,539 of record OZ024741.1, read on the forward strand.
AGTGGTTGGCATTAGGAAGGACACCCATCTATAGAAACCAACACAAAATAGAATGTACATTAAACAGCTATGATGATGATGATGTATGTATATATATATATATATATGGCGATGATGATAATATAAATATATATAGGGAGGGACATACATATATATGCGTGTGTGTGTGTATGTGTGTATGAATATCAATTATTTCTTTCTCCTATGTTGACTTAATCATACATACACAAATGTACATATACATGTACTTCATTTATTTATCTTGTGTAGAGTAAAAAAAAAGCATCTAAAGAATATCTTTTTCAGGCAAGTAAATTATAATAAATCAGAACAGTATATTTTTCTTTTTTCATATATATTTAATTATTTATATCTATCTGCAGACAGTCTGTTTCAACATATTTTTACCTTGTCAGTGCAAAATGCTACTTGAATATAACATATTATATTCAAGTAACTACTTGACAATAGAAAGCTATATGATAATTGTCTTCATTAAAATTGTGTTGTCATTCTCAGAAAGCAGGCGATTGGAATAAATTGATAATATAGAAACATGTAGTATGAAATAAAAATATGAATGAAGGATACTGATTTTAAATGCTATAAGCTTAAGGCTGGCTGGTTAAATATTTAAATATTGATAAAATTGAAACACACACATATAATATATAATATATAGATACACATACACACACACACACACACATATATATATATATATCCGTATGTGGTTGACAGCTGAGAGAAAGGAGTATTCAATACCTAAGTAGATTTTTAATATTTAATATTATTAAGGCTAAAAAGTAAGTCTTGTTACTCTGGAGTTTTGCCTGTTTATAATATATGTGTGTATATAATGTATATATATATGTGTTTGTGTATATACATATATATATATATAGTTGTTATATAGTAAGGTGTATTATTGGTTGTGTCATACGGTCCAATAAACTTTTGTTAGCAATATTAAGTTCTCCACGCTTTTGTATATCTCCAGTTCCATTTATGGGAACAGCTAGATGATGTAAAATGGAGTATTTGTATCAAAATAAAGATCCGAAGGCATGGTATAAATTTCCAATCATTTTAATCACGACACATGTTTCAATAAGAGATAGATCAATCATACGGCCATTATCGATTATCACTGATCTCGTCAGGTGAAAATGAATTGTCTTCAAATCCTTGATATGAGGGAGAAAATTTAATGATGTTCACTCACTAGTTTTGTCCCCCTCTAGTGAGTGAACATCGTTAAATTTTCTCCCTCATATCAAGGATTTGAAGACAATTCATTTTCACCTGACGAGATCAGTGATAATCGATCATGGCCGCATGATTGATCTATCTCTTATTGAAACATGTGTCGTGATTAAAATGATTGGAAATTTATACCATGCCTTCAGATCTTTATTTTGATATATATATATATATATATATATATATATATGAGTCCTGGGTTCAGTCATAGGTAACCGTAGAAAATAAGGTACTCAATACATTAGTAGAATGTAAACAACAAATTTAATATAGAAATGGCTTCTACAGGACTAGAACTGTTTCATTCGAAAGAAATCATCAAGTAAGCCAACTGCCATTGTATGTATATATATGTAATATATATATACGTATATTATATATGTAATATATATACGTATATTATATATGTATATAAGTATGTTTTGAAACAGTGAGCAAGTTTGAAAATAGAAATAGAAGCTTTCGCCGTATTTTTGACTAAAGAAATTTTAGCCTGATAGTGGGGTTTAGAACCCTCTAAGAAATGGAAAAAGATGAGTATTGATGTCAATACTCATTGGCTAAAATTTCTTTAGTAAAAAATACGGCAAAAGCTTCTATTTCTATTTTATATATATATATATATGTATGTATGTATGTATATATATATTTATATATATGTCAGGTCACCAGTTGGTGCTACTGGTAACATGTATTCCAGTACAACCTGTCCCATGGTCGGGTCGTTGGCGACTAAACTGGCAACCCCACCAAAGTTTCTTGGTGAGGAGGGTGACTTTGGACATCCTGCAGGACTAAAAACAAAACCTGTCAAAGGGCAAAGGAGCTCTTAAGAGTCAATGGCCATCCAAAATCACCGGGAGAGATGACCCCTTAGCCTTTGTCAAGGCAGAATTCTAGGAGAAGGAAAACTCTGATATAACACCTGCAACTCTGATCGTATCCAATGATGTTGACTTGTTCTTCTTTTTGGTAAATATCATCTTGGTTAAGAGAGTGGGACTGGCTTTGTGCAGTGCTTTTGCTCACTATAAAAGCTTCACGGCACAGGCATTGCTTTATATCTGGAGATCTCTCTGCACTTGTCGTCACATGGTACCATGGGCCCAGCACTGTGTGTCAATAATTGTCACAAGTGTAGTGTTTGTACCAGAGTTTTCAAGTCGCTGGCTGGACTAAAAAGTCAGACTCGTTCAGCGCATCGGTAGGGGTTCTCCTACATGGATATAAAGTAGTGGCTGTACTCGAAAACGAGTTGGCAGCCACATATATATATATATATATACTAGCAGAATGGCCCGGTGTTGCTCGGGCTTCTAAACATAGATTGGGATGTTTATCCCTCCTTTCTGAAGCAGTACAGAGAAGTACGGAATACCTCGGCCTGGGGATGGTGTCTACATTTTGTACTTAGGCAAATAATTTTCCATTAAGATTTTTCAAAAGCATGTAATTGCGTTCCCTCTCTTTTTTGTTGTTGTTTTTGCTGCTGTTGGTGTGATAGCAGCCGTTGGTCATACTACTAACACAGTCACGTCCTTCTTCAGCCAATTGTATATATCCCCTTCTGTCTTGTCTACCTATACAATGATTGTAGCACCTCCTTGTACACAATGTTCCTTGTTCTTCCGTGTCGGGCATATGCAAAGAGGTTTGTCTTGCTTCCCACTCTTGAGCAGCCAATGTATAGTTGCCCGTGTGAAAAACATGACTCTTCCAAAAGAAGACCAACAACACCCTGGGATTTGTTGATAGACATTGCAAAGCTGACACGGTTTGGCGAATGGTTTATTGGTTGTCTGTTTAAAGTACTCTTCTGGTGGCAGTACGTAGCATCTTGTGACCGTTGAATAGCAGATTCCACTGACGTTTGCCTACCTTGTTCTTTTTCTTGCTGCTTTCGCAGTATTTCGGCCAATGGAGTCTTCCTTCGAGGCATGACCTAAAAGCAGGACAAAGTACAGTAAGACTAACTGGTAGAGTAAGGAGTAAACTCGTCAGTGATGCATGTGATTTCCGAACCGTTGACTATGTTATTGCTGGCCTTGTGCCAAAAGTAGTGGGACTTTTTGGGTGGCATATCGGCAGTAACAATGGCGATAAGCCGTCTGTGCTTTCGTGAAATAAATACGTTTGTTTATATTTTGTTTTTGTGTATGCAAAAATATCTGTACACGAATATATAATTATATATATATTAAAATAACAGATTAAAGTTTAAGCAAATAATCGCTGCTTTCACCCTTAACGGAATCTTCTGAAACTAAAAAAATCAAGTAGTAAATATTTAAAAAAACGTTGCATCTGAAGGAAAACAGGAAGACGATACTTTCGTTCATAAAGATATTCCCTGGCAATGAACGGAAAATAGCGAAGATGATACGTCAGCAATGAGAACAATGTTTTCATAATGTCGTAATGCAGACAGCCAGACATACAGACAGATATTATAAGGGCACGACGTTATAGCTATGTATCTATCTAAAAAGACAGACTAAGAAAGAGAGAAAGAGAGATCGCTAACCAGCGCCTAACACCCCTTTAACAACAGACAATTGAAAAATAAAAGATGCAGTTAATATCTTTAGACCGCAAGGAATATATAAATGCAAGTTTGAAGTCAATCGGAGTAGAAATGTGGATTTGTATAGAGTTTGTATAGAACAAATAAGGTTGGTGGTATTCTCAGTTGTAGTTGAGTGTTCAGCCACCCACACCCCTGCGACTACGCAGGACTGTCGGGATGTTCTGAAAGTTAGAAGGGAACAGTCACTCAAAGCAAAAACATACACATTTTTTTAGTCCACTCCCTTCCAGCGAAAATTGCCTCAGAAATGTTACCTTTTAATCAATTTTTGCTGTCTGAAGAAATCACGATATCTATCGTCATTGAAATATGTATAATGGCTCAATTAATAAAGGATCCTAACATCTTCAACTTCACATTTTCCTCTTTATTATATATATATATATATGTTTATATACATAGTGATTTTGGTTGTTGTTTACTTTTTAGAATTGGGTGTTTCTGTAAGAAATTTTTCGTTTTCTTACCTTTTAATAAGAGAGTTAAGTTTAGTTGTATGTATGTGTATATCTCTGTATTCTTTATATTGTAAATTGAAATGTATAATCTATCGAATAGTTAGATGGACTAGGGGCTCACATCTTGATTGCATATATCCTTGCACTCAACTGAAAGTATTTTATCATGGCACCAACACTAGAGAAGTTGTCATGCCTTTGACACTCCTGACCTTTTACTTGTCAGGTTTTCTATGGCTGGCTGCCCTTAAATTCACCAACCACTTTACAGATATATCTATATAATTGTTATCTTACTGTGTCCAAGGAGATCCATAGTTGTCGTCAATGTGCCAAGGAGTGCAAGTCTCTAGCAGGCTTGAAAAGCCAAGTGTTGCACATGTGAATTTGACAAGCAATTACAATACTCTTAGCGTGAGTTTGCAGCCATCATGTATGTATTTATGTACATATGTATGTACACACACACATATATATACATCAATACTCATCTTTTTTTCCATTCAGAGGGTTTTTTTAAAATCCCAACTAACAGATTAATTCTATTTAGTCAAATACGCCGCAGGCTTATGTTACTACCCAATTTTCAGATTTGCTAGCCGTTTCCAAACAAAGCCTGCTTTGTGTCTCCCTTTTTATATACATATATATACCTGCTATGGTTATATAGCTTCTAATTGAATGGAAGGAAGCATGGGGAGGAATGTAATGGTAACACATTGGTCCGGCAAACCAAACATGTCGGTTTGTGTCCCATGTACATCAATACTCATCCTTTTGTTCATACAGAGGGTTTTTTAAAATCCCAACTAACAGACTAATTTTATTTAGTCAAATAGGGTGTAAGCACATGTTACTACCTAATTTTCAAATTCGCTAACCGTTTCTAAACAAAGCTTGCTTTGAGTCCCCCTATTTATATATACATATTTATATTTATATATTAAAATAACAATTATTTTTATTTCCTTTTACTTACCTCTTTGATGAACAACAGTGGTCTTGATTATTCTAAAGAATGGCACGAACGGTACAAAATTAATCGGAGAGCCATTCAGAATAACCTACACTTATTACATCCACTCACGAGGACTCTTCTAAATTTTTGTCAGACGACATTAAGTCGCATGACCTTATTAAACCTATCAGGGCTCCGGTGAGTATATCTCTCTTTTTATATTGTTGGTTACATGTTTTTATGTTATTGTTGTTGTTTAGATGTGTCTTTGTTGTTGCAATTTATATTTGTGTGGTAGGTTTTTTTTTTTCCATTGTTAGAATTTGTTGTCTGATTTTCTTTTTTTAATTTTGAACCTGAAAGAATGATAGAGATAGATAGATAGATGTCTTTAAAGTTAGCTAAACAGCTATATCTATCTATCTCTATATATATATATTAATTTTTAAATTGCATTTGTGATAGTATTTTACACGTTTTTATTGTATGTTAACTTTCCCCTTTGTATTTGTCCCCTTCTTTTGTGCCCCTGTGGCTAATAAAGAAACATATATATATATATATATCCAGACAGTCCACGCTGTAATGTGGCCGTGTAGGCAACACGGTAAAAACCTCCCAGCCCCACACTGTAAATGTGGTTGGTGTTAGGAAGGGCATCCAGCTGTAGAAAACCCGCCAGACAGTCCACGCTGTAATGTGGCCGTGTAGGCAACACGGTAAAAACCTCCCAGCCCCACACTGTAAATGTGGTTGGTGTTAGGTAGGGCATCCAGCTGTAGAAAACCCGCCAGACAGTCCACGCTGTAATGTGGCCATGTAGGCAACACGGTAAAAACCTCCCAGCCCCACACTGTAAATGTGGTTGGTGTTAGGAAGGGCATCCAGCTGTAGAAAACCCGCCAGACAGTCCTATGCGAGCAAGACAATCACTCTTGCCTCAAGTGGGAAAACCCCCGTCCAAACCCATGCAAGCGTGGAACACGGACGTTAAACGATGATGATGATGATGATGATGATATATAGAGTAAACAATGAGTTATTTAATTTGTTGATTATTCAACAGAGTTAATTTATAACAGATTAGAAGTACTCAACAGATTGCTTCTGGAGTATAAGATCAATAATATTAATAAATGGAAACTATCTTTATAAAATCATATTTATTTTATTATATATATTTCAAGGGTACCAGTATTTTGGTACGCTATCATCAGATAAAATACAAAAATTGGTTTACAGATAGTGACATATCTACATATGAACTTAATGTTATGAGTTCTATGTAAATAGTGAATAAAACTTCAAACCTCGAGATGAATATGCTAATGAGGATAACGTTAAAACTGAAAAAGACCGTTTTGTTTAGACGCTATGTAAATTTAAATAATTATCAGAATTATTTTTTAACAAGGAAAGAGAGGTTTACTATTAAAGAGGAAGAAAAAATTGAAGAAAAGATTTTAAGAAAAAAAATATTTAAAGCGACTTACAGAATATTTATAGGAATATACATATGTAAGTGTCCGAAACATATGTCCGAATATACATATGTAAGTGTCTTGAAATATATATAATAAAATAAATATGGTTTTATGAAGATAGTTTCCATTTCATCATCATCATCATCATCATCATCATCATTTTACGTCCGCTTTTCCCATATATAGATATATATGATATAATATAATATATAGATAGATAGATATGATATAATATAATATATAGATAGATAGATATGATATAATATAATATATAGATAGATAGATACAATATAATATAATAGTTAGTTATGTAATAAACAACATAAGATAATTATTTCATTTACCAGTGGTTTCTTGAAAGCAAACAAATCTGCTTTCAGTCATCAGAATGAAAAAATTCTGGTGTTTTTATTGAAAGTGGATTTTATTACATAACTAATAAGCTCTGTAACCTACATAGAGCACTCTTTTTCCTGTACCTTTCTGACGGAATTACTTCACTAATATAATAGTTAGATAAATTGATATATATGATATAATATAATAGATATTATAGTTCCTGTCTGTTTGTTTGTTTGTTCTCGAACTCCTCCTATGGTTTTGGACCATATATATTCTGAAATTACATTGCCCAGGGTACTTTTAATCAAAGGGTTCCCCGGGGGCACAAACCCCCGCTGAAAACTTTTTCCCTTCGATTTATATGAAATTTAAACCGTAGGTAAATGACAATATATGATGCCTATTCATAAAATTTCAGCAAATTTCAATAATATTAAGACACCCTAATGGGGGTTAAACCCCCCTATAGTGAAAAATTTGGAAGCCCATAACTTTTCTATTAATTAAACATAAATCAACAAAAAAAGCACCTCTCTTTTATAGTAAAATTTGGCTAATTTAGACATTTTATCTATGGCAAAACATCACTAGAATTATGACTACAAAAATTATTAGTTAGTTAATGGCTCTACTTTTTTAACATTATCCCTTTATTTTTTCTTCATAAATTATATCACGGATTTAAAATCAATCATTTTTTTTCAAAAAATGTGTGAAACACAGCAAGGCACGGGTAATTCGGTTAGTATATATATATATATATATATATAATATATGATATAATATATAGATAGATAGATACGATATAATATAATAGATAGATAGATTGATATACATGATATAATATAGTAGATAGATATATATGATATAATATATATATATATATATATATATATATATATATATATATATATATATATATATATATATATATATATACACAGTTCAAGAGTAACCAATCTTAAAGAGAGAGATGGAGATAGGAGAGGAGAAGAGAGATTGGTGAATTAGTTAGAAGCCAAAGCCTAAAGGCATGTGCTCAATGTGCAATATGCAGTGGAAGGCAGCTAGGTGGCTGGGTTCATGCAGAGGTTAAGTGCACAGACCTGGAAATATTCATTAGTTAAGCAAAACAAGACCACAAATTTCACAAGGAAGACATTATTAAAAGATTGTCAACATATTTTAGTTTGATGTAAGGAATGTAGAGAATAATAATAATAATATTAATAATAATTGTTTCTACTTTTTGGCACAAGGCCAGCAATAACCCAGTGCATTACTGGTACTTTATTTTATCGACCCCGTTAGGATGAAAGGCAAAGTTAACCTTGGTGGGATTTGAACTCAGAATGGCAAGGGCCGTAACTCTATACGTCAAAGCATGGCGTCCGACCCTCTACCGATACTGCCAATCCACCGCCATTATAATATTAATAATAATATTAATAATAATAATGTCCGTTTACAATTGTTTCGCTACTCCATATAATATTTCTGGATCAAATGATTATAGATCATTATTGATCTGGTTCAGTTGAAAATAATTAACTTAGGTATAATTAGAGCAGCTCATTGGAACTTCAAATGGAATATAAATAAATTAAAATAAGGAAAGAATGTTACATGAATGTAATGTTCCATATATTGGTATTTCACTATGGTGTACTGGGTATATCTATTGTCTGCCATAGTCGAGTAGTATTCTTCTGTTGAGGCTGCATTGTGTGAGATCTGCCTATGGGTAACAAGATGGCCGCCAATGGACATATTTACCTTACTAATTAGAGGGTGGTTTCAGGGGAAGTAACTCCTCGAGAAATTAGAAATTGTGGGTAGTTTATAGTTAAGAAGTGCTAATTTTTTAATTTTTTAATTGAGAGACAATGTAAGGGGAGGCAACTTATAATTATCTAAGTTAGCTATAACTATTTAACTTATTAGCTATAAGTAAAAATGGGGCTAGATGACTATGTTGGGTCAAATATTCTGTTGGCGAAGGAATTAGCCCTTTGATGTTGACAGCTAATAGTTACCTCCGTTCTATCGTTAATCGGTAAAGGTCGAGATAGAGTTATGTAATATGCTTCGGTAAGACAGAGGTCACAAGAGTTTCTTCGTCCATTGAACGGTTCGGTCCTAGCCAAGATATCCCATGTTAGTGAGTGTTCAATGTTGGTTAATTTAAGGTTTTTAATGAGCCTGGCTAGAGATGTCGAACATCTGTTGTTAGGGTCTCGGAAGGAAAAAGAGTGCGCGTTATAGCGTACCTTAAAAGGGTTAGAGGTAGAGCCGATATAGGAGCTGGTATGCGAAGCAGTTTTAACTGTGGACCTATAAACTATATTGGGTGTCTATTTAGTGGGCATGCATTAGGGTAACGGCAGTTGCAGTTACTTCTGCGGTTAGTGAGAGTAGGGTTGTTTAAACTAAACGGTTGGTCCGTGCTAGAAGGATTAGATGGGGGAGGTGTGCTACTAGAGTAAGTATTGGTGTAGTGGCGTGGTGTATTTGATGGGGGTGGTGGTACCACATTGTGGGAGTTATACTGTCTTAGTTTATGATGGTTACTGAATGCGATGTGGTTAGCTAGGTTAGGTGTTGTGGAGAATGAGATTTTAATGTTGTTTTTATTAAAGAGTTTGTAATATCTATGGTTGGGGGTAAATGTTTAGATAGGATAGAGAAGAAGCATTTAGGGACATTAGTGGCTAGATTAGATGAGAATGGGGGGTTAAGCCAGGTGATACTTCTAGGTTTATTCCTTCTAGGGGTTCTAGTGGAGTTGGTAGGGGCCTTCCTAGGGTTATTATTACCTGGGGATTTGTTATTTGTCATCCCATTTCTCATTCCTATTCTAGGGTTGATTTTTAGTTTGCTACTTGGAGTGGGGAGCAGGCCGCTGCCACCATTAAACTTCCCTGTATAGGTGCTGTTACTGCTAAAATTCCGGCGAATCTGGCTATATGCTAAGGTATTTCTAGTTCTAGTGTTAAGTTTATTGTGGTTGTGGTGAAGTGCTGTGTTATGGCATTTAGGTATGTAATAAATTGATTGTTCATAGCCAGATTCAGAAAGAGCCTTATTATAATATGCCGCATGGTTTATAAATATCTCCTCATTTGCTGATAGCATTGAGATCCTATACGTGATAGATTTGATTACTGCTCTGATGACTGCCGGTGGGTGGTTAGAGTGTGGGCTAATATATGTAAGTATTTCACCTGGTTTATGATAAGGGTAATATAGGTTATTGTTAAGATCTAGGGTAACGTCTAGGAAGTTTACTACTTTATAGTTCGGCTCGATGGTGATAGAGAGACCGTTATTTTTAAAGAATCTATGTAATTGTTTTTTGAGCAAGTCAATGCCTCGATTAGTGCAATTGTGGACTGCAAATAGGGCATCGTCCCTATATATTCCGCCTTGCAAGGGTTGGATTTCAGCTCTGATGTTATGTAATAGGTAAATTCCAACTAAATCGGTGATTTGCGCAGAGTCACTTGAGCCCATAGTGATGTCAAAGTTGTCTGTTCTGTCTTTTCTAGTCCAGAGTGCTCCGTTGAATTCAATGATGGTCTGCCTAGCCATAAGTATGATGTCAATCTCATTATTGGTTATGTCAGAGTTGGTGCTGGCTAGGGTTAATGCTTTGTTGAGCAGTGCCGGGGTTATTGAAGCGTAATAGCTGTCAATGTCAAATTGGAGGAACCTCATAGATTCCTTGGACCTTAGATCGGAGAACCATCTAATGATTTGGCCGGTGTTGGACCACAGCTTGTAGGTGATATCATCTCGTAGCCCAGGGATGATCCTATCAAGGATGTTCTTACTGATACGACCCAAGTCGGATGTGGTTGGGCTTATAAGTCTAATAGATGGGTTCTCTATAAAGTTTGGCTTGTGATCCTTGAGAGAAAACCTTGGGGTTGTAGGTACATAAGGGTGGGTAAATCTATCCAGATGCAAGTCCTTAACCAAAGCCTGGGCTTTTTGGTTAAGTAAGTTTACACTGGAGAGTATAGTTTTTTTAATAGTTTTTATTAAGTTCCTTAAGAAGGAAAGAGTTGTAAGTTTCAGGAGTCATGGTGTATAGATTTTTAGTTTTGTCAGACATAACATGTAAGAGGTGGCTATCTTTAAATTTGTTTATAGTTGTTGCTAATATAGTGAGGAAGTTATTCTTGTGTCTATAATGCTTTTTGAATTTAATGCTCCTGACGAAGTTAAATAGATCTTTCTCCAAAGGGTCCAGCAGGCTGTTGTGTGGGGGGGTTCTTGCATGTGGTAAATCCATATCTATTTGCTGTACTTCCGGCGTCAGCAGCACCCGCACGGTCGAAGTGGAAGGCCTTCCATCGTATTCTTCGGATGAAAGAGTTGGCTCTCTGTATTAGGAGTTTGAGGTATGTCTTCCTGTCCGGGATAGGAATAGACTTAAGTGATATCCTGAGTTCCTGCTTGCTCAACATGGTGACTTCTAACAGTAAGTAGCTCAACTACGGGAGCTCAAGTATACACAGTTCAAGAGTAACCAATCTTAAAGAGAGAGATGGAGATAGGAGAGGAGAAGAGAGATTGGTGAATTAGTTAGAAGCCAAAGCGTAAAGGCATGTGTTCAATGTGCAATATGCACTGGAAGGCAGCTAGGTGGCTGGGTTCATGCAGAGGTTAGGTGCACAGAGCTGGAAATATTCATTAGTTAAGCAAAACAAGACCACAAATTTCACAAGGAAGCCATTATTAAAAGATTGTCAACATATTTTAGTTTGATGTAAGGAATTCATTTCATTTTACATCCGCTTTTTCCCTGCTTGCAAGGGTGGGATGGGAACTGATTTTGGCTTGATTTCTACAGCTGGATGCCCTTCCTAACACCAACCTCATTTACAGTGAGTGCTGGGTGCTTTTTTGCCGTGGCACCTCCACGACCACTTTGCAGTGGAATGATATAGATCCCAGTCCCTATCATCTCATTTCTACAGCTGAGTAAACTGGAGCAATGTGAAATAAAGTGTCTTGCTCAAGGAAACAAGACATCACCCGGTCTGAGAATTGAACTCACAACCTTTCGATTGCAAGGCCAATGCTCTAACCACTAAGCCATGTGCCTCCATGTAGAGAATAATACTAATAATATTAATAATAATAATGTCCGTTTACAATTGTTTCACTATATATATATATGTATGTATGTATATATATATATATATATATATATATATATATATATATATATATATATATATATATATATATATATATATATATATATATATATATATATATATATATATATATATATATATATATATATATAAAGGGGAAAAATGAAACAAAATTTCATTTCCCTCTTAGTACGGCTGTTACTTAAATATAAGTATGTACACGTACATACATATATGTATACAGATGTACAGTAGTATGTATATATATATACATACATGCACACATATATATATGTACGTATGAAATTTTGTTTCATTTTTTCCGTTTATCGTTTTTGGTGCACCCGGCCGATTAACCCACTAGATATGCAAATTGGGCTACTCAGCCGTTAATATGCATAAGGTAAGTATATACGTTCAACAATCTGGCAGGAAGGTATACGTTGCTGATGATAGCTAATAAGCTTGAAACTAGTACAGCGTTCCTTTGTCAGTGTTGAACAAACGAGCAACGATGGTTGCTGGACACTACGGCTTAATACGGGATGTTTGTTTACAAATACACCGAGCATTATAATAAATGTTCGGTGAATCCATACGTACATATATATATGTGTGCATGTATGTATATATATATACATACTACTGTACGTCTGTATACATATATGTATGTACGTGTACATATATATATATATATATATATATATATATATATATATATGTGTTTCTTTATTAGCCACAGGGGCACAAAAGAAGGGGACAATACAAAGGGGGAAGTTTACATTCAATAAAAACGTGTAAAATATTATCACAAATGCAATTTAAAAATTAATCGATTTTCCCCAATAGGGGGAGACATTACATATGGGTAACACATACCCCCCCAAAAAATGTGCAACCCTCATCTCCAGGAGTACGAAGAGTGAGTACCCCTTTCCTCTTTTCCTCTTTTTGCTCAACCTACAGGCTGATATAGAGAGAAGGCCCATTCACTCGGGCCATTCTCACCACTTTCACCCACCTTTCATAAAACTTGCTGGGGTACAGCACCTCTCTCTCCATCCTGATTCTTTTTCCAAAGTGGTATTTGAAAAAAAGAATCAGTTGTTGGCCGGAGAGAAAGGTGTCTGACCTCAGCCCTTTTAACCTCGTCCACCATACAACCTCTTTCCCCATAGTTATCACACATAGGAAAACCGCCTCTCCTTTGTTTTTGAAGGAGGGTGGTGGTTTGATCATGATGATTGACTCGGTGGTCAACCGGATTGGTCCCACCCGCGACAATAGTCGTTCTACATAGCCCTACAGGTCGGTAACGCCCGGGCAGTGTACGAATGCGTGCGCAACGATAGATAGATAGATAGATAGATAGATAGATAGATATATGGAATATTTAAATTTATAGCTGAAGGCTTTCAAAATGTTTATTTATAAACATATCATGAGATATACAAATTCACATACTATATATATTAATATTTTAAGTTTAAGTTGTTACAGAGATGTTATAAAGATTATACTGATTATTAAATAATCAAGAATATTTTACTAGATGTAAGACGAATATATTAATAGAAATAAATAAATACTTACATATTTCAGGATATTGTCAGTGATTAAACATCTTAAACTTTTAATTTTGGTTTATAAGCATATTGTAATTATATATTGGCTCTGCTTGATCCTATCATAGCATTGAGATAAAATACACCTAGTAAATGAGTCAAATTTACTCTAATTAATATTACTATTATATATATATATATATATATATATATATATATATATATGTGTGTGTGTGTGTGTTTATATATATATATTTATACACACCCACACTCATGTGATGTTGACAGAATGAGTACTCAATAATGAATTAGAGTTTAATATTCTTCATTATGGCTAAGTGATGAGTCTTGTTACTCTGAAGTTTCATCTGTGTACTTACAGTATCACCAGAGAAGACTCTTGTTTGATCTTCCTGTCAGTATACAGGTAAAATTTCAGAGAAACAAGATTATCTATATAGATACTATAGCTTACGAGTGAAACCAATGTGAAATCATCAGTTTAGTGCAGTGATTCCCCAATTTTTTTTCATTCATAGTGCACTTTAGAACAAGTAAAAATATTTTAGTGCTCTCTGAACCTCTATTTGAAAATTTATTCAAAAGATGTATTTATACATATTTACATAGCATAAAGTAGAAATATAGATAATTAAAAATACAGAATCTACTGTGCTAAATTTTTTAAAAAGCTTCTTCAATTTCCAGATTAATATATGTGCAGTTAAGTTAATAAAGGCGTTTATATTGAATGGAATAATATAGGTTAATTGGATGATATTGGCATGACTTAACTAATGAGATATTAAATAGATTAATATTAAACTGGTTAATATTGAAAAGTTTGATAATTGGTATGATATTGACATGGGTTAACAAATGAGGTGATATTGAATAGTTCATATTTAATAAGTTAATGTATGGAGTAATATTGATATAGGTTGAAGAATTGATACAGGATGGAAGAAGTCTAGAGAGTTGCTTCCTCTCTTGACAACAAAGGGTTTCTCCCTACGAATGAAAGGTCAGCTGCATGATGCCTGTGTGAGATGCACAATGCTGCATGGTAGTGAGACATGGGCAGCCACTGCAGAGGATGTGCTAAGGCTGGAGAGAAATGAAGCAAGCATGCTTCTACGGGTGTGTAATGTCAATGTGTGTGAACAACCAGGCATGGATGAGTTGAGATGGAAACTGTAAATAAGAGGAATAAGCAGTAGTGTGCGGGAGAGAAGATTATGTTGTTATGGCCATGTGATGCACATGGATGATGACCGTTGGCTGAAGAAGTGCCAAGTAATCCCAGTGGAAGGAAGACACAGTAGAGGAAGACCACAGAAAACATGGATAGAGAGGAGATGATGAAGGACTGTAACGAATGGAGAGATGCTGTGTTGAAGAGGACCTGTCTCACCCTTGCAAGCAGGGAAAAGTGGACGTAAAATGATGATGATGATCATGAAAACAAGTTTACGATATTGAATGAGTTAATAAAATGTTTAATATTGAATATATAAACAGGACCATATGGTGGCATTATGAGAAAACAAACCTAGTATACACCATCAAGTTGTTGGCATTATAAAGAGCATCCAACCATAGAAACCATACCAAAATGGAACATATGAGCATAACACAATGATCTGACCTGCCTCTCTAGCCTCAGAGCACGACAACCCATCTAACTCATGCAGGTGAGAAAAATCAATCGATATAAAATGGTGATGATGCTGACAATAATGGCAATGATGATGATGATGATGATGAAACATGTTTTTACTGAATGGTTTAGTAAAAGGATTTATAGTGAGTTGGTTAATAAACAGCTTAATATTAATTAGGTAAATATATGGAAGGATTGTCATGGGTTGATAAATGGATTGATATTGAGCTGGTTAATAATACATAGTATGGGGAAATATTGATAATAACACACATGTTTATAAGGAATGGATTAATAAAGAGTGTCATATTAAATGCGTTAATAAACAAGTGCCTGTTGACACCAGATGTTGTTTAGAACTTGTTCATAATTTCATGTCTTTTTCAGGGCACAAGGTGCTATAGAATTAGGAACTCTGAGAAGTATGGTTACATTGGAACTAGAGAAAGCTAATGATGATTTAAAGTGCAGGTGAGATCTTTCATTTATATATTTGTTGTTGTTTGACCCCATGGTTAGTTGTAATTGGTAAAATATAGGATCAAAACCATTCCAGTTTCAAACATCCTTACATTTTATTTTCAGGTACAGTTTATATAGGACTGCATTAGACAATGTGTATTTTCTCTCTTGAGATGGTAGAATGTGGTTTGAAAATGTGACTACTCTCTCTAGCAAGATGGCCAAGTTTATTACCAAGGGGCTTTGTTGTGGGTTCAAGTCTCTGTGTGTTTATTCTGAAGGGTTAATTAGGAATCCTTTGTTTGAAATTCATTAAAAGGCATCAGACACTGGCATTAACAAAGCTCACATTTGCCCTACACTCAAGCATGTATGCTGTTTGTGTCTTGGTTAAGATTGTTTTCTTTGCCGTTATGAGGTTCTGGTTCAATCCTATGTTGTAGTATTTTGGCAAAAATCAAGCCTGTTGCCGGGCTTTGGTGCATGGGATGGGGTTGGGTAGGCGGACACCCTTTTGTGGGCAATGTATTTTGGAACATTTTATTATAAACCCAATTTTCTAAATCTGAGGGTGCACCATTGAAAAATGTGTGTGTGTGTGTGGGACAGTATTTATATAATGACCTGTCTGATATTTACTATTATGGCACTTTCTTCATTTGTAATATTATCATTTTTTTTATAACAGTTTATAATGCTTTTTGTCTTGACATCTACGACCCCCTTTACTGTGTGGGTTGGGTGCTTTTTGTCGTGACACCTATGGCCACTTACAGTGTGGGTTGGGTGCTTTTTGTCGTGACACCCACATGACCACTTGACAGTGTGGACTGTATACACTCACGTATGTACACATACATACATGTACATATAAAAAAAAATATATATAGTCAAAAAACATATAAGCAGCTATAATTTTCATTTATATGAGTAAGTTAAGATAGCTGAGCATTAGTAGAGATAATCAATAGCTAGTATTAAATGACAAGAAGGTACCAAAAATATATTCTTTTGGAAATAGATAATTATGAAGGCTATAATCAGCTATTATATGTAGATTCAATCAAGAATATAGTGAAAGGTAAGATCAAATAAATGAAAAGACATGCATATTAGTCAAGAAAAGTATAAATGATTAAACTTTAACATCATATATATATATATAAATATATAATATAAGCAAGTATTGCACCAAGAAAAATATAGATTTCAGTGAGAAAGCGGAGTAAGAATTTATTGGTTTTAACATATGTTTCTGTGTCTATTATAATAGTCTACATATATATATACAATTAAATATAGACCCATACACACACACACACACACACACACACACACACACACACACACACACACACACATGTTTGTGTGTGTGTGTGTGTGTGTATGGGTCTGATATACTGAAAACAAACTAACAAGTATGTATGAACTAGTTATTTATACTAACAGGCACTTAGACACACATATATAATGCAATATATGAAAGTTGGCCTAAAAATTAATAGGCTGACTAAGATATTCTCATGGAATGACCAAATGAGGTTTATTTTTCAACATAGTTGAAACAATGCAATTGTTAATAAGAAGAGTTGAAATTAATGCATGCAAGATTTCACAGCTCAAGCATCACTCCTTCATAGTTAGCCCATGAACTTTTCAGCCTACTCTTGTATATTGAGGAAATAAAAAACGTACACATATAAACATATGCATAATTGAACATATGCATAATAGTCTAACCCATGTTAGCATGGAAGGTGGACATTAAACAATGATGATGATGATGATACCAATATATGATAACAGCCAAATTAACTCGGGCATTCAAATAAATATAGACTAACACATATATATATATAGAAAGACAACATAAGGACATATACACGTTTCCAAATACATTTAGAGAGATACATAGATCAAATTAAAAGAGGATAGAATTGTCCTACAGCAGTCATAAGTAGAAATGTAATAATATGTATATAATAGAAAGCACAAAGACTGGGAAATAGTTATAAACAAAACATTAATAGCGGACAACATAAGGTCATAGTTTTTATAAAAGAAAGAGAGGTTTTGTGTAAACAAGAGGAGAACATTTCAGACATCTTTTTTAAAATTGGTGATTTAGAACTGATTATTTCAAGTATGTCAGTGAAGCATAATTTGGATTTGTTGTGTGTATATATGGAAAAAATGAAATTTCATTTCTCACTCTTAGTACGGCTGATACTTAAATATAAGTATGTATACGTACATACATATATGTATACAGACGTACAGTAGTATGTATATACATACATGCACACATATATATATATGTACTTATGGGTTTACCGAACATTTATTATAATGTTCGGTTTGTTTGTAAACAAACAGCCCGAATTAAGCCGTACAGTGTTCGGCAACCATCGTTGCCCTTTTGTTCAACACTGACAAAGGAACGATGAACTAGTTTCTAGCTTATTAGCTGTCATCAGCACTCTATACCTTCCTGTCAGTCAACTGAACGTTTGAAAGTATATACTTTCCTTATGCATATTAACGGCTGAGCAGCCTAATTTGTATATCGAGTGAGTCAGTCAGCCTATATTGCTCAAGATATAGCAAAAATAAATAGTAAAAATCTTAATTTGAACCAGCATATAATTAGCGATAACAATAATAATAATAATAATACATTAGTTAATTGGAATAACAATAATAATAGTTTAAATACGAATAATAGTAGAACACCTCTAAATAATAATAATAATACGAATAGTTTAGGTTATAAAAATAACATTGAAATGAATTGTAACTGTAGAAGGAAATCTGAATGCCCCTTACAAAATAACTGCCTTGACAAAAATCTAGTGTATAAATGTACCATTAAGACTAATAATAATAATTGTTTCTACTTTTGGCACAAGGCCAGTAATTACCCAGTGCGTTACTGGTACTTTATTTTATCGACCCCGTAAGGATGAAAGGCAAAGTTTACCTCGGTGGGATTTGAACTCAGACGATAAAGGACTGTAACTCTATTCTGCAAAGCATGGTGTCCAACTCTCTACCGATACTGCCAATCTAACACCCTCTAGACTAATAATAATAATACATATGACTACATTGGTGCCACTTCATCTAAGTTTAAGTTTCGCTTTTACAATCATAAACATTCTTTTTCTAATCCAGATAAAAAATGTTCTACATCACTCTCACAATTACTATGGTCTTTGAAGGAAACAAATATCAAATACTCAATTTCTTGGAGTAAGTTGAAGATTCTGATTCCTACTGAAATGCATCCATTTCACCGAATTGCAATCTTTGCAATTTAGAGAATCTATTGATAATTACAAACTATGGTAATTTAATTAATAAGAAAAATTAGTTATTTAGCAGCTGTCAACATAAATCTGGAAGAACTTTTCAAGCATTATACAAATTTTGAAAAAATATTGACTATTAATAATTCTTAAAAAATTATATATATAACGTTTTGCCTTACCGGTAACAATTGTTTGTCGCTTTTATCTAGTAAATTAATCTCATGATGTGTCTCAGTATCCTATGTTTGGATTTAGAAAGGTCATTGTTTAACTAGAAATTTCTTGATTTGTGGTTTGAAATATCTTTTGGTTTTCAAAATACTTCTTCCTTTGTTTACATTCTTCGTAAATAATTTGGTTCTGACCGAATAGCTTGCTAAAGTATATTTAACATGATTTATACAGTTTAATAATATATGGTAATCCTTAAAGGGAAACTATATATAATAATAAGTAATTATGGAAGTAAATTAGAAATAATAAAACTTTTGAGAGTAAATATAACTACAAATTAATCCTGTAATAAAATGACAATCAATAAATTAAAATGATTTTATAAAGAAAATAGAATAATTCAGATAATAAATTATCTTAATATAATATTTAATATATATACTGATGGTGATATATGCATATGTTTTAATAAATATCTTTATACATATTTAATAATTATTTAAATATGCTTTAAAGATAAAAATGTTTTTAAATGTTGTAACAAAATATTTAATTAATATATTACTTAATTAAACTATGTATCTGTTGGCTATAGAAAATATTTTCATATTTTTTATATTGTTTAATTTTGATATAATATATTAGTATAATTAGCTTAAACATAACCAAAATACAAAAGCTATTAAAAATTTCATGTTATCTAATTGGTTGCCTCAATTTGACTTAATATTTGAAAACAACGGTCTTTATACATATTCACATCATTTCTTTCTTTCTTTTTTGTCGTTATTTCTTCTTTCGTCTTCTCTCTTCTCTCTCTCTTCCTTTTTCCTTTTGTATATTTCTTCCCTAATACTTCTATTTACTCATTTAAATATTTATGTATGTATCTGTTTATTTATTTTCTTCTTGCATTTCCCCATATTCACCCCCTCCATATACCCATATCTCGCTCCACATCCTCTTCTTCTTTAAATTTAAGTTTATCATCTTATTATTTGTGGTATATAAATGTTGAGATTTGTTGTAATAAATCACTGCCAATACTGGAATTGAACTATCAAGATCGTTGGGGTATGTCATACATCAATTCATGTATTTTATCTGACGAGGACGTACTGAAAAAACAGCACAGTACCTTCAAAATATATATAATAAAACATATATTTTGATTATGTGAATGTCTTCATTTATTATTAGTCTGAATAATTGTTTCTACTTTAGGCACAAGGCCAGCAATTACCCAGTGCATTATTAGTCTGAATAATAACTCCAGAAAACTTTTTCTATAGAGTGTTTTTAATCTATTGTAAAACTATATTCATTGAGTAATCAATGAACCATATTAATCTTTGGTCATTATATATATATATATATATATATATATATATATATATATATATATATATATATATATGCATATATATATTATATATATGTATATATATATATATATATATATATGATGGTATCCAATGATGTTGACTTGTTCTTCTTTTTGGTAAATGTCATCTTGGTTAAGAGAGTGGGACTGGCTTTGTGCAGTGCCTTTGCTCACTATAAAAGCTTCACGACACAGGCATTGCTTTATATCTGGAGATCTCTCTGCACTTGTCGTCACATGATACCATGGGCCCAGCACTATGTGTCAATAATTGTCACAAGTGTAGTGTTTGTACCAGAGTTTTCAAGTCGCTGGCTGGACTAAAAAGTCACACTCGTTCAGCGCATCGGTAGGGGTTCTCCTACATGGATATAAAGTAGTGGCCGTACTCGAAAACGAGTTGGCAGCCACCATATATATATATGTATATATATATATGTATATATATATATATGTATATATATATATATGTATATATGTATGTATATATATATATGTGTATATATATATGTATATAATATATTGTTTCTATTTTAGGCACAAGGCCAGCAATTACCCAGTACATTACTGGTACTTTATGAATTGCTTTCTGCGCTCATTTGTAAACAAACTATTTACATATATTATACATACATATTACTTTACATAAAAACATAGTTAAACACTAACTAATTCCTCTAAATTCATAATTCATCCACTCTTCTATTTCTTTTCACAATATATCCTTAATTACATTACTATTTTTATTTTTAATAATACATATCAACAATTTCTTTCCATCGCACATATAATTAAACCCTTCAATATTCAAACGTTAACTTAATATTATTCTTAATACATATTAACAATTTCTTTTCATTACACATATTATTAAACCTTAATTTAACATTATTCTTAAATTTTTCTCTTCGTTAATTTTCAAATTCTTTTAATTTATATATTATCTTCCAACGGTTTTTTAACCTCTCTCTGTAAAACAATATATTTTTCTCAGTTATAAAAGCTATCTCTCTCTCTATCACCCATCTCTCCTCCTATCTCATCCTTCCTTATTATACTCTTCCCCTTCCATTCTTTACTCTCATCTCCTCTTTTACATCCCCCCCCCCCCCTCATTTTTTTTCCCAATATCACATCAATCTAAAATTACTTTTCATATGTTGATTTAAAACTGCACTATTCACAAGTGTTTTTTAACCTTCATATCATGTCTCCCTATTTTATCTGACGAAAACGCAAATGTCATCGCATGATGATATTTGTTTTTGAAATGCGCATAATAAAATACATGGAACTCTTTTAATCATCTTTGGATCTTATATATTATTTATACTCCAGTCCTACAAACTGTAGAGTGCTACTTATCCGATATCTGCATTGCTTTATTGTACTACAATAAAACCTTTGGTAATGGAGTAGTTATATTTTGTGTTGTTCAATTTCTAATTAAATATATATATATATATGTATCCTCATCATCATCATCACCGTTTTACGTTTGTTCTTCCACGCTAGCATGAGTTAGACGGGTTGTCCTGTTGTGGGCAGTGTCTGGTCGGCTGACCTTGACTTGCTCATACTGGAACTGATTCTGGCTTGATTTCTACAGCTGGATGCCCTTCCTAACACCAACCTCATTTACAGTGTGGGCTGGGCGCTTTTTTGCCATGGCACCTCCACGACCACTTTGCAGGGGAATGATAGGGACCCCAGTCCTATCATCTCATTTCTACAGCTGAGTAAACTGGAGAAATGTGAAATAACGTGTCTTGCTCAAGGAAACAACACATCACCCGGTCTGAGAATTGAATTCACAACCTTTCGATTGCAAGCCCAATGCTCTAACCACTAAGCCATGTATATACAGAGTGTGGATGATATGTGCGCAAGATTGCTGTCTAGGAAAAAATAACACAGTAGTTTTATTTTTTAAGATATATTTATCAAACTTGGGTCAGTTTGCCTTCATGACTTGTTCTTTCAATCTTACTCGATAAACCCGCCATTGGCTTTGATGACGGCGTCAAGGTGGCCTCGGAACCTGCTACAGGCCTTCGTCACTGTCCCCCGACTTAGGCCCCTAAAGGCACTTGTGATCCTGGCCTTCAGATCGTCTTTCATATTGCAGCTAGATCTGTTGGTGTCTCGTCCCACTGCGCCCCACACAAAGAAGTCGAGGGGTTTGCAGTCAGGCGAGCTGGGAGGCCATATGTCAGGTGAAGTGTGGTCGATGAAGTTCTCTGACAGCCAGGCTTGGGTCTTTCGGCTGATATGGTAGGGCGCTGAGTCTTGCTGCCACACATATGGCCTATCTGCAGCTACCTGGTTGATACAGGGCTTTACTACCTCACTCAGAACGCGGATGTAGCCATCGGTGTTCAGCTTGAGGCCCTCAGGGAAGAAGTGAGGTGACATGACGTCACCTTCACTGCTGACGACACCTAAGACCAATGTTGTCGCTGGAAACTTTGTCTGCATGACTCTGGGTAATGAGACAACGAGCCACCTGTTGTTCTGGGAGTTGATCTTCTGGTCTTGGCAGAAGTTTTTCTCGTCGGAGAAAAACCACAGCATGTCTGACTCCAGTGGGTGTTTCAACTTGTTGATCAGCTTCTTTGCGTGCTTCAGTCGCTTTTCTTGCATCGCCTTTGACAGAAATTGTCCTTTCCTCATCTTCTATGAAACGTAGCGAATGTCTTCATGTACCACCAGCCTAATGAGCTTTTCATCCATGCCTTTCTCCCTTGCAATGGCACGCATCGACTTGCTAGGTTCATTGTTGATGATATCCTGAACTTCAGCGACGAACTCGGGCGTTCTGAAGGCGTCGGATCATCGATCATGTGTTTTCCTCTCTGATGTTGCTTCATAGTCGAATCCTGAATCTTCCAATTCCTTTCTGACCTTTTCCACCATTCTCCTGTTGACGCTGAGAAAGTCTGAAATTTCCTTATTTGTCCTCCCGGCGTGGATTCCAAAAGGAAATCCGTATGTCTTCCACAAATTTGGAGGTTCAAAATTATTTATAATCAATTATTCTGAGAATAAATAATGGAAATATAGTCACTGTTTTTATGAAGACAAGAGTGACAACGGAAGTAAAAAAAATTTGCATAAAATTAGCAGTTGAAAATTGCGAACAAATATCGTCCACACCCTGTATATATATATATGTAAGTATACCGCACTTCTGCACACACATACACACATTCCACACACACATACAGACCATCCCTACCACTCGTCCGTCTGCTCTCCACCTTACTGCTATCATCCCTACCACTCGCCTGTCTGTCACTCTCCTACTGCTATCTCCTCTCTCTCGCATCCTTTGCCGTGCCTTCTCCACTGCCTACCTTGACCTTCTTGACCACTTCCTGTAGCGCGCGCACCCCACAATTCTCTACTTCCTCTGCACCATTCCACGGATTCTACACCACTGGTCACATGCTCTAGACATCCACCCTTTTATACTCGGATTTTTCATCATCTCTTCATACACTCCCCGGGAAAACATTCAGGAACACACACACACACACACAAACACTTACACTATTTTCGCACACATGCAACCATACGTTCCCACATATCCACACCACACAAAAACTCACACACACACGTGTGTGTATCCTCACATACACATACTCGGCCTCCGAACTCGGCACACCCCCTCTGACTCCTCTCCATCCACACGCACACACACACACACACTGACTTACACCCCACCCCCATGTACACTGGTTTTCCTATTACCCGAACATGGAACCTCGTTCTTCCCCAAACTCTCACACTCACATCCACACACACATATACACCTACGCACGTACACACACCACCTTCCACCCTCCCCGCTCGGATCTCTTGTCCCCCCCCTCCATCCACGCACCACCACCTCTACACACCACACACCCTTTCACCATTGTTTCATTTTAATTTTTTTACCGTCTTTTTAATTTTTTTCCCTTTCCCTTAATTCCCTCCCCCTTTTAATGAATTTCCACCACTCCCACTCACACCCTCAGAACTCTTTTCCTTCCCACTTTTCTCTTGACACATCGTCTCCCACCCCCCACTCTCAAGCGTGAACCTAATACTAACACTTTGTACTGCACTCTTCATTATTGTTTTTGTTTTCTGTTTTAACCTATATATATATGTATATATATATATGTATATATGTCATCATCATCATCATCTTCGTTTAACGTCCATTTTCCACGCTAGCATGGGTTAGACGGGAGTTGTCCGACTTGAAGCAAGGTTGGTTGGGTGACCATGTCTCGCTCATATAGGACTATCTGGCAGGTTTTCTACGGCTGGATGCCCTTCCTAACACCAACCACATTTACAGTGTGGAACTGGGAACTTTTTACAGTGTTACCTACATGGCCACATTACAGCGTGGACTGTGTGTTTTTTCTTGTGACACCTACACGATCTCGATCGCGATCTCATTTATCTCATTTATTTGGACTGGATGTTGTGGTACCAACTTTATAGAGAGAGGGTGGTGTTGGTGGGAGTGGGAGGATAGGGTAGGGGTAGTGGATTGGGGTGTATATTTGGTTAAGAGGTGCCTACTGACTGTATGTTTTGCTTTGTACATAGGCAAGGCGGGTCTTCTGTATTACTGCGTAGTGCCAAAGATCTCGGTCCAGGGACATTGTCTTAGAGAGGTGCAAGTGTGTAAGGTCATACCAACGTAGTCTTCTCTCGAGTAAACAGCATCTGATCCCTCTTATTCCTAATTTCTCACTTAGTTCATTTATGCTTTGCCGTTCACATATATTACTATTACACATCCAACGGAGCATGCAAGCTTCGTTCCTGTCCAGTCTACACAGGTCCTCTGCACGCAATGCCCATGTCTCACTGCCATGTAGCATTGCTGTTCGTATACAGGCATCATACAATCTGCCTTTCATTTTTAGAGAGAAACCTTTTGTGGCCAACAGCGGTATAAGCTCTCTGAACTTTTTCCATCCCGTTCTGACTCTGGCTACTGTACTTTCAGAACACCCTCCACCACTGCTGATTTCGTCACCCAGGTAACGGAAAGTGTCTACTATTTCTATAGAACCATCTGGGCAATAGAAGGGGCTTGTATCCTGTGGACACTTGCTACTTATTGAACCTGAGCATCGGCCACATATAAAGTCTATGTTCTTAGATAGTTTACCTGTGATCCCCTACATCTTTTATGTACCCATACTTTGCATTTGGGACATAAAATTGAATTTCTGCCTACTCCTTTCCTACACACTGAGCAAGGCCATTTCCCTGAGGGTACCTGTGCCTTATTTTCCTTTCTACAAACTAGGACTTTAGTCTTAGACAAGTTAACTTTAAGGCTTTTTGATTCTAGGTCATGCTTCCATGTTTGGAATTTCTTTTCTAGTTCAGACATTGATTCAGCTATGAGCGTTAGATCATCAGCGTATAGGAGTTCCCATGGGCAGCCGGTCTTGAACTCCTCTGTTATAGCCTGATGGGCAATAATAAATAGGAGGGGGCTAAGGACAGAGCCTTGGTGAACACCAACTTTTACACTAAATTCTTCACAATATTCATTGTTAATTCTAACCTTGCTGACTGTTTCATTATACATAGCTTGTATAGCTCTCACAAGCCATTCATCTACACCTAGTTTTCTAAGACCCCACCAGATAATGGAGCGGGGGACTCTGTGAAAGGCTTTTTCCAGGTCTACAAAAGCTAAGTAGAGGGGTTTACTTTTAGCTAGGTACTTCTCCTGTAGTTGTCGTACAAGGAAAAGAGCGCCTGTTGTACTTTTACCTGACACAAACCCGAACTGCATTTCATCTAGATCAATTCTCTCTCTGATTAGTTGCGCTATTACTTTTTCCGTGACCTTCATGACCTGGTAAACTAACTTAATGCCTCTATAGTAGCAGTTAATGATGATGCTGCTACGCCAGTCTTTTGGTATGACCCCATTCTGTATTACTTGGTTAACTATACGGGTGACCATAGTATGTCCCACCATTCCAGATGCCTTCAACATCTCAGCAACTATCTCCGAAGGCCCAGCTGCCTTGCCTGTCTTTATATCTTTGATTGCTTTACTTATTATACTACCTTTAACTTGCACCACTGGTCCTTCTATTGGATCGATTTGGGGCAGACTATCTTTTTCCCACTTATTCTCCTCATTTAATAGTTTCTCGTAGTGACACTTCCAGGCTATCTTCTTATCAGTATTATACTACCAAAATTAAAGATGCCATGTCTGAGAATATCAGAAACATGCGCCATATCCCCCGTGGAATAAGCTCAAAGATTCCAAGTAATAAATCCGAGCATTTATTAACATTAAATTAAAAGTCGATTGACATATATATATATATAAAATAAACACATCAAACAATTACAATTACAATTAATTGTTTTCTTGTGTTTATTATATATATACTAGCAGAAAAACCACCTGAAGGGTAGTTTCCTGCTAGCATGTGTAGTGTGCATATTGATATTATACGCAAATATTATATGCAGTTAGATATGATACGTCAAATGAAATTTTAATTGACAATATACACAGAAATTGAACGAAGACTGTGTTACACTGTCTTCTGTAATCAGTAAAGTAATCCATGATAGATTAAAAAAGATGATATTATATATAAACTGCATTACGATGAAATGTAATGAAAACGAAAATGTAGAAACTTAGCAGTATAAATATTATGATATAACGATGCAAATATATGAATGTTTATATAAGCGATATGTGATATAGCGTCCATTATATCATAACCGGAAGTTTTGACATTTGGAAAGTGAATCTTAAAATAAGCAATCATTATATATAAGAATATTTATATTTAATCAAGAGTTACGAAATTTAGTACATAAATTATATAATATTCATTCATTATTTATGTGGATTGGCAGTATCGGTAGAGGGTCGGACGCCATGCTTTCCAGCATAGTTACGTCCCTTTACGATCTGAGTTCAAATCCCGCCGAGGTTGACTTTGCCTTTCATCCTTACGGGGTCGATAAAATAAAGTACCAGTAATGCACTGGGTAATTGCTGGCCTTGTGCCTAAAGTAGAAACAATTATTTATTCAAAATAATCTAACTTAATTTACTAACAGGATTAAGAAATATAAAACAGATGCTATCCCACACTCCTCCATTTATTATAGTATAGACTATCAGAATGGTCTGGCGTTGCTTGGGATCCTAAACATAGATTGGCATGTTTATCTCTCCTTTCTGAAACAGTTTCATCGTATGTTCACCAATTGATGCAGAAGTCCTAATAAAAAGTGAAGTTGCCTTGGGTGAATAGGCAAATAATTTCCATTAAGATTTTTCAGAAGCATGTAATTGCGTTCCCTGTCATTTTTGTTGTTGTTTTTGCTGCTGTTGGTGTCATAGCAGCCGTTGGTCGTACTACTAACACAGTCTCGTCCTTCTTCAGCCAATCATCCCCTTCTGCCCCGTCAGCAATGAGAACAATATTTGCTCTAGGGTTCTTATATATTTGATATATATTTATCCTTATTGAACCTCGTGAAATAAATACATTTGTTTATATTTTGTTATTGTGTATGCAAAAATATCTGTACACGAATATATAATTATATATATTAAAATAACAGATTAAAGTTTAAGTGAAGAATCGCTGTGTTCACCCTTAACGGGATCTTCTGAAACTAAAAAAAATCAATCTGTGAACGCAGAACTAAATATTTTGAACAACGTTACACACTATATATACACACACACACAGATCGTGTCATAATGTTGTAATGCAGACAGCCAGACATACATACAGATATTATAAGGGTGCAATGTTATAGTTATCTAATGCGGTCCCTAGGGCATGGAAAATTTGAAATATTCTTTGCTCGAAACACTCACACGACCATAAGTATTACATGTGTAAAGTTTGAAAAAGATTGGTTGGGTGGTTCTCGAGTTTTAGGGAGTCAGACAGACAGACATTCTCTGTTTTAGATATAGAGATATGAAAATTGTCTTTTAATTTAATGTCATATATATATATATATATATATATGTGTGTGTGTGTATATATGTATATATATATGTATATATATATATATATGTATATATATATATATATATATATATATATACATATATATATATGTATATATATATATATATATATACATATATATATATGTGTATATATATGTATATATATCTATATATATGTATATATGTATGTA
Organism: Eledone cirrhosa; assembly: GCA_964016885.1. Taxonomy (NCBI): domain Eukaryota; kingdom Metazoa; phylum Mollusca; class Cephalopoda; order Octopoda; family Eledonidae; genus Eledone; species Eledone cirrhosa. The sequence goes on from OZ024741.1 coordinate 188,905,584, forward strand.
TATATATATATATATAAATATGTATGTATATGTATATGTATGTATATATATATATACGTGTGTATACATATATGTATGTTTATATATATATATGTATATATATATGTTTATATATATATATGTATATATATATGTATATATATATGTATATATATATGTATATATATATGTATATATATGTATAGGGTACACAAGAGATGTAGCGGGATCTCAGGAAGCTTAACTATGAATGTAGGCTTCACATGCAGCAGCTGTGCTGGGACAGCAAGCAGTAAACAGCCACAGGAAACAAGTACCACCAATCTCTGGGAGGGCTCTGTAAAAACAGTAGACAGCTTCTGCTACCTAGGTGACCGAATTAGCAGTGGAGGTGGGTGTTCGGAAAGTACAATAACTAGGGTAAGAACGGGATGGAAGAAGTTTAGGGAACTACTGCCACTGCTAGCTGCAAAAGGCTTTTCCCTCAATATGAAAGGCAGACTGTATGATGCGTGCATACGAACAGCAATGTTACATGGTAGTGAAATCGGCGCTGAAGGTGGAAGACTTACGTAGATTAGAAAGAAACAAAGCCTGCATGCTCCGATGGATGTGTAATAGTAATATACGCGAACGGCAAAGCATAAATGAATTGAGAGAGAGACTGAGCATAAGACGAATCAAATGCAGTGTGCAGGAATGGCGGTTGCATTGGTATGGACATGAGATGCGTATGAAGGATAACAGCTGTATAAAAAGGTGCAGAGCACTAGAAGTCGATGGAAACCGCAGAGTGGGGAGACCCAAGAAGACCTGGGATGAGGTGATAAAAGCCGACCTCACCCAATTACACCTCTCAAAGGCAATGACACACGAACGTGACCTCTGGTGTCGCGCAGTAATACAGAAGACCTGACCCCCCCCCCCCCCACGGGTAGAAGCCGAAGCTGAAGCATATAGACAATATGCCCCCACACTCTCCCACTGCAAAGTGGTCGTGGAGGTACCAGCCACGGCCAAAAAGCACCCAGCCCACACTGTAAATGAGGTTGGTGTTAGGAAGGGCACCCAGCTGTAGAAATCAAGCTAGAATCAGTTCCCGTATGAGCAAGACAAGGTCAGCCGACCGGACACTGCCCACAACAGGACAACGCGTCTAACCCATGCTAGCGTGGAAGAACAGACGTAAAATGGTGATGATGATGATGATGATATATGTATATATATATATATATATATATATATATATATATATATATATATATGTATGTATATATATACATGTATATATATATATATATATATGTATGTATATATATACATGTATATATATATATATATATATATATGTATATATATATAATGGAGGCACATGGCTTAGTGGTTAGAGCATTGGCCTTGCAATCAAAAGGTTGTGAGTTCAATTCTCAGACTGGGTGATGTGTTGTTTCCTTGAGCAAGACACTTTATTTCTCATTGCTCCAGTTTACTCAGCTGTAGAAATGAGATGATAGGGACTGGGATCCCTATCATTCCACTGCAAACTGGTTGTGGAAGTGCCACGGCAAAAAAGCACCCAGCACTCACTGTAAATGAGATTGGTGTTAGGAAGGGCATCCAACTGTAGAAATCAAGCCAGAATCAGTTCCCGTCCCACCCTTGTAAGCAGGGAAAAAGCGGACGTAAAAATGAAATGATGATGAAATGATATATATATATATATATATATAATCTCATCCCAGGTCTTCTTGGGTCTCCCCACTCCACGGCTTCCATTGACTTCTACTGCTTTGCACCTTTTTATGCAGCTGTCATCCTTCATACGCATCTCATGTCCATACCAACGCAACCGCCTCTCCTGCACACAGTATTTGATTCCTCTTATGCTCAGTCTCTCTCTCAATTCATTTATGCTTTGCCGTTCGCGTATTACACATCCATCGGAGCATGCAGGCTTCGTTTCTTTCTAATATACGCAAGTCTTCTACAGACAGTGCCCAGGTCTCACTACCATGTAACATTGCTGTTTGTATACACGCATCATACAGTCTGCCTTTCCTTTTGAGGGAAAAGCCTTTTGCAGCTAGCAGTGGCAGTAGCTCCCTGAACTTCTTCCATCCCGTCCTTACGCTGGTTATTAATTCGGTCACCTAGGTAGCAGAAGCTGTCTACTGTTTCTACAGAGCCCTCCCAGAGTTTGGTGGTGCTTGTTTCCTGTGGCTGCTTGCTGCTTGCTGTCCCAGCGCATCTGCTACATGTGAAGCCTACATTCTTAGTTAAGCTTCCTGAGATCCCACTACATCTCTTGTGTACCAATTGTTTGCATTTGGGGCAGAGGATGGAGTTCCTACCTACACCTTTCCTACATACTGAGCAAGGCCATTTCCCTGAGGGGATCTGGGTTCTGATTTCTCGTCTACTTACAAGGACCTTCGTCTTTGTCATGTTGACTTTGAGACCTATAACAAAATACTGGTGTGTATGAATATAACAAGAGACGTGGTTCGTGTGTATAAAGTTTAATTAACAAGT
>OZ024741.1:188913094-189066660 GCA_964016885.1 Eledone cirrhosa
CATAGCTGCTGATCGTAATAAATGGAGAAAGATTGTATTTGAGGGGAAAGTTGTTTTTGAAACATCTCGAATCGCATATGAAAAGTAAAAAGGGATGTGAGGAAAGGAATTACTGTTGCATTCCCAGACAGCAAAGGTCCTATGGCACTGACATGCAGCGTCTGTGCGAAACTCTGCCTCCGCAAAGCTGGACTTGAAAATCATCATTGCAGTCATAAAGTGAGACCAGTGGTTGACTACCAGGCTGCTGTTGGAGATGTTACTCATCATGCCTATCAAGCACGTGGAAGAGAGTGTAGATCAGCAGGAGGGCTCAAACGACATGCAAAACGACGGGCAGGAAGACCGACCGACTGACCGACCGTTTCTCATCCTTGTGTACAGCATTTGGGCTTACAATCAGCCTTAAAAAGACCAAAGTAATGTTCACCCCTGATCCTGAGGAACCATATAATGAATCCCATATCATGGTTGATCGAACCAGGTTGGGAGTAGTAGATAAATTTGTCTACTTGGGTAACACACACTCAGATGATGGTTCCTTGGATGCTGAAATACATTTGCACATCCAGAAGGCCTTTGTTGCCTTCAGAAAATTGAAAAAGAGAGTTTGGGCAAATCACAACATTACCAACAATACCAAGGTGTGTGTGTGAAGATCATGTGTTCTCTCTGCTCTTTTATACTCTGCTGGAACCTGGACACTATTCTGCAAACACACCAAATTGCTTGAGTGTCTTCAGTAGAAATGTTTAAGGCACATATTCAACTTCAAGCGGCAAGACAGAACTCCTGACATCCATGTCCTTATCAAAGCAGAATGTACAAACATTGAGTACCAAGTAACATCTCAAATCCGCATGAAAGAAAGCAGGATCCCGAAGCAACTGTTTTATGGTGAGCTCCATCTTGGAAAAAGGCCTCAACACAAACCAAAAATGAAGTTCAGGTACAGCATGAAGAACAACCTCAAAGATCTGGCATTTGATGTAGACAACTGGGAGGAGATAGCTCTAAACAGGACTGAGTGGAGAAAGCGCATAAAGGGCAGTTGCAAAACTTTTGAGGAATGTCGTCTCTAGAACATAAACAACTGAAGTGTCAGCTCTGGAAGGGCTGTGCTCACAGTCTTGATGAAGTCATCAGTAGTTGGACATGGAAATGCTGTCAACGTGTACCCCTCACAAAGGTTGGTTATGTTAATCACCTGAAGTCACATGAAAGGATAACCACCCGCAACATCACTCAACAAAGACCTGGTGAAACAACATGCAAATGTGTAGAACTAGTTCCAGACTAAAAAAAACACATGGTGGTACATTAAGATTGTGTCCCACAGGGAGACCCCACCGCTCCTGTGCAAAGCACAACTCTCTTCTGTCACCTGTGTCTTAAACCATGCAGATCTGCAGCTGGTCTATAAAGTCATCTATGAAGTCATGGACGCAGATGGGATGATAATGGAAAATCAATAAGAGACAGCAATCATCTGTGAAGATGCTGCAATCCTCAAGTATGTATGTGTATGTAGGTCGGTTGGTATATAAGTATGTACATATGTCTAAGTATGTAATGTGTTGGACCACCATCATTTCCAACAACAAGTGTTCCATTTGTTTGACCAACAGAAAAACCTGATCATTAAATTAACATACAAGTAGCTGAGCATTTCACCGACATGTGCACCCTTAACATAGTTCTCAGGCAGATTCAGCATGTCACAAAATGTGACAAGGTTTGTCCTTTGAACCACAGTTACTACTAATTTTTCCCAGTTAAGTGAAATGGAGCAAGGTGAAATAAAGTGTCTTGCTCAAAGACAAAATGCACCATCAGAAATCAAACTTAGGTCCTTACATTTGTGAGTCAAATATCCTAACAACTAAGTCACGTGCCTTCAGATGTATGTAGAGTTTATCTCTTTAACATTTACATTACTCTACTGTTATACTTTCATAATAAAGTCTTTATCTTACATAATAGTCTCACATAATATGGAATGTACAAGGTTTTGATGTTGATATTATTTATTTTGAGAACAATACCTTAATGTTAGTATGAGTGGCCAGTTATGGCCAGTTTGAACAGAAAGAGGTGAGATAATTCTGGTTGGATATGGCCGGTTTAACTGCTAAAAGGTTAAAACAATGATGTAAAATTATTTGTGTTTTGTGCAAAAATTGGTGTAAATAACTGCAGTATTCAGAAGTGTATAGCAGAACAAAATACTGGGTTGATAGGATATAATCAAAGATCATTGTTTAACCAGATTGTACCAACTAGAAAGACTAAACATTTGGTTTTTGAGATGGTTTGGTACTCATTAAAAGAATAGTTGTCAATCTGTTTGGTATGCTAAATCTCTTTGATATTTTATATCAATAAATCTTGAAAACTTTGATATTTTGCATATATTATGATTATTATATTGCAGTTGGTATCCATCAATAATAAACATATTTAAAAATAGTAATACAGTGAAGATGAAAGGAACTAAGCTGGACTCCTTCTACACATCTATCACCACCATTCTGTCAAATGAGGTAAGAAGTTTCTTTTTAATATTATTATTATACAGGCATAACTATGTGGCTAAGAAGTTTGCTTAGCAATCATGTGGTTTTGGGTTCACCTTGAGTTGACTAGTAAATTACCAGTCATGTAATGTGATTGATTTAATTGGCTTTCATCTTCTCCATCCCAAATATGTTTTATTTAGAAATCATTGTTAGAGGGTTGGATTGGCAGACTGATTAGAGCTTTGGACAAAATGCTTTTACATTCTGTGTTCAAATCCCACCGATGCCAACTTTGCCTTTCATCTTTCTGGGGTCAATGAAATAATGTACCAGCCAAGTACCAGAGTTGATTTAATCAACTTTCCCCTTCTGCCAAATTACTGATCCTATGCCAATGTTAGAAGCAATTATTAAATGTTGCACTAAACTGGTGCCATGAAAAAGTAAATTTTACTAGGATTACTTAATAAAAATCTTTTTTTACTAAAATCTTTTAAATTTTAGATGATATTCAAAGTTTATTGAGACATATTCAATGTATTTTGTGAAAAATATGGTCAGGAAAGGGTTAAGCATACACTTGTAAATGTATTAGCAATTTATCTACACACATGAGCAGGGTGACCAGATGTTCTCTTGTAGGTGCTCTGCAATGGGATAAAACCCCAAACGATGTGGTTGCAAAGTGAATTTCTTGACCATACAGCCTTGCATCCACCAACCACACACTCACATAGAGGTACATGTACACACACACACACACACACACTCTTGATGTCATTCTGATACAACCTAAGAAACACTGTCTATTACAACTAATTCATATAGTAAAAGAAAGAAATCAATGAAAGAGAGAGGAACAGAAAGAAAAAAAATGTTGCAGAGTTGTGATAGAAGCCATTACCATAACCATAGCTACCAGATTGTACAGTATTATATCCTAACTAGTGACAATATAGACTTGTCTGGAACCACCTCATTCTCTGGTGATAGTTCCATAGCAAATTATCTTTCACTATACTGACAGCGTTCAATCAAATTATCAGACCAGACAGATTCCACTTGATATTAACAGAACCTACATACTATAATACAAACCATTTCTCATAATGGCATTATCACTTGGATTTAAACTGTCATCCAGTTTAACACTACCTCATGGTCCTTGGGTGCTTTTAATGTTTACTTTGTTGCAAGCATTTGGGATATGTCTCTGGTCTGAAGATAACTCCGCTCATCGTTCTATCAGACATGCAGACTCTGAAAATCGATTTGGGCATGGTTCACCCTCTTCTGTTGAAGCAATAAGCTATAAAATAAATATTTATGTAAATTAAATCTGATTGTAAGATAAAATAGCCCCCCCCCCCCTCCTCATCTCACTCATCATTGTCGGTAATAAGGGTTCTGTTTGTTTAGTTGATAATAGCCTACTCATAGATTAACGTGTAAGTTACTAAATATGTATCCCCTTAACTCTAACAGAAAATATCTGAAAAAAAAATCTAAAAATAAATTTAATTCAAATATTTATAGTACATTTACTATTGAAAAGTTTGCTCTATTAAAGTAAACATTTCAATTTTTAATGTAATGCTGTCATAGTGTCATAGTGCTGTTTTATACTTTTGAAGAATGCCTTGCTAATGTAGTTTCATGTGGTATAGGATATTAAGAGTTAAATTAATTCTCAGGAAGATTCAGCATGACACTTGTTTAAAAGCTGAACCTTTGAATTACATGTACAGTTCGAGTTTGTATAATATTGTAAGTGGCTGAGTATTCCATAGGCAAGTATACCTATAATGTAATTTTCATGGAGATTCAACATGACTCATTGTGTATAAGGCTGGACCTTATACAGTCTAACTAGTATAATAATGTGAATATCTAATTATTCAGCAGACAAGTGTACCTTCATCATAATACATAATAGCTTCATCATCCTGGCTGGTGACTTCAATGGACATGTTGGGCAGCACCAGGGTGGTTACTTTGGAGTTCTCAGTGGATATGGATATAGCATAAGAACCATAGATTGAGCATGTTTCCCAGAATTCCGTGAAGCAAATGATCTAACTATCTACAACATTAACTTCAGAAAATCAACAAGCTATTTGATCACCTACAATTTAGGATGCCAGGATGACTTCATACTTATCAGAAAATGAAATAGACAGATGGTTGTGAATACTAAGTCTTTTCCCAGAGAAGTATGTATCAACTAACATAGATTAGTTGTTAGCAATATTAGTGTAAGAACTAGATAGACTCAGGAAAACAGGACAATCTGGAGAAGAGTGTGGAAACTATAATATCTCTCTGTTAAATATAGGTTCAGAAAGGTATAATGTGATACTTATATAAAAAATTGGAGATAGATATCTATGATGTAGAGACTAACTGGAAGACAACCTATTGTAGGTCACTGATGAGTAAGGTTTGAATAAGGTACCAACCACACAAAAAATGACAAAGATGCTTTCAGAGATATAAAAAAAAGAGGAAAGCTGCTAGAGCAGCAGAGATAGTTCTTTAGTTGCTTAAAATATCCAGTGAAGTAGGGCTTCAGCTGGTCACTCACATAGTCAATCAGGTACAGCATGAGGGTGTCATACCCAATACTGGCATAGCAGTATAATCGTTAATTGCTACAAGGTAAAAGGTGATGCTTTAGAAAATAGCAATTATAGATGCATCAAACTGATGGATTGTTATGATAGTAGCCAAAAGAGTTTTAGCAAAACTGATTGAGAAAGTAATCAGATTAGATGAGATGCAGTTTGGATTTATGCCAGGATGGAATACCACCAATGTTCTCTTCTTAGTGAGACAACTATAAGAACAGTTCCTAGCTAAGTGTAAACCACTATATTTAGCTTTCATTGATCTGGAGAAAGTATTTGTTAGAACACCATGACCTGTGGTCTGATGGTATTTAGAAAACTTGGGGTAAATGAATGGCTTTAAAGAGCAGTGCATTTATTGAACCTCTCTTTCATTGACTCAGTAAAGATAGAACCTCTACATTATTGGCTCACTAATGATAAAACCTCTACATTATTGACTCAGCTATGATAGAACCTCTATACCATTGACTCACCTATGATAAAACCTCAACATCATTGACTCACCTATGATAAAACCATCATAAAAACATCATTGGCTTAGTAAAGACAGAACTTCAATATCATTAGCTCACATATGATAGTACCTCTATATCATTAACTTGCTTATGTAAGCTAATTAAAATTAATTGATACACTGGTTATCTTTTCATTTATGAAAGTGCTCAATAACCATGACTTCATCTTTTTTTTATACTAAACTTGCCAGAAACTGGCCTGGATTATGATGCAAAACTCCCTATTTTATAATACTCCTATTAAAACCTTCCAACAAAAATTTTCTAAAGAAATTTTTAAGGTCCAATCATCAGCTTAATAATGGTTTCTGATTTAAGAACAAGGTCAGCAATTTTGGAGAAGTGGAATGTCGATTAAATCGTCCTCATTGCATTATCAGTGCTTTATTTTATTGATCCTGTAAGGATTAGAGCAATGGTAACCTCGGTGGGATTTGAGCTCAGAATGTAAAGGGCTATAACTCTATGCTGCAAAGCATGTTGTCCAATGATCTAACAATTCTCCCTATCTTAATAATTGTTTCTACGTTAGGCACAATAATTGTTTCTACTTTAGGCACAAGGCCAGCAAATACCCAGTGCATTACTGGTACTTTATTTTATCGACCCCGTAAGGATGAAAGGCAAAGTTAACCTCGGCGGGATTTGAACTCAGACCGAAAAGGGACGTAACTATGCTAGAAAACATGGCGTCCAACCCGATACTGCCAATTCACCGCCCTTACGTTAGGCACAATAATGAAAAGGTTAATTATTTTATTAAATTTTTCCAAATTTCTGATGATTTTCAACATTTAAAAAAATAGATAGGTAGTGTATTCCATTAGAAATACAGTAATGAATGGGTTAAATACAATTTGACAGTGATTGTTAAGAGCAGAAGAAACAGTTGCTGATGAGAATATAATTGAAACTTTAGTCCAACTGATTCCTCTTCTATTCACAATGAAGTTGTACAAACAGTTGTTTACAACTGACCAATGTATCTGATTTGTTTTAATTAGTTCATACAGATAAGCATCTGTGGTGATTTGCTTCACAAAATTGTGGTTTTGTGTTCAGTTTAACTGCACACCACCTTGAACAAGTGCCTTCTACTATAACACCAACTTCACTAATGTATTGTAAGTAAAGTTTGGTTGACAGAAAAGGGGCAGAAGTTCATTGTATATATGTGTGTTTGTGTTGATATGCATTTGTGTGCATTCATATATATGTTTATGTCCACACTGCTTAACAGCTAGTGATGTTTGTTTATGTACTATAACTTAGTAGTTCAGCAAATAGAAATCGATAAAATAAGTACCAGACTTTATAAAAAGTACTAGAGTGTGATATGGTCAACTAAATTCTTGAATGATTGAAATCACTAAAAGAATTTCTTTTTAAAAATGCACATAGCGCAGGCAAGCTAAAATCTATACTTGTCCTTAGTATAACAAAAACCACCAAAAATATAGCACTTCAAACATGTCAGTAATTGATAAGATCAAAATGTTGCCGGCCCGTCTGAGGAAGGTGCCCCACAAGGTGGGGTGGCTGTTGCAGTGGGTGTTGCTGGCCATTGACTGCGGGAATGCTTTTGCGGTCTTGCCTGTGGGACGCAGTTCCATTACCACCATGCCCTAGGCCCAGAGCCCAATCAACCTCACCCTCACCTATTCTTCTGTGACACTAGAGCCCTTGCCTTTCCCTTCCTTTTCCGTTTTTTATTTTTATTTTTATATTTTCTTATTTTACATTCCATTCTTTCTTCTCAATTAACGAAATAAACTTATTCTTATATTGTATTTAAATCATATCTATAATATAGAGCATGGAATATAACCTAGGTTGTTCAGAAGTTAATGCAGGTTTTAAAAATTTTAAATGTCTATCTCAGTCCAGAATAAACTTTATTGATCTAAATAAAAACCCTTAGAATCCACACACTTTTGCCAACAGGATACAATTTTATTTATCCTAGTAACATAGAATTTTAAAGTTCTTGAAGTGATGAATTCTTCAAAGGCATTTTTTACAGTTGTTTGCTTGTTGAAGACTTTTCTTTGTAAGAATTGGTCAAAATGCTTGAAAAAGTGGTAACTGGTTGGTGAACAATCCAATGATTGAGTATATTGGTTGAGGCAGAGTTTTGTAGCCCAATGTGATCTACTTCTGGAGCATTGGTTGTGTGAAGTGTGATTGAGCATTGTCATGCAAAATGATTGGACCCATTCTATTGGCCAAAGCTGTATATATACTCATGCTGCAATTTTGCATAAATTTCATCCATTTTGTGATTATACTTCTCTGCCGTGATTGTTGCGCTAGGATTCAGAAAGCTGTAGAGGATTAATCCAGCTGCAGACCACCAAACAGTCACCATAACTTTTTTTTGCTGCAACTTAATTTATGGGAAGTATTTAGGGTCTCCATCTTGGTTTGAAAGCTGTGCTGAAAGTCATTGGTTGTTATATAAGATCCATTTTTCATCACATGTCACAATGCGATAAAAAAATGGGTTGCTTTTGTTGCATAATAACGATTTTTCTGGTTTTCATTCAATTCACGTGACACCCTTTTGGTTCAAATGTTCAAAAGTTGTTTCAATGCTTACATGTAGCTCTCCTGCAAGCTGTCAAACAGTTGTGTGAGGATTTGCTTCAATCGAAGCCTTCAGCTGATCATTTTCAATAGTAGAAGGACATCTCCAACCTTCTTTAACTTCTAGTGTGAAATCACTCTAATGGAATTTTTGAAACCAACATTGCACTGTGACTTCATTAACAGTTCCTTGACCCCAAACTTCATTAATATTTTTAGCCATTTGTGCTGCACTGCAGCTGAGTTTAAACTCAGAAATAAATTTGCCGAAAATCCTGTTAACTTCATGGATCTGAAAATTGACAAAAATGCGATTTATATAAAAAATTATTTACATGAAAAGGAAGAACAAAAAATAACCTTAAAAATAATACATAATTTTGCACACCTTGCATGAGTTTTTAGTCTTAAAAAAAATGCTGAAACATATATAGTACATAGATACTATACTACATATATACTTAATATGCATTCTACATAGATTATCAAGATTGCTTGTGACAGTACATGTGATGTGCTAAGAAAATCTTGTGAAAATATCTAAGGAGTTGGTATCTATTTTTATCTTGCACATTGTATTTCCATAAGTATCTGAATTCTTCAATTCAAAAGGAAACAAGTGGCTTGCTATCATAATCTAATTAGATTCTGTTTATCTACATATTTATATTATCTATATATCATATCTTTTTTGTCACCTTTGTTATGTATTTATGTATTTATTTTATTGACTGATTATATGGTGTGTGTAAAACTGGTGATTGAATGATAACAAGATGCACTGGATTTTGAATTGCTGTGTGTATATGTATATATATATATATATATATATATATATATATATATATATATATATAATGTATAATAAACAATACAATTACCTCATTACCAGAGATTTCCCGAATAAGACGAATACGAAAAACGTCCTCATTCGTTTGTCGAATAAGGCAATTTAAAACATAGTGAAATATTAAAAAAATCTCCTCAAGAAAGGCAAAAGTTTAACGGGCAAAAAAAAAATATAAATAAAAGTAGTGCAAGGGATATATAAAAAAATAAGGAAATATAGTTAGGGTATGTGTATAAATGTGTGTATATTCACTCACAAATGTACATATGTGTGTATATACAAATGCATGTGCATCGTGAAAAATTATGTGCGTAAGTACATATATGAGGGCAAGCATATCAGTGTATGTGTGACCACAAATACATATATAATATATGTTGAAAAAGGAATTGTAAGATAATATTAAACCAATGTGTGCATTGGAATGTAATAAATCAAATGCGAAGAAACTAGCCGAAATATGAAGAGACAGGTCAATACAGAAATGGGCAGAAAAAAAAAAATGGGGAATGTAATAGACAATGAATACAAAGGAATTCCAATCATCACCTAACAGCCTCTAAACTTTTTTTGGTAATCACACAATTGGGAAACGTACCTCAGAGTCCTTAGAACAAAAGGGTTGTGATGGATTCTGTACTTGTCTTCAATGTTTCATCCTGGTATCACAACCATTTTGTTCTTACCTGTTCATTATTTTATCCCATTATTTATTTACAAGGGCGGTGGTTTGGCAGTATCGGTAGAGCGTCAGACACCATGCTTTGCAGCATAGAGTTATGGCCCTTTATGGTCAAATCCCGTCGAGGTTAACTTTGCCTTTCATCCCTATGGGGTCGATAAAATAAAGCACCAGTAATGCACTGGCGTAATTGCTGGCCTTGTGCCAAAAGTAGAAAACATTATTTATTTACAATTTTGGTGACTGAACAACGAGAATCTTTATCTGTCTGTGCGACACCGACACATGTAGTATGTCTCACGTGTTGTTCATCTCTTCTGAACAACACCTTCCTAATTTGAAAGTCTTGTGCTAGTATGACTCTAAGCTATGGCTTTCCATCTGTCTGCCTATTTAAAAACCATAAATTTAGAGGAATCAGCTGATGATTAGAATTTCTCTTGTATTCCTTAAGTCTTTAATATTCCACATTTTTTCCATTCCTTCTTGTCTCTGTATTTCATCCCACTCATTTATATATATAGGTATGAAGTTTCCGTTGAAAATTGAAAAAGTCATAGGAGTGAAGAGTGTTCTATGTAAGTGCCAGAGCTAAATTTAGTGTATAATAAACAATACAATAACCTCATTACCAGAGGTTTTCCGAATAAGACGAATACGAAAAACGTCCTCATTCGTTCGTCGAATAAGGCAATTTAAAGCATAGTGAAATATTTGAAAAATCTCCTCAAGAAAGGCAAAAGTTTAACAGGCAAAAAAAATATATAAATAAAAGTAGTGCAAGAGATATATAAAAAAATAAGGAAATATAGTTAGGGTATGTGTATAAATGTGTGTATATTCACTCACAAATGTACATATGTGTGTATATACAAATGCATGTGCATAGTGAAAAATTATGTGCGTAAGTACATATATGAGGGCAAGCATATCAGTGTATGTGTGACCACAAATATGTATATAATATATGTTGAAAAAGGAATTGTAAGATAATAGAGTTAACGTACATCCAGATACAAGTATTAAGGAATGAAATATACACACATACCAGTATGAAAGCACGCGTATAAACACACACACATGTGCGATCACACACATGCGAGTGATATATACAGGGAAGGGAGTATATCAGACAAAAGGGTGTCAGTCTGAGGCTCGATACATATAAAAATGAAACAATATAAGAGAATAAAAATGTTTAAATCAAAGAGAAAGTAAGAGGGAGGGGTTATCAATTATAAATTAACACTAGAAAAAAAGAAAACAAACATAGGTTCGTACGTATACACATATATATATATAAATATATTAATGAAAAAGAACAAAGGAACTATTATGACATTACAACAAGTTTATTGCCGACAGCCGTTTCGTCCGACCATATGGTGGGACTTTTATAGAGCTTAACTAGCTACCGTCGCATATTTGGTAGGTCAGGCGTGATCATCGCGATTCACATACGACCTACCATACATCTTGCTTATATAAATATATATATATAAATACGTACAGACAAAAGCACATACAAACGTACATACATACAGAGGCGCGCATACATACACACGAAGCACATATATATATATATCAGCACATGTATATCTAATCACACCTACGTACGCGACTATATATATATATACATATACACATATACATACACATACATATATATATACATGCATATACACATACATTCACCCATACACATACACACATATATATAAGTATGTAAAAAACATAGATATAAAAACACACATACACACACATATATACACACACACGCACACATACGAAGGCGTTCGTATACATATACAGAACACATACACACACATGCACGCTCACACGCATAGATACAAATTATAAACCAGCCGTATGAATAAATGAGTACAAATATAAAAGTGGCTGCGAAGCAACAGAATATATCTGGAGTTATATATCCAAGGTATCCAATATAAATTGGATTGGTCAATTTTGAACCAATCTAAAGAATATGCAAGAGGAACAAGAAGATGCACACTCTGCATAAGTGAAAAATATTGGATTTTACAGTATCTTAAATCACCAAAAACCTACCTAAATGCAAAAACAAAAATTTTCACCAGTTGCCCACACATGAAATCACACTTCCTTTCCAGCCCATGTAAACTTAACTCACTTTCAGATACTTATCCTCCATAAACTCTTGTTCTTCACTTTCCTTAAATTATCCTCTTTACAGACTTCTCTTTCTGATTTATTTTTAACTTTATTTTTATTTTTACATTTTACTTCACATCCACCAGTGACCCCCCCACCCCCACACTTTTTGATTCACTTACCTAATATCTTCACAATTCCACATTTTACTTCTCCATTTTCTTTCACTACCTGTTATCACATGTCACTTGCGTTTTCAACTCCAGATATATTCTGTTGCTTCGCAGCCGCTTTTATATTTGTACTCATTTATTCATACGGCTGGTTTATAATTTGTATCTATGTGTGTGAGCGTGCATGTGTGTGTATGCATTCTGTATATGTATACAAACGCCTCCGTATGTGTGCGTGTGTGTGTATATATGTGTGTTTTTATATCTATGTTTTTTACATACTTATATATACGTGTGTGTGTGTGTATGGGTGAATGTATGTGTATATGCATGTATATATATATATATTTATGTGTGTATATGTATATAACTCTCTCCTCCTCTGGCGCAGCCCAACACACCCTGCCATTATCCCACCACCACTGTTCTTCTAGCCCTCAATTTTCCCACCGTTATGGATGGATGAGCTGAGAATAAATTTGAGCAACTCTGAATCAATAGATGAAATATGAATCTGCGAGCTACCAAGCACCCACGTGAAACGCCAACCCAGAGACCCTCCCCTATGAGTGTCGACAAATGCCCAAAACTCCGAGTTGGAACCATCAATGTAGGCTCAATGAAAGGAAGAGCAGGAGAAATCGTAGAAATGCTAGAGCGAAAGGAAATTGACGTATGCTGTGTGCAAGAGACAAGATGGAGAGGAGAGTCTGCTAGAGTCCTTGTAGGAAAAAGTCGGTGCTACAAATTTTTCTGGGTGGGAAATGATGATGGGATGGGTGGTGTAGGTATACTACTAGCTGACAAGTGGGTAGATAAAGTAATCTCAGTGTACAGGGTAAACGCAAGAATCATTAAACTCAGACTAGTCCTGAATAAAACAATTACCACAATAATATCAGCTTACGCACCCCAATCGGGGCTGCCAGACGAACTTAAGGATAGGTTTTACGAGTCCCTAATACACACTACTGCTCTAACAGACGACAAGGACTTCCTAATCATCGCAGGAGATTTTAACAGACACGTAGGTAAACACTGCGACGGCTACAATAGAGTACATGGAGGCCATGGGGTTGGCACAAGGAATGAGGAAGGATTCAGACTTCTAGAATTCTGCGACGCCAATGACATGTCGATATGTAACACAAACTTTAAAAAACCCGACAACCACCTGATCACCTATAGATCAGGGGAGCACTCTAGTCAGTTAGATTTTATCCTCATCAGAGGACGTGACAGATGGACGGTCGTAAACACAAAAGCCTTCCCTAGTGAGGAATGTACATCCCAACATAGCTTAGTTGTCAGCGACCTCACGGTCAGAACTAGACGAGCCCTGAAACAGAGGCCAACCTGGAGAAGGAAGATCTGGAAGCTGAAAGTCCCCTCAACCAGTAACAGATTTAAAGATATTTTACTCAACGCCTACGACAGTAAAGAAGAACAGATAGAGACATTTAATGTAGAAGAGAACTGGGAGTTCCTAAAAAATAATTTACTAGAGGCGACGGACGAGGTCTGTGGCTGGAGTAAGACCTCAAGCAGGAGGAGAGTGACTTGGTGGTGGAACAATAAGGTAGATGAAGCAGTCAAGGCCAAGAGACAGGCATGGAAAGAATGGAAGAACGGGGGGAGCAGGGTACATTACATAGAGACCAAGAGGGAAGCTAGGCGACAAGTATACTTAGCTAGGAGGGAAGCAGAGGATAGAAAATTCAAGCATGTTTTACAACGTGAGGACCAGAAACAAGAGGTATTCAAGATTGCGAGGCAGTGTGTCAGAGATAGTTGTGATGTCATTGGAGAGAAGTGTATCCGGAATGATAAAGGTGAGCTTGCCCTCACAAGTGCTGAGAAGAAAGATGCATGGAAGAGTCATTATGATAGATTACTAAATGAGGAGAATGCATGGGAAGAAGAGACCCTACCCCAAGTAGACCCTATAGAGGGACCGGCAGTACAAGTGAGCGGCGGCGTAGTAAGTAAGGCAATCAGAGATATGAAGATGGGGAAGGCAACCGGTCCATCGGGTATAGCTGCCGAGATGCTGAAGGCATCTGGGTCTGTAGGTCACACTATAACCACACGTATCGTTAACCAGGTAATACTAGAAGGGGCCATACCAAAAGATTGGTGCAGTAGCATCATTGTCAACTGCTACAAAGGTAAAGGCGATGCACTAGATAGAGGAAACTATAGAGGTATAAAGTTGATGGACCAGGTCATGAAAGTAACAGAAAGAGTTATAGCACAGCTGATTAGGGACCGGGTGAAAATAGACGAGATGCAATTTGGGTTTGTACCAGGAAGAGGCACCACTGATGCCCTCTTCCTTGTGAGGCAATTACAGGAAAAGTACCTAGCTAAAAGTAAGCCACTCTACTTGGCATTTGTCGACCTTGAGAAAGCTTTTGACAGAGTTCCACGTGCTGTAATCTGGTGGGCTCTTAGAAAACTAGGAGTAGAGGAATGGCTTGTGAAAGCGGTACGAGCCATGTATAGGGGAGCAGTCAGCAAAGTTAGGATTAGCAATGAGTATAGCGAGGAATTTAGCGTACAGGTTGGGGTCCACCAGGGCTCTGTTCTTAGCCCTCTCCTGTTCATCATAGTCCTGCAGGCAATAACGGAGGAGTTTAGGACCGGATGCCCATGGGAACTCCTGTATGCTGATGACTTCGCACTCATAGCTGAATCTATGGTAGAACTAGAGAATAAATTCCAAACCTGGAAGCAGGGACTAGAAAGAAAGGGTCTCAAAGTCAACATGACAAAGACTAAGGTCCTTGTAAGTAGACGAGAAAACAGAACCCAGATTCCCTCAGGGAAATGGCCTTGCTCAGTATGTAGGAAAGGTGTAGGTAGGAACTCCATTCTCTGCCCCAAATGCAAACAATGGGTACACAAGAGATGTAGCGGGATCTCAGGAAGCTTAATTAAGAATGTAGGATTCACATGCAGCAGCTGTGCTGAGACAGCAAACAGCAAACAGCCACAGGAAACAAGTACCACCAATCTCTGGGAGGGCTCTGTAGAAACAGTTGACAGCTTCTGCTACCTAGGTGACCGAATTAGCAACGGAGGTGGGTGTTCAGAAAGTGCAATAACTAGGGTAAGAACGGGATGGAAGAAGTTTAGGGAACTACTACCACTGCTAGCTGCAAAAGGCTTCTCCCTCAGAATGAAAGGCAGACTGTATGATGCGTGTATCCGAACAGCGATGTTGCATGGTAGCGAGACCTGGGCGCTGAAGGTGGAAGACTTACGTAGATTAGAGAGAAACAAAGCCTGCATGCTCCGATGGATGTGTAACAATAATATACGTGAACGACAAAGCATAAATGAATTGAGAGAGAGACTGAGCATAAGAGGAATCAAATGCTGTGTGCAGGAGAGGCGGTTGCGCTGGTATGGACATGTGATGCGTATGAAGGATGATAGCTGCATAAAAAGGTGCAGAGCACTAGAAGTTGATGGAAACCGCGGAGTGGGGAGACCCAAGATGACCTGGGATGAGGTGATAAAAGCCGACCTTACCTAATTACACCTCTCAAAGACAATGACACACGACCGTGACTTCTGGCGTCACGCAGTAATGCAGAGTACCCGACCTCCCATGGGTACACGCTGAAGCATATAGACAATATGCCCCATGCCCCCCACCGCAGTGTGGTCATGGAGGTGCCACGGAAAAAAAGCACCCAGCCCACACTGTAAAGTGGACGTGTAAGCGCCACGGAAAAAAAGTACCCAGCACTCACTGTAAATGAGGTTGGTGTTAGGAAGGGCATCCAGCTGTAGAAACCAAGCCAAATCAGTTCCTGTATGAGCAAGGCATGGTCAGCCGACCAGACACTGCCCACAACAGGACAACCCGTCTAACCCATGCTAGCGTGGAAGAACGGACGTAAAACGGTGATGATGATGATGATGATGATATATATAGTTGCGTATGTACGTGTGATTAGATATAAATGTGCCGATATATATATATGTGCTTCGTGTGTATGTATGCGCGCCTCTGTATGTACGTTTGTATGTGCTTTTGTCTGTACGTATTTATATATATATATGTGTGTTCGTACGAACCTATGTTTGTTTTCTTTTTTTCTAGTGTTAATTTATAATTGATAACCCCTCCCTCTTACTTTCTCTTTGATTTAAAAATTTTTATTCTCTTATATTGTTTCATTTTTATATGTATCGAGCCTCAGACTGACACCACTTTGGCTGATAGACTCCCTTCCCTCTATATATCACTCGCATGTGTGTGATCGCGCGTGTGTGTGTGTTTATACGCGTGCTTTCATACTGGTATGTGTGTATATTTCATTCCTTAATACTTGTATCTGGATGTACGTTAACTCTATTATCCTACAATTCCTTTTTCAACATATATTATATATGTATTTGTGGTCACACATACACTGATATGCTTGCCCTCATATATGTACTTACGCACATGATTTTTCACTATGCACATGCATTTGTATATACACACATATGTACATTTGTGAGTGAATATACACACATTTATACACATACCCTAACTATATTTCCTTATTTTTTTATATATCTCTTGCACTACTTTTATTTATATATTTTTTTTGCCTGTTAAACTTTTGCCTTTCTTGAGGAGATTTTTCAAATATTTCACTATGCTTTAAATTGCCTTATTCGACGAACGAATGAGGACGTTTTTCGTATTCGTCTTATTCGGAAAACCTCTGGTAATGAGGTTATTGTATTGTTTATTATACACTAAATTTAGCTCTGGCACTTACATAGAACACTCTTCACTCCTATGACTTTTTCAATTTTCAACGGAAACTTCAATACCTATATATATAAATGAGTGGGATGAAATACAGAGACAAGAAGGAATGGAAAAAATGTGGAATATTAAAGACTTAAGGAATACAAGAGAAATTCTAATCATCAGCTGATTCCTCTAAATTTATGGTTTTTAAATAGGCAGACAGATGGAAAGCCATAGCTTAGAGTCATACTAGCACAAGACTTTCAAATTAGGAAGGTGTTGTTCAGAAGAGATGAACAACACGTGAGACATACTACATGTGTCGGTGTCGCACAGACAGATAAAGATTCTCGTTGTTCAGTCACCAAAATTGTAAATAAATAATGTTTTCTACTTTTGGCACAAGGCCAGCAATTACGCCAGTGCATTACTGGTGCTGTATTTTATCGACCCCATAGGGATGAAAGGCAAAGTTAACCTCGACGGGATTTGACCATAAAGGGCCATAACTCTATGCTGCAAAGCATGGTGTCTGACGCTCTACCGATACTGCCAAACCACCGCCCTTGTAAATAAATAATGGGATAAAATAATGAACAGGTAAGAACAAAATGGTTGTGATACCAGGATGAAACATTGAAGACAAGTACAGAATCCATCACAACCCTTTTGTTCTAAGGACTCTGAGGTACTTTTCCCAATTGTGTGATTACCAAAAAAAGTTTAGAGGCTGTTAGGTGATGATTGGAATTCTTTTGTATTCATTGTCTATTACATTCCCCATTTTTTTTTTTCTGCCCATTTCTGTATTGACCTGTCTCTTCATATTTCGGCTAGTTTCTTCACATTTGATTTATTACATTCCACACAGATATATATTAGGCATATGGCTTAGTGGTTAGAGCATTGGCCTTGCAATCAAAAGGTTGTGAGTTCAATTCTCAGACCGGGTGATATGTTGTTTCCTTGAGCAAGAGACTTTATTTCACATTGCTCCAGTTTACTCAGCTGTAGAAATGAGATGATAGGGACTGGGGTCTCTATCATTCCACTGCAAAGTGGTCGTGGAGGTGCCACGGCAAAAAAAGCACCCAGCACTCACTGTAAATGAGTTGGTGTTAGGAAGGGCATCCAGCTGTAGAAATCAAGCCAAAATCAGTTCCCGTCCCACCCTTGCAAGCAGGGAAAAGCGGACGTAAAATGAAATGATGATGATGATATGAAAAATGAAATGATGATATATATATATATATATCATCATCATCATCACCACCACCACTTAACATCCATTTTTCCACACTAGTATGGCTTAGATGAGTTGTCCCATTGTGAGACAAGTCAGATCAGGCAACCGTGTCTTGCTCATTCAGAACTGATATACATATATATGAAAAGATTCAGGACTCCGACGGCTGAGCTCCAGATCTAGCTGTCGAAATGGCCAGAGCTCAGCCGTCAGGGTCCTGAATCTTTTCATATTACCCACTCTACTACCCCAAGTATCGAGTATCATGGTGGGTTATGGTCAGGTAGTGCATATATATAATGTAGTGAATATATATATATATATATATATATATATAAGTTTAAAAAAATGAAAACGAAATTTCATTTCTCACTCTTAGTATGGCACTTACTTAAATGTAAGTATGTATGTATACGTACATACATATATGTATACAGACGTACAGTAGCATGCATATATATATATATATATATATATACACATATGCATACAGGTACACATACATATATGCACGCATCAGTTTAGCCAACGTTTATTATAACGCCGGCCGTTTTGTTCGTTTGTTTGTCAACAAACCGAACAGCCTGAATTTATGCCATACGGTGTTAAGGCAACCACGTCACCTTTTTGTTCAACACTGACACAGGAACGATGTACTAGTTTCAAGCTTGTTAGCTATCATCAGCACCGTTTACCCATCTGTTATATATATATATATATATATATTAGAAAGTGAGGTTTTTTTTACAAAATGAAAAATAACCAAGGTGTCCTACACGAGTGAAAGTATAAAGAAAAAGAGATGAAATCGAAAATGCAACTGGAGTCTTATTTTTTTTTAAAATATATATATTTATTTGGTTCCTTTACCGGTTTCGCAGTTCTTCTGCTTTTCAAAAGGTGAGTTGAGATGGAGGGTCTGTGGTTTTTCTCACATCTGGTTGGTCTCTGAATGTTACTTGTTTTATATGGAAAAAGTGGCTCAAAATGCCAGGTTTTTCGAGAAGTAATTTGATTGTTTTGTCAATAATTATAATAAATTTCGCGCCAGTTCGCGTTACAATAGTTCTTCAAATAAGAGGGGGGAGGTTGTCACAGGTTGTTTTTTCATATATGAGTATTTGAATTTCTTTTTACTTGAAAAAAGGGGGCTCACGAAGGCTTTTTTTTGGTTGGTTATAAATGAAATTATGGCTGTCACGTGAACAAGTTTTCATTAAATTTTTGTGCCCTTATTTGGAAATCCATTCTGTAGCCTTTTTAGAGAATTTTATGATAAGTGAAAGATAATTGTTTCTACTTTAGGCACAAGGCCAGCAATTACCCAGTGTGTTACTGGTACTTTATTTCATCGACCCCGTAAGGATGAAAGGCAAAAGATAATGGTCAAGAGAAAGGGATGGGAGAATTGTTCTGGTTCAGTGAATATGGTTAGTTCGCTGGGGTGTCAGAATTCAGATTTTCTATTGAATAAAGAAAGTAAAGATATGTATGTTTATTTGTGTGCTTGTGTGTGTGTGCGTGTGTGTGTGTGTGTGTTTGAATTTCTTTACTTTAAAAAGGTGGCTCACGAAGGCTTTTTTTTAATAAACGTGATTTGATTGGTTATAAATGAAATTTGGCTGTCACGTGAACAAGTTTTCATTACATTTTTGCGCCCTTATTTGGAAAACTATTCTGTAGCCTTTATAGAGAATGTTATGACAATGGAAAGATAGTGGTCAAGAGAAATGGGATTGGGAGAATTGTTCTGGTTCAGTGAATATGGTTAGTTCGCTCGGGTGTCAGAGTTCAGATTTTCTATTGAAGTGAAGATATGTATGTTTAGAAAATAAAAACCCGAACTAAATAAACCTTAACATACGTTTGCACTGACAATACAACAGAGCAAATACGAATAAGTAAGGAAAATATGTTCATTCAAAAATATTCCTACTAAAGGAATCATTTTCCTACACGCACACACACACACACACACACACACACACAAAATATATATATATATATTCTCTTCATCTTAACATGCTAACCAAACTCCCACACACATAACACCCATACACACACATAACAACCCCCACACCCACAACTCCCTCCCCCATTTCTACTAATAGAACCACTTTCCTACACATATATATACACACACACAAAATATATATTCTCTCCATCTTAACATACTCGCACACACACACATAACACCCATATACACACACACACAACTCCCTCCCCCATTTCTACTAATAGAATCATCTTCCAATACACACACACACACATACACACACACAAGCACACAAATAAACTTCACTTCAATAGAAAATCTGAACTCTGACACCCCAGCGAACTAATCATATTCACTGAACCAGAACAATTCTCCCAATCCCATTTCTCTTGACCACTATCTTTCCATTGTCATAACATTCTCTATAAAGGCTACAGAATAGTTTTCCAAATAAGGGTGCAAAAATGTAATGAAAACTTGTTCACGTGACAGCCAAATTTCATTTATAACCAATCAAATCACGTTTATTAAAAAAAAGCCTTCGTGAGCCACCTTTTTTAAAGTAAAGAAATTCAAACACACACACACACACACGCACACACGCACACACACACAAGCACACAAATAAACATACATATCTTTACTTTCTTTATTCAATAGAAAATCTGAATTCTGACACCCCAGCGAACTAACCATATTCACTGAACCAGAACAATTCTCCCATCCCTTTCTCTTGACCATTATCTTTCACTTATCATAAAATTCTCTAAAAAGGCTATAGAATGGATTTCCAAATAAGGGCACAAAAATTTAATGAAAACTTGTTCACGTGACAGCCATAATTTCATTTATAACCAACCAAAAAAAAGCCTTCGTGAGCCCCCTTTTTTCAAGTAAAAAGAAATTCAAATACTCATATATGAAAAAACAACCTGTGACAACCTCCCCCCTCTTATTTGAAGAACTATTGTAACGCGAACTGGCGCGAAATTTATTATAATTATTGACAAACCAATCAAATTACTTCTCGAAAAACCTGGCATTTCGAGCCACTTTTTCCATATAAAACAAGTAACATTCAGAGACCAACCAGATGTGAGAAAAACCACAGACCCTCCATCTCAACTCACCTTTTGAAAAGCAGAAGAACTGCGAAACCGGTAAAGGAACCAAATAAATATATATATTTTTAAAATAAATAAGACTCCAGTAGCATTTTCGATTTCATCTTTTTTTCTTTATATATATATATATATATATGTAGATAAATAAGTATTTTATATATATATATATATATAATGTAGTGAATTTTGTAAAAAAAAATTTATATCTAAAGTTAGCAGAGTACTCCATCCAAGGGTTGAGTTGTGATATACATAATTTGGTTAGATTCTCAACATATTTCCATCCATTGAAATGTATGTATTCAACAAATGAAAATGTAAACTTAACCAAATTTTGTGCGTGTGTGTGTATATATATATGTTTGAAATGTGTATATCCCAATGCAAATGAATGTAATAATAGTCAATCATTATAAAGAACATTAGTACCCCTGGCAACAGAAAAAGTACATAGAAATGCCTACAATATAATCAAACACCAAATTTCTCAGATGTTAAATGAGTGTGTTAACCATTATGCCATCTTTTTTAGAAATCTTCTAAAAATAAAAGATGGAATTGGTGGCCAGTGGCTCTTTAACCAGGGAGCATGGTTTTTATGCTTGGATGCCCTTCCTAATGCCAGCCACTTTTCAGTGTGTACTAGAAGCATGGTTTCTATTGCTGGATGCCCTTCCTAATGCCAGCCACTTTTCAGTGTGTACTAGAAGCATGGTTTCTATTGCTGGATGCCCTTCCTAATGCCAGCCACTTTTCAGTGTGTACTAGAAGCATGGTTTCTATTGCTGGATGCCCTTCCTAATGCCAGCCACTTTTCAGTGTGTACTAGAAGCATTGTTTCTATTGCTGGATGCCCTTCCTAATGCCAGCCACTTTTCAGTGTGTACTAGAAGCATGGTTTCTATTGCTGGATGCCCTTCCTAATGCCAGCCACTTTTCAGTGTGTACTAGAAGCATGGTTTCTATTGCTTGGATGCCCTTCCTAATGCCAGCCACTTTTCAGTGTGTACTAGAAGCATGGTTTCTATTGCTTGGATGCCCTTCCTAATGCCAGCCACTTTTCAGTGTGTACTAGAAGCATGGTTTCTATGGCTGGATGCCCTTCCTAACACAAACCCTTTTGCAGTGTGTACTGGGAGCATAGTTTCTATGGCTAGATGCCCTTCCTAATACCAATTCCTTTACAGAATGTACTGGGAGCATTTTATTGTGACTCTGACACTACCACCTTTCAGGGTGGAATGGGTGCTTTTTGTTGTGGCACCTGACCACCACCTTACAGAGTGTACTTGGTGTGGCACCTGCACTATTTCATTACAACAGTTGAGTGATCAGTATACAAGGTTATGCTGCAATACAGGCATTGAACTGTTGGAGAAGAAGGTCATAGTGGTGGCCTTGAAAGAAATGGATGTTGTCTGATATATTGTGGGGTCTGCTTGGCATAAAAAGGGGCATTTATATACTGCTTGGGACAAGTGTTAAGGTGGGTGGTGTCAGTCATTTTGAGGTATGCCAGGATTTCCTGGGTTGGCAAAGTATTGGGGGTGCAAGGGTTCAGCAGGGGTGGTGAATCAGTCAAGGTTCGTTCTAGCTTTCCATGCTAGCATGGGTTGGACGATGAAGTCAAGAGTATATTGGCAGATGAGGACCTGAGAGTTGTTCCATCTCACTGCTTCTTTAACTTTAGGGTAGAGAAGGTATCAGGAGCATCCTGGCAGGGATTTCAGGAGTATACTTAGTTTGTTGCCCATTTTAACCACTTAACCCTTGAATGCCTTAAGTGAAGTCCACACATCATTTGTATCCATCCATAGTTCTGTTGAGAACTTGATACTTTGATGCACTCTTTCCTTATGCAAAAGCCTTCAATTGCAGTTTCTACTTTTTTTCCAGCAGTCACAAAAGCCCTGAACAAAATGTTATGGATACTAAAATCTTTCCTTCCTTCCTCTCTAAGATATAGAAAAAAGAGTGATGCCCTTCCTATGAGAAACACAAGCAAATTGAAGCACCCTCTGAACTAATGTGATCTGTTTTCTTTTTTTCTTCCATCAGTTGAAAGACATCCTAGTACGAACCATCAATGATTTCGTATCCCTGTTTGAAGAAAACAACTTGAAGCATTTGCCTCTTCTCAAAATGGAACTGACATTTGATGATGAAAAGATGCAATTCTACCCACCGAGTGGTGACTTAGAAGAGACCTTGGTGTTCGTTGTTGAATCGATATGCGGCACATTGCAGCAGCTGCCTACAGTTAAGTCTTGGCTGGCTGAAACCCATCGCAACACAGAAACTATTGATACCAAAGTTGCCGAGCATATAATTCTGAAAGCCAAACATAAACTCCAGTGTGCAGTTGATAGGAATTTCCTCGACCCTGAAAAACAACTTCAGGCTTTTGGTCAGTGTTCACATATTTTTATATATTCATGTTTAATTTAATTTATTTGAATTTGATTTAATTTTTCACCTATGTTTTAGTCAGATGATTTAATGCAGGCCTAGTGATTTGGATTCATGAATGTAAGGATGTGCATTTGATTTGTAAATTGGTGGTACATTGTTGTTGAGTTAAGAATTTCATTTCATATTGCTCCAGTCTGATCAGCTGAAGAAATGAGCACGAGTAGTAGATGGGTGTTAATCTTGCAACAGACTGATGTCCTGACTAGGAGGAAAGGAATATCCTACTCTCAGTCATATACAGCCTTATGAAACAGGGATAAACCACAGCAAAGGAAGACAGACAGCACCTGTGAATCTTTTTTTGGGGCCTTTTAGACTAATGGTGGGAAAAGGAAGAAAAGATCACAACCCCATAGGATATTGTTGTAGGAATCAACATACGAAGATATTAAATTATTCTCAGACCAAAGAGCTAGTCTCAGTTCTTGCAAGGGCCATATGGTGGAGTTGATCAAGACAGTGGAATGGTAAAAACAGTAGATTGTTGGACTGAATGCCTCCTTTTTTTCTTAGTTTAGTCTAGAGGAAGAAGCCTTCGAAGACCCTCAAAGATGGGTGAAATTAATTGGGTAAACATTCTTCTTAAAAAGTCAGTAGGTGCAGGAAAAGTCTGTTCATAACAGTTACAACTGAATCTGTTATTCATAGTAGTTAAATAATTGTTTCTACTTTAGGCACAAGGCCAGCAATTACCCAGTGCATTACTGGTACTTTATTTTATCGACCCCGTAAGGATGAAAGGCAAAGTCAACCTCGGCGGGATAGTTAAATAATATATGCAGATATTACATAAGAGGGCACTGTAGCACGTCCTCAGTAGGTAATGCTCCGCCCCTCAAATGGAAAAGTTTGTTGAAAAAACTCATGAACGTCCAATTCATGCCACCACTAAGTGTAGCAGTTTTCAGTTTCTAGTGTCACGTGACCTCTCCTAAAGAGAAGGTCGGTCAAAAACTGACCATTGCGAGGGAACATTATGGCAAGAAATTCAACGACTGAATACAAGCCAAAGCTCCCAATTAGGCTGATTATGTAAAGAGCAAAGACAAATACATATAAACACATGTATATATATATTGTGAAGGTGCGTGGCTGGGTGGCTAGAGAATTGGATTCATAATTATGAGGTTGTGAGTTTGATTCCCAGATGTGTTATGTCCTTGAGCAAGACTCTTTATTTAACGTTGCTCCTTCTGTCTGGATCAACGATTGGAAAGACCAATGGAAACATTGTTTCCTCGGTCCGATATGATGGGTTCCACCCCACTCGTTAAGCGAATGAGATCTGGGATCTTGTTGATCGACTATCATATATATATATATATATATATATAGGAACAAGTAAGACCCCGACGGCTGAGCTGAAGCCGTTTCGACGGCTAATTCTGTACGAATTAGCCGTCGAAACGGCTTGAGCTCAGCCGTCGGGGTCTTACTTGTTCCTATTACCCACTCTACTACCCTAAGTATTGAGTACTTTGGTGCGTTATGGTCCACCTGGTTCCTTACCACATTTCCTTCGTTATATATATATATATATATATATATATATATATATAATATACATACATATATGTATGTATATTATATATATGTATATATTACTATATGTATGTAAAAGGTAAACAGAAATAACAACACAATTGGTACAGTATATGGAAGGAATATATTAGGTTAACGCTTGAAATAGCAGGAAGAGGGTCTTAATGTTTCGGACGCAAGTCCTTCATCAGAAGAAAGAATGAGAAATAAGATAGATTGAAGGGACAGGCGGGTTGGAATTGGAAAAAATGTCTTTAGGATAAAAATAACAGGTCCATTCATGTTGACATCTCTTTGATATATATATATATATATATATAGTATTAATTATACTATTTATGGTTATGTAAATACAAAAACCTTATGCAGTTATATGTATTTTTATACAAACCCTAAATAGTGGTAGGCAGTAATGTATTACTACCTTATTACCAGTAAGTTAAGTAGCTCAATGTAAAAACATCAGATGATTTACAGAGCAGTTATATGAAATATAAGAATCAAAGAACTGTTCAAAACATAATGTTTTGAACAGCTCTTTGATTCTTATATTTCATATATTTCATATATATATATATATATATATATATATATATATATATATATATATATATATATATATATAGTGAAAGAATGAAGAGTAACATGGTTGGCTGTACAACAAGGGGCTTTATTTCAGGTATTAACAATTGTTTCATTGATCAGGGGAGTCTAGAGGCCACTAATCGCTCGAAGTTGCGTCACTCGATCTCCATTACATTATTTACCTCTGATCAAATCCTCAGAATACAAAAACTGGATTACCTATAACGATAATTTGTTACCGCAAATATATATATATATAAAATATATGGAGAATAGGATTGGCTGTGTAGTTGGTAGTTAAGTTAGGCTTAAAAATAAAAATGAGAAGAAAGCAAGAATGGGAGTGCGGGGGGGGGGGGGGGGGAGTTTTCCTCATCAGTTGTCTACTGGGGGTCTCGGATATTTCAACGCTTTAAAGACAATATATCTACCCCCAGTGCGTTCAATAACTGGGTAAGTTATTGGGAAAACAGAGGAGGGAGGGAAGGAAAATATAGGATAACAGAAGAGAAAAGGGAAAAAAAGAGAGAAAAGGGAAAAAAAGAGAGAAAAGAAAAAAACAACGAAAAAAAACAGGAAAAAAACCCGAAAAAAATGGGAAACAACAAACCAAAGAATGTGCGAGCAACTTGAAGAAAGAAAATCTAAGTCCATGTCGGTGGCTGAACATAAGTTCTAGAACATGTGATCCCAGCGAGTGTGAGTGAGAAAAGAACTGCTAGAGGGTGAGGCGAGGGAAACAATGAGGTGGCTGACAGAGAGAGGGTGAGTGAAAGGGAGAGAAAGAAAGAGGGGGGAAGAGTAGATATCAACGAAATAGGTAGGTAGAAGGAGACAGAAGATGGATCACACCGAAACATGATAAAATGTATGGAGAATAGGATTGGCTGTGTAGTTGCTAGTTAAGGTAGGCTTAAATATATATATATATATATATATATATATATAATATAAGATCAAAAGATGGTTAAAAGAGTTCCATGTATTTTATTATGCACATTTCAAATACATACAAGCTGTCCACAAAGTCACTAGACAATTTT
This sequence comes from Eledone cirrhosa, assembly GCA_964016885.1. Classification (NCBI taxonomy): domain Eukaryota; kingdom Metazoa; phylum Mollusca; class Cephalopoda; order Octopoda; family Eledonidae; genus Eledone; species Eledone cirrhosa. The sequence goes on from OZ024741.1 coordinate 188,939,950, forward strand.
ATATATAAACTTGTATAAAATGATCTAGTGACTTTGTGGACACCTTGTATATATATATATATAAAGAGAGGGAGAGATACACAGACAGGCACACATACCAATGCACAATATATATATCTTTCCTGTAGTGGATGAGTATGGTTATATGGTTGATGGAACAGCAGCCGCACAAATCCAGACATTCATTAATGAAGGGCGAACTTTTGAAGAATATATGGAAGTAAGTTGTAAAAGACAAAACTTTGCCTTAATTCGTCTTGCTATCTTCTTCATTAACCTCATATCTTGATCACATTGCTTATATCAAATTCCCCAATCTATACTATAGTAACAGTACAACCATTTTATTCATGTGTTTTACACGAATGTTGTGATCTGTCAAAAACATTCTAAATTTTTAAATTGAGAGTTTATGGAATACAGAGTAGGACAAAAAAAGTGAGGGCCTTCTAAAACATTCTCTGCCAATGGTGTTGTCTATCTGTCTCCACTTTTTCTCTCTCAATTTATCTATGTCTCACTCAGATCAAAATGTAGTATTTGATATGAGCTTAATATCTTATCTGTTCCTAATATAGGAATTCTGATGCCATAATATAGGAATTCTGATGCCAACTGCTATCAAAATCTGCTACTAAATGATCAAGACAATACTATTGGCATCACTTTTAATACAAAAAGGTTAGCCCCCCCCCCCCCCCCCCCATCCTTCACACACACTTTGACAGGTCATTTTGCACCTTAAATGATGAATATTAATACACCAATACATATGGTATGAAAATAAGCCATAGTTTTATGCTGAATAACATCCTGCCTATGTACTAGTTTGCTATATATATAAATTAACCTGTGCTAACAATGAAACAATGAAACAGACATTAAACAATTGTTTCTACTTTAGGCATAAGACCAGAAATTACCCCAGTGCATTACTGGTGCTTTACTTTATCGACCCCCGTAAGGATGAAAGGCAAAGTTAACTTCGGCGGGAGTTGAACTCAGAACGTAAAGAGACATAACTCTATGCTGCAAAGCATGGTGTCTGACCCGAAGGGTGGTTTTTCCGCTAGTACTAATAATGTTTGTGGCATTTTAAAATATGGATTTTTTTAAGCACACACATGCACACACACACACACATTATTCTTTGCCTCTTTCTTTGGTCTTAGGTCTCTTTCACCTTCTTTGGTAGAGAAAAGGATTAAAAAGCTATTTGGTTATATGTCTTTGTGACCTGAGTTCAAATGCCACCAACGTGAATTTTTCCTTTCATCTTTCCTGAGTTGATAAAATAAAATATCAGCCAAGTACTGGAGTCAATGTATTCGACTGTTCCCCTTACCCCAAATTGCTGGTCTAGTATACTAAAATTAGAAACAATCATCATAATCATCATCATTATCATCGTCATCATCATCATCAATAGTAGTGGTAGTGTTAGTAGCAACAGTAGTATGTTGTTTTTGTCACTTTTAAATTTGGAATATATTATTTTAAATTCCTAGAAATGAAGCTGAGGATATAATCAATACACTTTTATCACCTGCAAGGAATGTAAATCTCAATAATATTGATTTTTGGTCAATTTTTGGCTATGAAGTCTCAGACAACAACCGCAAATCAACTGATTCTATAGACTGACACAATATTATCCTTGTACTACTGTTTGCTTTGTAATGCAGCACATATTCTTCTGGACAGAATATATGCATAGCTATCTAGTTAAAGAATTTTCTTAACAATTAAAGGATTCTGGGTTCAGTTCTGCTGTACAACACTTTTGGCATGTGTCTTCTACTATGGCCAATGGAGCTGATTATTATAAACCCAGCCAAAATATAGTTTTATTTGAGCAAGTTATGGTGTGGCCAAACATGGCTCACTATGAGCAAGGTATGGTACAGCCAAATGGCCAGACCTTCCTCATAATGAGACTGCCCAGCCCCCAAAACACGGTCCTGCTATGAGCAAGGTACGTCACAGCCAACTTGCCTAATAAGTGGGATTAGTCTGGTCCACACTGTAAACACGGTTGGTGTTAGGAAGGGTATCCAACTGTAAAAAACTCAGCCAAAATACAGTTGCATTTCAGCAAGGTATTGTGTGGCCAACTAGCCTGACTTACCTCATAATGTGGACAACCCATCTAACCATGGAAAAATCGACGTTAAACAATGATGATATATAGATAGATATGTAGTGCTCTCTAGACGGGAAGTAGCTGGAGTTACTTCCCGTTGAGGTTCCAGAACCTTTTTTGTGACTTCCATCCAGGGAACTATAAAGGAGAGAGCTGAAAGCTATCTCCCTCTCTTTTCACCTTTTGGCTGCTGGCCTTCGGCCAGGCGCGTTCCGCCGAAGGTATACGGACCGAGTCTTCTGAAATCCTTAATTCATTGTTTCATCTCTCTTGGCATGTCAGCTATTCAGCTCTACTCAGCTCAATCTTCGTAAATAAATATTGTACATACAACCCAGTGTCCTGTTATAATTGGTGACCCCGAAAAAAAAATAATAGGATTTGGTGTTGTGTGAATATGAAAAAAAAGAAAAAAATTCCTCTAACAACATTCCACATGAATTTTTTCTCCGAAACTGTCTACAACGAAAAATAGAAGTAATCTTTTTCTCAGCAGCAAACAAACAAAAAAATTTTTTGCTCCTCACCTCATGTATTTACATCGTTTAAATGTGTTTCACTCACTGGATATATCCTTCATTCTTCTCACAACGAACAGTCAAAAAGACTTGGACTCCTGTATTCTTATATTCAACATGTCAATTTTGATGAACATCACAGCTCGTTTACTCATTCAACTAAGCCTTTTTCGCTACTTTTTCATCACTTTCACAAAAAAAATTGAACTCTCACCATATTTGTTATACAAAGTGAATATAGCCTTTCCTTCTTTTTCATCATATTGTCACGTTCACACAAATTTTTCAAAATGGCTGCCAACGACCTGTTCCACTATCATTTTCGTGCCATTTTCTCGCGCAATAGAAATATCTTTTTTTATTCAACTTGACTTTAACCTTGTTTCGGCACGTGTGTGGGAGCACACATCTCGACACACTGAGATAACACACGCCATAGATAATGTTTCTTGCCAAGGATTCTCCAGCCTTAAGCGATATTCTCCTATTTGCCGGTTTAAAAATTTACCACGGAAATTTGCCGTTGAAAACTGCACATTTATTCAGAATGCTTATTCCTATGGTCGCTGGCCTCTTGACTCATCCAAGTCAACGCGTTCTCAACATCGACCATCAACTTTAGCTGTTATTTCTAGCACTTTGCGCAACTCATCTTTTCTGGGAAACTTTTTACTGTGAATTGAAACAACTTCGAATAGGCTATCTCACTCCGCGAGACAACAACAACACAGCTTCATCTTTGTTTTATCAACAACCAAAACCAGCAGAACAAAACACAGAGAATTTATTTTTGCAGCACTCATCCTGTGAGAAAATCCCACCGCCTTCGGAGGTTGGGAATTTCATGTTGTACCACAGTCCAGAAACCACCTGCACACATTCTCTTGGGGACACATTCTCTTTCCTGCTGTCATGTGCTTACATACCTGTTAACTTTATTTTTGAACATTTGAACTTTTTTTAATAACTATGTTCGAGCACGTTTCTTTGCCTTTGACCTCTTCTTTTAGGCTGATTACATTGTATCTTTGTGTGATGGATAGATAGCTGTCCAGTCGTTCTCTGGCCAAGAGCGGTTTTCTACCTTGATATCTATCATTAATTTTTGCATGCTCATTTTGCTATTTGCTTGCTCATGATTTGTTCATTCATGTTCTTGTACCTTTTGCCTTGTTCCTCGTGTTCTCGCTACAATGATTTCATTTGGTCATTCGACTTCTCGTCTGGGAGGGGGAGTCTTGTAACGCTCTCTAGACGGAAAGTAGCTGGAGTTACTTCTCGTTGAGGTTCGAGAACCTTTTTTGTGACTTCCGTCCAGGGAACTATAAAGGAGAGAACTGAAAGCTATCTCACTCTCTTTTCACCTTTTGGCTGGCTGGCCTTTCGGCCAAGCGCGTTCTGCCGAAGGTATACTCTCTCGCTGCCTGTCTGTGAAAAGGTAAACAACTAACTTTCTTTCGTCGTGAAATCACTAGCCTGGCAACACTTCAGCCAGTGGACTGTGTCTTCTGAAATCCTTAATTCATTGTTTCATCTCTCTTGGCATGTCAGCTATTCAGCTCTACTCAGCTCAATCTTCGTAAATAAATATTGTACATACAACCCAGTGTCCTGTTATAGATAGATATACATATATATAATAGGGGTGTATATTAAAACATATATAAACATATACTGTATGTTTATATACAATAAAAAAATGGGTAGCCTCGCTATCAAAGAAAAATTATTTTTCATAATGAAAAAATTAGATTTTTCTCTATTTTCCTCTGTGAACATATCACAGAGTTGTCAGTATGGTTGAGAATGCCAGGCAGCACTTTTCAATATCCATTAATATTTCATCAGTGACCTTCACTCAACCAGTATTGACATGAAAATTGACTAGAGCCTATATAGATTTTGTGTGATGAACATTTGCTGGAGATGCTCATTTGCAAATATAAAACATTAACTGGAAATGCTCATTTGCATATAGTGTGAACTTGGCCAGTTTTAAATAATTGACACTAGCACTAAGATAGTGTTAAGCATAATAAGGGTATACAAGGTACATAAAAGAAGTTTTAAGAGTTTTATTAGAGAGACATTTGACTCAGATTAACATAAAAATAGTCTCCCTCAAAGTAGGATCCTCCAACTTCAATGCACTTGTAGTGCCTCAGCCACTTCTGGAAGGCCCCCTTGTAGTCCTCCAAAGTGAAGGTCTCCAGTGTGCTTGTCACAGCCTCTTTCATCTCCTCAACATCCTCAAAGCAGGTACCCCTGAGCTTCTTCAGCTTCGAGAACAACCAAAAGTGACATGGGGCTAAGTCTGGACAGTAGGAAGGATGAGGAACAGTCTTAATCAACATATCAGCCAAGTAGTTGATCACCAGGATGGATTTGTGGTAGGGCCATTGTCCTGGTGCAGGTGCCACTGATCAGACTTGAAGAGTTCTGGTCTCTTATGATGACATCTCTTTCTGAACTTCCTCAAAACCTCTACATAATACTCTGTTGACTTCCTGGCCATGGGGGGCTCAGTGGATGTATATGATGCCCTTGCTGTCGAAAGATGGGATCATCATGAGCTTCCCAGTGGATTTGCTTTGCCTGGCCTTCTTGGGTTTTGGGGAATCAGAATATTTCCACTGGTAAATCTGTCTCTTCATTTCTGGATAATAACAGTAGACCCAGCTCTCGTCACAACATGCCTCTGCTGTCATCAATGTGCCTCTGCTTTTGATCTTCATTGAGTACCATGTGAACAAACTTTGCACATGTTCAGATCGTAATGAATGACGCTGTGTACAGTGCCCTCAGCCACTTCAAATTGTTTAGCAATCATCAGAAGAGATGCACGATGGTCCTTGTTCAGAAATTTGTGAATTGTGGCAACCAACTTTCACCTCCTGATGTCTCTCTCCCTGCCACACCTCTCGTCATCCCTCACTTGCTCCCTGACCTCCTGAAACCTCTCGTGCCAGCAAAAAAACAGTTGCCTAGCTCATGAAAGTTATTCCATAAGCAGATTTGACCAGTTCATAGATTTCTTCAGTGTTTTTGCTGAGCTTCACACAAAACCTTATTGCATATTGAGCCTCCAAGTTGTCCTCATATCCTCACTGTATTGTGGAAGCAGTCACCTGTGACAAGATGTGTATGACAGGTAGTCTTTCAAGTGCTGCAGCGGCCTGAAAAAGTTCGGAACTTCTTGAGTGTACCTCGTACATGAAAGTATATACTATATGTTTATCTACAATACATGTATGAGAACCTTGCTATTAAAAAAAGTACTTTGTTTCTTTATTTTGGTTAATGAAGTAAATTCAAAGAGAATTCGGAGAGCCTCACTCTCTCCATGAGGTTATAAGATTTGTATGTAAGAGAATACGAACTTATAACTCCACTTACACACTGCATATTACTAGTAAGGAAACAGGCATTGTGTGGATAGTGATAATTGTACACCATATACCATATAACTACATTACATCTCCCCATACACTAACTATCTATCCCTTACCTGCTACCTATCTCTCTATCATCTCTATCATGCCCCCACCATATTGACCATATCCATCACCCCACTACATCCCCATACTAATCAGCCACACCTACCCATCCACACAAACACGTATAACTTAATACCTATCTCCCTTCCCTATTGCCCACACCCCAGAACTGAGAGGATTCAACAGATTGGTCTATGACCAACAACCTTTCTAGTGATGGTGCCACAAAATTCCCCCGGTACACTCCGTATGGGTGGTTGGCAACAACACCTCACTATAGAAATCATGCCTAAAAGGGTTAAGAGGGCCCTTTTGCTGTGTCAAAGACAACAATCTTTCTAGTATTGATGATCTTACATGATAAACACGCCCAGTACACACTGTAAAGTGGTTTGTGATAGGAAGGACAACCAGCCATAGAAAGATTGCCAAACAAAGGGTTGGGAGGATCCTTTAGTTATGTCTAGGATATGACACCCTCCCCAGTGCTGGTGATCTACACAACAAAAGCACCCAAAGTGTTTGGTGTTAGGAAGGGCATCCAACTTTACAAAGCTTGCCAAACAAGGGATTAGGAGGATCCTTCAGTTTGTGTCAAAAGACACCACAACTTCTCTGCAATCGATGTGATGGTATTTAAGTGTGATACGGACTCCTCAGCCTGTCTGGGAGGTCTGTAGCCCTGCTTCAATACTGACTTGGTCTATGTAGACCCATCCAACCCTTGCTGGCAGGGAAAGCAAACATTGAACGATATGATGATATATATATATATATATATATATATATATATATACACAATATAAATATCAATATATAAATATATTGATTTACTTGTTAACCATTATATATATGTACCATAAATTTGGAATTTATCAAAGTCATATTTGCATGAAAGCAACATGAATTAACTCAGTCAATGTGGAATGATATATGAAATGGGTTTGTTGTCTCAGCGTAGCAATTAACTCTTTAACATTTATATTGCTCTGTCAAATGTCATGCTTATTTATTTACATTATTTTGAGTTTTGGCAGTATCGGTGGAGGGTTGGACGCCATGCTTTCTAGCATAGTTCTTTACGGTCTGAGTTCAAATCCCGCCGAGGTTAACTTTGCCTTTCATCCTTACGGGGTCGATAAAATAAAGTACCAGTAATGTACTGGGTAATTGATGGCCTTGTGCCTAAAGTAGAAACAATTATTTTGAGTTAATCAAAATTGGCGGTGGATTGGCAGTATCGGTAGAGGGTCGGACGCCATGCTTTCCAGCATAGTTACGTCCCTTTACGATCTGAATTCAAATCCCGCTGAAGTTGACTTTGCCTTTCATCCTTACGGGGTTGATAAAATAAAGTACCAGTAATACACTGGGATAATTGCTGGCCTTGTGCCAAAATTAGAAACAATTATTTTGAGTTAATCATACTCAAGGGGGTCATCAATTATATTTGTAACTTCGTTAATTTTCCAAGTGCAAACTTGAAAGTTTGTCAGTAGTTGTTTAAATATATATGATTTACAATTATGTATTTTTACCTGATTTTGTTTTGTTAAATTTGACTTTTATGGACAGGTGACATTAATTAACAGGTATAAAAGAAATAACTTTATGGATAAGCACAAAAACATTATACTTTATGTGTCTTACCTGTTGTTATGTTGTATTACAAAAATTATTCAACAATGACCCAGATGTTGAGAGCCAACAATTTTTTGCCACTTTTAACAAGCAAGTGAATTAATTAAAATACAGGTATAATCAGTATAAGGTTTTATTCTTTCTTTAAATTTCTTGGAAATATTTTCATTGAAAATGTACATAACAATATGCCCAATAAAAAAAGCTCATTAACAGGTGTGATACAGGTGGATACAGGTGTGAATATATACAGAAATCAATACATATTTCTGGTTTTCGCATATAATTTGTGTTAAAATCATAATCTTTTTTAACAGTATAATTAATATTGTCGGGCAATATTTCTGTCATGAAATTGGCCAAAGCACACTTTACATAATGGCACTTTGCAAAAGCAACACATGAAAGATGTTCCTATCTGGTAACCTTTAGCAGTTTTTCTCTTTTGCAAAGAGCACATTCTGCAAATTTTCTTCTTCCCATTAATTTTTTTCTATCTCATGAAAATCAATATTTTCTCTGTTAACATCTAGTTCAGATAGTTTTGATTTTCTCCCAGCTCTGTGTTTGTGGCAAGTGTACCCCACCATATAACTGTGATGCAACATCCACACAAAATTTCATGTGGCAGTGGTCTTTAGTTGTGGTGGATCCTTGTGGCTTTTACTGAATACAATAAAAGAATTTACAATGGTTAAATTCGCTAAAAACCACATTTCTTTCCAGGACATCCAACTAAGTAGCATTCATAATATTGGTTAGATTTGTCAACCCCACCCATGTATTTATTGTAGGAAATATTTACTAAAGGTTTGCCTTCAGTCCAAACACCTGGTTATTGATTTGAAAACAAGAATAACATTTGCTGTTTGTTCTTGCATAATGTGGCTAGCATGTTTCTTTTTTGCACCTGGAGAATGTCTCCTCATTTTTTAAATTTTGTGCATTTTATTTTTTGAGGCAACCCCTTGCGATTCCCTGTTATTGTACTGCAGATGTACGTGTTTACGAGGGCAAGATGCTTTGCCAATAGCATTGAAGAAAAAATATGGTCAAAATATCCATGTCTGTGTTGAGAGTGGAAAGGTTCAGTCAGGGACCACACAACATCATATCCTAATACATTTTGTCTCACTCTGTTATATTTTTCCTGTGTAAACATTGAAGTTTGCACAGTAGCCTGTGTCCAATTCACAAAGCTCCCTTACCTTGATGTCCCATTTGGTGGGTTTAACTGGCACATATTGTTGGAAATGTACCCTACCTTTATAGCCAGTCATTACTTTATCAACACTAAGATTTTTTCCAGGTACATACATAGTTTTAGATTTCTCAGATAATAAATCAAGTATTCGGCAGACTCTATACAAAGGATCATAATTTACTTTATTCCTACCGGGGACATTGGAAGTATCAGCCAAGTGCAAATATTGGTTTAATTTAAAAGAGCTGGTTTTAGGCATATATAAGGGTCACCATACCTTATATCTTGGCCCCAGTAATTCCACAGTCTTGGAAATTGTTTTATACCAAATATAATATTTATCTATATATAAATTTGAACAACTTCCCTCCATCCGTCCGCCACACAATGTGTGTGTGTGTAAAAGGAAGGAAGGCGATGGTGAAAAAACTATAGCAAAACAGTGGCTGCACTGCATTTGCTACACTGTTCATGAGTGTGTTTGTGTAAACGTATGTGTATATGTGTTTGTGTGAATATATGTGTATTTGTGAGAGTGTATTTTTGTCATTGTGTCTGTGTTTGCACATTTATATTTATACACTCATACATATAAATGTATGCATTTGCACATACACATACACATACGTGTCAGCATGTTGAAAAAAATTCTAGTTGTAAAAAATGCTTGAATTTTGTCAGTCAGCATTATAGATTGGGTTTTCCTCGATTAGAAATGATTTGTTGGGCATACCAATTTGTCTCTGCTGCCATGGCTTCAAAGAAAGTCTGGCAAAAACAAAAAAAAATAATTCAATGGTTGAGCATTGGGAGGTAGAGAATGTTGTCAACCAGATTTTTCAATAAAATCAGGAATATGTACTAGTGTTGTGTTCTTCAACCATGTCACTGTAATATTTTCAATGGCATAATGGAAATCATCTTCACTTTCACTATCAAAATAACAATCAACATTGGATGAAAATTCAGAAATATATCCAATTCATTTGAAGATAAATCACTGTTATTTTCTTTTTTCTTTTTCTTCATTTTGTAAGTCAGTATCACTGCTTTCAGAAGCCATATTGATAAGCACTAAAACAACATGTACTATCACAAGTTTCACTATATTTACTATTATATATTTGCAGTAAAGCCTTATCTTGCACAATCTCGACTCTATGAGATTTTGATGATGTTATTGGTTTCTTTTAGAATGATATATTAATTGTTTCTACCTTTGACACAAGGCCAGCAATTATCCCAGTGTATTACTGGAACTTTATTTTATCGACCCCGTAAGGATGAAAGGTAAAATTAACCTCGGCGGGATTTGAACTCAGTCCGTAAAGGGATGTAACTATGCTGGAAAGCATGGCGTCCGACCCTCTACCGATACTGCCAATCCACCGCCCTATGATATATTAATGTTGGTATGATAGGCTGGTTTCAGCCAGATTGAACAGAAAGAGAGATTTCTGGCCAGATTTGACTAGTGTAAATGCTAAAGGGTTAATATTTCAATTTTGAAAGGGCTGTGAATAGAAGGCATAGATGACATGTAGAGTTTGGACAGAAAATCACTGCAACAAATACCCAGGGAAAAGCAGATTTACCTGAACCATTTAATAATAATATTCAATTCATCTGCAAGCAAACAGCCTATGAGCTTTATATTGAATAAAAATATTTGATTTGTTTGCAAGCAAACAACCTCATTATGCTATAGTTACAGAGTGACAGAAAAGAGATACACAATCTTGACAAAGGGCAATAACCCAGAAAGAACGTTGTCGATTGTTTCTCTGTGCTACTGCTAGAACAAAAGGATGATGATGGTCATCTAAAAAACAGCTTAATGAAGTTGTTTGCTTGCAAACAAATCAAATATCATTATTCAATATAAAACTCATGAATACATATTTTTTTTATTTTCAGTATATTGGTAATTTCCAAAATGTTGCCTATGTCATTCTGGGACTGCCAAGAGCCAGACAATTTGATATGGTCCATTTGGATTGTGAAGATCTGAAGCTTGGACTTGTGAAGGTTGCTCGGGCACATGCTCAGTCACTTCTACATAAAGTGGCTGCAGATCTTCGTGAAGATAACTTATTGTAAGGAAATGTGTTACTGTTATTACACATAATTTTACACCCAGGGGATTGAACCATTGTATGTAATTTCTACCTCATATTTACAGCTGACTGTCAGCTTGCACTGACACATATTTAGAAATATGGGAGTGTGTTTCATGAAAGTCCTCAAGGAAGGGGGTAGGTTAAGGACTGGTGCTTTGTTTAGATCTGAATTCAAGCTATTATGTCATTATCATCATCGTTTAACGTCCATTTTGCACACTAGCATGGGTTAGACGGGTCATCCCATTTGAGGTAAATTTCGTTAGGTGACTTTGTCTTACTCATATAGGACTGTTTTGGGCCAGATTTCTGCAGCTGGATGCCCTTCCTAATGCCAACCACATTTACAGTGTGTGTTGGGTGCTTTTTGCCGTGACTCCTACACGACCACCTTACAGTGTGGACTTCAAGCTTTTTGTTGTGACACCTACACAATCACTTGACTGTGGGCTAGATATGTTTTGTTCAGAGTGTAAGGGTGGTATAGTGGTTAGGAGGTGCCTACTAAATGTATGTTTGAGTTTGTGTGCATGGGAAGGTGTGTCTTCTGTATTACTGCATAACGTCAAAGATCTCGATCCTGTGTTATTGTCTTTGAGAGGTTCAATTCTGCAAGGTCAGATTTTATCACCTCGTCCCAGGTCTTCCATTCAGAAATAAATCTTCCCCTGGGATAGGATACCGGTCTATCATACAGATTATTTGGTGTTACCTATTCCTTTATGCAGTTATGTATTTTTATTTTTGCTCCATTGTGTTATAAGCAGTGGTACTTGGGTTTGTGGCTAAAGTGATAAGGTTGGAACTGGCGAACATGTAGCATGTGACATCACAGATTAGTGATATATCCCCCTTTGTGCGAATGGGAAATGGGTTATCCCATCTGGGCACTTAGCATTATAAAGGTTGGCGCCTGCAAATTCCAGTTGTGAGGTGAAACTGGATGCCTCAAAGCTCCTCATGATGTCATTCAAGGGGGCATGCCACAGGTACTGACCTGTACTGTTGCAACAAGAAAGTGAGTGTACTCATCATTAAAAAAGAGTACTAGTTGATGAAGAGAGTACCACATTCTACTGTTTGGTTATGTGTCGGGCTGGAGGCAGGCGAGATGATGTCAGTCCAAGGAAGATTCAATCCTTGTGCAGGTTTAACTCCATTTGATGTCATCCCAGTTGTATTGGTATTCTGCATAAGGAGGGAAAATGAGTCCATCATCAACACTAGCCAAAGTTGACTTGAGTTCTCAGTCTACATTAGGTTCAAATGTCATGCAGAGAACCTTATTGATGAGGCTGCAACTGGGAACATAAGCAGCTGACTGGGTGTGAATAAAAGCAAGCACTTATGATCACTCAGAAGTGGTGGGGGACAAAAAAGATCAAATATCAGTCAATAAAAGAACTTTTACCGGATTCCTTGCCTGCTTGGAATTGAGGCCAAATCTTCCTCGAATCCTACCCTACTGACTTAAGTAGGACCAAGGCATAGATTGTGAAGTCCTAGATATCTCTAAAATGATAAGAGTGTCACCATCAAATTGACTTTGATTATAGATCTGCTATGCAAGATGGGGGTAGTGGAGTTTCAAGTTTAGTTAAGTAGTTTGCATTTCATTTAAAATATGGCCCCACATCAAAAATACTGATCTATTGGAACCTAGATGTTGTATTATTTGATGATGATGAGAGTTTTGTTGTTGTGTATGACAATGATGATAATGGTATTCTTGTCGTTGTGTGTGATGATCTTGCAGGATATGCCAGGAATTTGAAAATATAAAGAAGAGAGCTGAGAAAGAACCAGAAACTAGTGAAGAATTGATGGATATGATTGTTTTTGTGGAAATGACCCAGTCTATAGGACTGGTCCAACTGGACGAACATATTAAAGTAAGTAGTAGTCTACAATATATACATATCATCAGTTAACTATTTTCCATGGTTGTGTAGATTAGCTGGGTTGTCACATGTTAGGTGACAACCCAGTTAGGTGACCAGTCCTGCTTGTACACTCCATTGCTTTTGGATTCTACAACTGGGTGCCTTTCTTAATACCTATCACTTTATTGCATATATATATGCATATATATATACGGGTGATATGGCGCATGTCTATCCGGCATGACACCCTTAATTTAATTTAATTTAATTTATCTTAATTTTGGATATATATATATATATATATATATATAACGAAGGAAATGTGGTAAGGAACCAGGTGGACCATAACGCACCAAAGTACTCAATATATATATATATATATATATGTGTGTGTGTGTGGAGGCATGTGGCCTAGTAGTAAGGATGTTGAACTTATGACCATAATGTCGTGGGGTCGATTCCTGGGTTGCGTGTTGTGTTCTTGAGCAAAATACTTCATTTCACGTTGCTCCAGTGTACTCAGCTGAAAATGAGTACAAGCTGGGGGTTTAACCCTGCAATGGACTGGTATCCTGTCCAGCAGGGAGTCTTGTACTCTCAGTCGCTTCACACCATGAAACCGGGATAAGCACCAGCCAAATGAGCCTTCTGGCTTAAGACAGACTTTAGACTTTATATATATATATATACTATGAATATTGAAAAGCTGATGGCTAACACTGTCTAGCAGATTCCTGCCGAAGTAGCGGAAGACAACTGCCAACATGTTTCTGGCTCTGACCATCATCAGGACAGTGCATCTCCTGTTCTCTGCTGGAATTTGAAACAGGCGAAAATATATAGTTTTTGCCTATGTAGATGGGCTGATAAGCCTCATTTGCATATGGAGCTGTTAAACTGGCTCAGCTTAAAGTAGAATTTAAGTATTTGCTCTGACATAGCTGTATATGAATTTTATGAGTATTTTATGAGTATGTGAATTTTATGCATCTAATGATATATGTTATGCAAATATGCAATAAAGTGAATTAGAAACCATTGTTTGTATTTTTCTATTATTATTGCTTGAATATGGGCGGTGGATTGGCAGTATCGGTAGAGGGTTGGACGCCATGCTTTCCAGCATAGTTACGTCCCTTTACAATCTGAGTTCAAATCCCGCCGAGGTTGACTTTGCCTTTCATACTTACGGGGTCGATAAAATAAAGTACCAGTAATGCACTGGGTAATTGCTGGCCTTGTGCCTAAAGTAGAAACAATTTTTGCTTGAATATATGCATCTGATTTTTTCTTATTTCTTATTTGCTTAATACCTTAAAAATACTTTTTATGGTTTTTAACTAGTTACTACTTTTAAATATAACTGTTGTCTGACCGAATATTTGCCTCTGATTCCATATTTTCAATTTTTCTATTCAAGCAAATTAAAAAGAAATTGTCATATCTGGTTGATAATTACCAATTCTCAGAGGAAGACTTAGAACTAAATGCTGCAGTCCTTACATGGCCAGAGAATATTAACTCTGCTTTTGATGATGATGTAAGTTGTAATATAAATTTATATTTAAACCTCTATTATTTCTAGTAAATATTAAACATACAGCTAAATACATGAGCTAATGATGTGTTTATCTACTTTAGGATAGTTACACTGTTTCACTACATAATGTAAGAGATGGCTAATAGTGTTAACGTGAGGAAGGTTATCCAATTGTAAAACATTGCTTCAAAAAGGACCCTATGATGAATATGAAATCCTTCATCAGGCTCTCAAGGCTAACTCTAAAATGGCTATGATATGTTTGCTGCTGCAACCAAATATATAAGCTAATGAAGAAGCCTCAACACAGTCATATAATTTGCTAGGAATAGCAACCAAATTTCTTTCATATCACATCCTGCTATTTTAAATGAAGGAGGTCTAATTGGATAATGAAGTCTTAGAGAGATTATGTCTAGAAAAAGGTGGCAAATTTGCAGGATGATTAGGGTATTGAACAGAATTCCCTGCAATATTAATTCCATCTCTCTCTGCTTTAAATTCCTATAGTACCAGGGTTAGCTTTACCTTCATCCTAACTTAATAAAATACTAATCCAGTACTAGGGTTGATTTTTCTCTCTTTCTCCTCTTTCTTTCTTCTCTTCTCTCTTCCTTCTCTCCACCCCCTCTCTCCAGATTGTACTTATAATTCAAAGGTCCTAACTTGGATTTGACCTAAGAATTACATTAAAGATACATGTCATTGTGGAATACTCAGTCACTTATATATTAATTTCACTACGAGGAATTTAGTTGGTCAAAGATCATTGAGACTGATAGGTGATCATGTCTAGAACACATTTGATAATAGGTCACTTCACTAGGGATTACCTTTCACTAAATAAGACGAAAGGACATATTGCTAGACCTACCACCCTACTAAAATCACCCAAGGACCAGGTGTTTGTGTTAAACCTGGAAATATGTTGGTAGGGTGGTTGTAGTATGTTCTACCCCCCACCACCACCTACTGAAGATGCCCAAAGCCAGGTGGTGGTGTTAAATCTGGAAGTATGTTGTTAAGGTAGTAGAAATATGTTCTACCACCTTACAAAAGACAGCCAAGGACCTGGTTATAGTATGTTAGACCTGCTACCTTATTAATAGCACCAAAAAACTAGAAGGCCTGGTAGACCTACTGCCTTATTATGAAAGCACTTGGCTTAGTGGCTAGAATGTTTGGCTCATGACCATAAGGTCATGAGTTTGATTCTTGATGCAAGACACTTTATTTCACATTGCTCCAATCCACTCATTTGGCAAAAATGAGTTTATCTGTTATTCAAAGGGCTAGCCTTGTCACACACTGGGTCATTTCCATAAGAATTATATTAACCCTTTAGCATTTAAACCAGCCATATCCGGTCAGAATTCTCTCACCTCTTTTTTTTTCAAACTGGCTGTAACTGGCAGCTCATAATTATGTTAAAGCATTGTTCTCAAAATAAATAACATCAAATTCTCATAGATTTGATATTATGTGAGATAAGACCTTTACTGTGAAAATATAATAGTAAATATAAAGTAATGTAAATGTTAAAGTGTTAAGGGTACATGTGTTTGCAGAATGCTCAGCCACACGAGCATGCAGTTTAGTTGATGGAACAAGAGGAACACTTATCGTTGAAACTGAGGTCCATTCCTTCTATTATTCTCCTAAAGACATCCATTTGGTGGTGTTAAACCAGGTGTATTTACCACCCATCTTACTAAAGACACCTATCAGTTGTTAAACTGCACAGGGTGCTATACTTACAACTCAGTGTTAGTATCTAACTGTTGTTATGAAAAAAGGAATTAACAAAGGTTATTGCCATTGAATATGGATCCAAACACCCAGTCTTCAGTTAAATAACAACTTGTTGCTTATGATAATATGGTGTTTCATTTTTACAGTTGATAGAATTTTACAAGCAGAGGGGGGAGAAGATATTGTTGGAACGTCGAGAGAAATTGACAGCAGAATTGTTAAAACTGAGGCAACGTGTCGATGAATTCAACGATTTTGGTGAAATTGATATGATGCAACAATACATCAAAGATGGCACAGCTGTACAAAAACGGCTGAATGAGGCCAGAACACAAGTTACTTGGATTAACAAGGTAGGTTGGTTACCATTTTTTGTTTGAGAAGTAAACTAAATAGATAAAGGGATGAAGTGAGAGGTAGCTGTATGGGAAATGGGGAGAGAGAGAGAGAGAGAGATTAGGTTTGAAAGAGATGGGAAAGAGTATGAGAGTGAGAGAGAAAGAGAGAAATGGTTGAATGAGTGAAGAACACAAGTTGTTTGTTTGGATCAACAAGACAAGTTAGTCACCATTTGATGTAAGGAAGTAAATAGAGGGAGAAAGTGAAAGGGGAGAGGCGAAACAGAGAGGATTGAAACTGGCTAGAAACAGAGAGAGAGAAGGGGGAGGTGCAGAAATAGATGTTAGACTGGACAAAAAGAGATAAAGGAGAACGAAGGAGAGAGAAAAACAATTACTGGGAGAGAGAGAGAGAGAGAGAGAGAGAGAGAGAGAGAGAGAGAGAAACAATTACTGGGAGAGAGAGAGAGAGAAACAATTACTGGGAGAGAGAGAGAGAGACAATTAGTGGAAGAAAGGAAGAGAGAGTGGGAGAGAGACAAACATACAGAAGTGATATGTTGGATAGAGAGAAGTAGGGAGAGAGAGACAGAAAGATATATAGAGAAAAAGGAATATGTTAATTATTTGAAAACTTTAAATGTTTTCATAACGTATTTTTTTAAATTCCTTAATGCTTTTTTTTTATTTACACCTTGTCTAAATGGGTATGAGGTGGAGTTAGATAGCTGTAGTTGCTTTACCCCTGGGCACCTCTAAAGTGTGTGTGCGTGGATGGCTGTGTTTAACCCTTTCATTACCATATTTCCACTAAAAGACACTGCTGGTGATTTTTGAATAATTTGAAAATAAAAAGTATTTGGATGGATTTAGTAATATAATTAACTTTCTTCTTATTAAGTTGGTATTGGGAACATTACTTAACAAAGGTTCTTTCATAAAATTAGGATGAAATTTTTTTAGGAAAATATAAACACTTTAAAAAAGTGAGTTTTGTAGTGTCAAACCAGTGGCGGTTTCAGGTTGTTTGATACCAAAAGGGTTAATGGTTCAAGTTCTGATACTAGTACTATATTATGGGACTGAGACACTTAACTCTAAACACCCAATTCCACTTAGCTGCATGTACTATAAAGTGGTACAGTCCATCTAGACTGTAAGTAGGTACCACACTTGTTTTCAGTCCATTAACCCTTTAATGTTCAAACCAGCCAAACTCGGCCAGAATTCTCTACCTTTTTCTGTTGAAACTGGCTGTAACTGGTCACTCACACTGATGTTAAGGTATTGTTCTCAAAATAAATACTTTCAAAATCTCATAGATTCGATATGTGAGATAATTATGCGAGATAAAGCCTTTACCATGAAAATATAATAGTATATATAGAGTAATGTGAATGCTAAAGGGTTAAGCTGTATGTAGGTACTACACTTGTTTGCAGTCCATTAAGCTGTATGTAGGTACCACATTTGTGTGCAGTCTATTAATCTGTATGTAGGTACCACATTTGTGTGCAGTCCATCTAGCTATAAGTAGGTACCACAGTCACATACAGTCTATCTAGTATGAGAAAGTATCACATTGTAGCATAGTCCATCTGACTGTTAGTA
Organism: Eledone cirrhosa; assembly: GCA_964016885.1. NCBI lineage: Eukaryota > Metazoa > Mollusca > Cephalopoda > Octopoda > Eledonidae > Eledone > Eledone cirrhosa. The sequence continues at coordinate 188,958,197 of OZ024741.1, forward strand.
GGCACTAGAATATAGTACAGTCTACTTAGCTGTAGAGTGATATACTCCAGTTAGCTATAAGTATGTGCCTCTGGCTGTTGGTAGATACCACAGTGGTATCTACTTACAGCTAGGTGGACGATATTCAGATATGGTACATCCTTTTCCCTTAACTCTTTCGTTACCATATTTCTAATAAAAAACATTGCCTATGGTTTTCAAATAATCAAGAATTTTGAAGGATTTTATCATTATTAAAGTGGTGTTTGGAACATAGCTTAAAAGTTCTTTTACATAATTATGATAGAAAATTTTAAAAAATTTATATACACACTTTGAAAGAAACAGTTTTGTCTTGTAGAACCAAGCTGGTTAAATGATTACATATAAGCCCCTTTATCGGCACATACTTATATATGTAATAATGATTTCTAAGATAGTTACAAGGTCAAAAATTATTATGAAAGTGGGTACATTAAAAATATTGACCCCAGTATTTGACTGGAACTATATTTTTTTACCCTGGAAAGATAAAAGGAATAGTCAATCTCAGTGGGATATAAACTCAGTATGTAAAGGGCTATAATGAAATATGTACAGTAGCTAGAGTCGCTAGAGTCAGAACGGGATGGAAAAAGTTCAGAGAGCTTATACCACTATTGGCTGCTAAAGGATTCTCTCTAAAAATGAAAGGCAGGCTGTATGATGCCTGCATACGAACAGCAATGTTACATGGCAGTGAGACCTGGGCATTGTGTGCAGAGGATATACGCAGACTGGAGAGAAACGAAGCTTGCATGCTCCGCTGGATGTGTAATAGTAATATACATGAACGGCAAAGCATAAACAAACTAAGGGAGAAATTAGAAATAAGAGGGATCAGATGTTGTTTACTCGAGAGAAGACTACGTTGGTACGGTCACGTGATGCGCATGAAAGATGACAGCTGTATAAAAAAGTGCAGGGCGATAAAAATAGATGGTAGCCACGGAGTAGGCAGACCCAGAAAAACCTGGAACGACTTGATAAATTCCGACCTCACACACTTACACTTCTCCAAGACAATGTCACTGGACCGAGATCTTTGGCGCTATACAGTTATACAGAAGACCCGCCTTGCCTAAGTACAAAGCGAAACCTACAGTCAGTAGGCACCTCTAACAAAATACACCCCTGTCCCACTACCGCCAGCCCATCCACACCACCTCCTTAAATGTGAAGTTATGTTGGTACCACAACATCCAGTCCGAAACAAATGAGGTTGTGTAGGTGTCACGACAAAAAAATACACAGTCGACGCTGTAATGTGGCCGTGAAGGTAACACGGTAAAAACCTCCCAGTCCACACTGTAAACGTGGTTGGTGTTAGGAAGGGCATCCAGCCGTAGAAAACCCACCAGACAGTCCTATACGAGCAGGATAACCAATCTTGCCTCAAGTGGGGAAAACTCCCATCCAAACCCATGCAAGCGTGGAAGATGGACGTTAAATGATGATGATGATGATGATGATGATGATGATGTGTTCCTCCTTATCTTTGAACCTCAACCAATGATGAAATCATAAACATGTCACAGTGACATATGGCGTGTCTTAGGTATTTTAAACCAAGCTGAATCCATCCCTTTCCAGATCTAAATACAGCTGATTTCTGAAAGAAAGAAAGAGAGAGAGAGAGAATAACAGTTTCTAATTTAAGCACAAGGCCCGCAATTTCAGAAAGGAGGAAAGTTGGTTAAATCAGCCGGTACATGACTGGTAATCGACCCCAAAAGGTTGAAATGCAAAATTTACTTTGTTGGGACTTGAATTCAGAACAGTGCTAAAATAAATGTCACAAAGCATGTCGTCTGACACCCTAGGGGTTCTGTCAATCCACCACCCTATATATATATAGAGAGAGAGGGAGAATAATAAGAATTCACCCCAGTACTGGACTGATATGTTTATTTTATTGACCCTGTGAAGATGAAAAATAAATTTGGCTCTGGCTGAATTCAATCTGAGAGTGCAAAGAACCAGACTAAAAACTGCAGAGCATTCTAACCTAGTGACTATGATACCTTACCTTCTTTTTTATATATGTAATATTGATTTATCTCACCTCATTGATGTTTTTTTTTTTTACTGAACAGGAAGAAATACTGTACAAGTACCCACTAACTAACTACCCTGACATTGAAGAACTCTCATCAACTCTGGATCCTTTCATCAGACTTTTCAATGTTGTCGTGAAATGGCAGAAATCAGAGAGAAAGTGGGTCCCTTGCTTCACTTCAACTAAATTTTATCTTTCACTGTACAATAGTTGTAGTGTTGATGGTGATGGTAGTGGTAGTTGTGGTGTTTGTAGTAGTAGCTGTACTAGTAGTAGTAGTCGCAGTAGTGGTAACAACAATAGAATGTGCAGCTGGTGCAGTAATTGTAATTGCTTGCTCCTATATTTTTGTATATTTTTAATCATGTTTCTGAAGATACAGGATTCAATGAAATCAATGGTTAAAGGTAAATTCCTTGAGTCAATGCTCAGGTTCTAATATATAGATACATTTTTATATATTAATAAGGGGTCTTGTTCTGCCTTGCAAAATTTCTCTTGGAGGCCCTGCTTATGATTAACATAATATAAATCTAATTAAAAAAAGTTTTAGTGTACATGTTAATACACTTTAATTATGATATGCTTTTAAATATAAGATAAATTTATAATCAGAATATTTTATGAGAAAGTTTATTGCATAAAACTTCTACTACGTTATTAAATAAATACTATACAGATCACCCTGTTATAATTTCTACTCCTTTCATGTTCTATATTGATATTATAAGTTCCCTCATGTAAACCACAGAATGTATAGCTTAATGTATGTTCACTATCAGTATGTGCATTCACTTTAAATAATACCTTTGTGGAATTAATAGGGAAATTGCAATTTTTATATGACTAATGTTTTGTATTTCTCTTCTTAATTTTCATATATTTTATTTTTTCTCTATACTCTCAACATGAAGGTATTATGGATATGTTTATTAATAATGTTCTAATTTCAATGTTTCTAAAATTTCAATAACATAAAAAGATTTAATTCTTTCATATATAGATTGTTATTATTAAAGAATATTAGGGCGGTGGATTGGCAGAATCGGTAGAGCGTTGGACACCATGATTTACGGTGCATAGAGTTACGGCCCTTTACGTTCTGAGTTCAAATCCTGCCTTTCATCCTTACAGGGTCGATAGGATAAAGTACCAGTAATGCACTGGGGTTAATTGCTGGCCTTTTGCCAAAAGTAGAAACAATTATTAACATTAAAGTATTTTCGAACCTTAAGCATTTCGATACCAACCTGATCCAAACTGGTAGAACCTATTGTTTATCTATGTGTGTGTCTGTATGTATGTGTTTGTGTGTGTGATTGACAGTATTGGTAGAGCATCGGACACCATGCTTTGTAACATGGAGTTATGGCCCTTTACGTTCTGGGTTCAAATCTTGCCGAGGTTAGCTTTGCCTTTCATCATTACGGGGGTCGATAAAATAAAGCACCAGTAATGCACTGGGGTCAATTTAATCGACTTCCCCTCCCCACCAAGTTTCTGGTCTTGTGCCTATAGTAGAAATCATTATTTTTCTGGGTATTGGCAGTACTTGGTAGAGTGGCAGACACCATGCTGTATGGCATGGGGTTACGGCTCTTTATGATCTGAGTTCAAATCCTGTCGAGGTTAGCTTTGCCTTTCATCCTTACGGGGGTCAATAAAATAAAGCACCAGTAATGCACTGGGGTCGATTTAATCGACTTCCCCCTCCCCACCAAGTTTCTGGCCTTGTGCCTATAGTAGAAATCATTATTAAAATATAATAATATTTGTTGAATAGTCAAGAATTTTTATTTACCATACCTTGGAAGATGGTATAATTACTGGTGATATTCTGTATATAATCACTTGCTAAGAATACTTATTTATTATGATTGTGAATTTGTAATCTCTATATATGTAACACCTGTTACTTCTGTTTTACCTCTACACAAATTATATTATACATTTTGTTACATCTATATATAATCTCTAATAGTATCACATTTTTATTACTTCTCAATTCATTTTACGATTACTCCCTCCTTGATATTGCACAGATGTTTTCACTCTTATATATTATCTATCAATATCATGTTCTTTCTATGTTTCACTTTCACTTAGTTGAATATATTGACATTGTTATCATTTAAGACTCAACATATGTTTTTAACAGCTATTAATTGAGGAATATTATTTTTCAAATATTATGTAATTGTTGTGATATGGGGATGTGTTTTCATTGATATTGTTTCTTTGAATATTATATGAACTCTTTGAAGATACAGAAACAAATGGTGTTAAGGTTTAATACCATTTTCCTTGAGTCAGTGGTCAGATTATAATATATAGACACATCTATATATAAATAATGGAGCTTGAGCAATGTTTTTCAACATTTTTATTTCCCCCTTGCTTTTTTTTCCTGCTCATCCTTATAGAAGTACTCTTGTGTCCCAAATAATAGAGGGTGGGTGGAATAAGCAGGGGTGGGGGTGGGTATTTGTTTAAATTCTTGTCTAAATGGGGCTGATTGGTAATTGTATAGAGTGTGTTCGTAAATATGGGATTTCTTGTAATGCTCTTTTTTTTTTGTCATATATAATATTTTTTTTAATGTAAAATAAAATAATTATTAGATTCTCCAGCTGCTGTATCAATATGAATCACTTACAATAAAATTTTGCCGGAGATAGATTAGCAAAATTAAATAAGAAAGTGGGTTGTCGGGAGGGTTAAAGCGGAGGGGAGAGGGTTTGGAAAATATCTGAAAAATTAATAAGTGGAGAGGGGGGGGGGGGGGGGGGGCAATCATCCAAGACCTGAGAGTATGTGTTAGAAAAATAGAATATCAAAACTATTTAATTTGGGCTATTCATCCATTTAACCCTTTAGCATTCACATGGCTTAGTGGTTAGAGCATTGGGCTTGCAATCGAAAGGTTGTGAGTTCAATTCTCCGACCGGGTGATGTGTTATTTCCTTGAGCAAGACACTTTATTTCACATTACTCCAGTTTACTCAGCTGTAGAAATGAGATGATAGGGACTGGGCTCCATATCATTCCACTGCAAAGTGGTCGTGTAGGTGCAACGGAAAAAAAGCACCCAGCACTCACTGTAAATGAGGTTGGTGTTAGGAAGGGCATCCAGCTGTAGAAATCAAGCCAGAATCTGTTCCCGTATGAGCAAGACAAGATCAGCCGACCGGACACTGCCCACAACAGAACAACCCGTCTAACCCATGCTAATGTGGAAGAACGGACGTAAAACGGTGATGATGATGATTACTCTTTATTTACTATATATTTTCATGGTAAACGCTTTACCTCACACAATTATCTCACATAATATCGAATCTATGAGATTTTGAAAGTATTTATTTTGAGAACAATACTTTAGCATCAGTTTGAATGACCAGTTACAGCCAGTTTCAACAGAAAGAGGTAGAGAATTCTGGCCGGTTTTTTTACATTAAAGGGTTAAATATAGAGTGAGAGACCAAGGCAGTACTGAAGTGAGACTACTGACTCCCAGACAGGCTGAGTGTCCTCATCTCATTTACAGTCTCATGTGCTATTGAGTGCATTATATCATGGCACCAATGCAAGAGACGTTGTCATGTTATTGAGATAACTGAAGAGTCCTCTCTTGTTTGGTAAGTTTTCTACAACTGGAAGCCCTTCCTATCAACAACTACTTCACAGCATGTACTGGGTGAACTTATCATGTAGATCCCCAACACTAGGGAGGTTGTTGTGCTTTTGATACAACTGAAGGGTCCTCTCAACCATTTAGGCATGGTTTCTACAGCGGGGTGCTTTTCCCTACCACCAAACACCCTGTAGAGTGTACCAGGTGCATTTTCATGGCACCAGCACTAGAAAGGTTGTTGATCATTGTCTTAACTGAAGCACACTCTTTGCTCTGTGGGAGTTGGGGTTAGAAGAGAAGAAAGATAAATATGAAGTTGCAGTTGCTAACAGACTCACTCCCATTGGATCTCGGCCCTATTGGCCAGCGATCCGAGACAATCATACTCCTGATCAATTCCATCATCATCATCGTTTAGCGTCTATCTTCCATGCTAGCATGGGTTAGACGGGTTTGTCCCATTTGAGGCAAGTTGGGTTGGGCGACTGTGTCTCGCTCATATAGGACTGTTTCTGGCTGGTTTTCTATGACTGGATGCCCTTCTTAATGCCAACCACATTTACAGTGTGGGCTGGGTGCTTTTTGTTGTGACACCTACACGACCACTTTACAGTGTGGGATGTTTTTTTTGTTGTGATACCAGAATAACTTTACAGTGTAAGGGTGGGTGGATTTTGGGAGTGTGGGAGATGTATGGAAGGGAGCGAGGTGGTTAAGAGGTGCCTACTAGATGTATGTTTGAGTCTGTGCACATGGGAAGGCATTTCTTTTGTATTACTGCATAACACCAAAGATCTCAATCCTGTGTCATTGTCTTTGAGAGGTGCAATTGCACAAGGTCAGCTTTTATCACTACATCCCGGGTCTTCCTATTCCATAGCTTGCATCAACTTTGATCACCCTGCACCTTTTTAAACAGCTGTCATACTTCATATACATCATATGACCATATCATTTCAATCTCCTCTCTAGCATACTGCATGTGATACCTCTTATGCCTAATTTCTCTCTCAGTTCATTTACGATTTGCCATTCATATATATTACTATTATGCATCCATTAGAGCATGCATGCTTCATTTCTTTCCAATCATCACAGGTCCTCTGCACATAGTTCCCAGGTCTCACTACTATGTAAAATTGCTATTCGTATACATGTATCATACAATCTTTCCTTAATTGGGTATATATATATATATATATTTGTTGACTTGGAGAAAGCCTTTGACAGAGTCCCCGCTCCATTATCTGGTGGGCTCTTAGAAAACTAGGTGTTGATGAATTGCTTGTGAGAGCTATACAAGCCATGTATAAAGAAACAGTCTGTAAGGTTAGAATTAACAATGAATATAGTGAAGAATTTAGCGTAAAGGTTGGTGTTCACCAAGGCTCTGTCCTTAGCCCCCTCCTATTTATTATTGCCCTTCAGGCTATAACAGAGGAGTTCAAGACCGGCTGCCTATGGGAACTTCTATACATAGATGATCTAACTCTCATAGCTGAATCAATGGCTGAACTAGAGAAGAAATTCCAAACATGGAAGCATGGCCTAGAATCAAAAGGCCTTAAAGTTAACTTGTTTAAAACTAAAGTTCTAGTATGTAGAAAGGAAAATAACCATGCTCAGTGTGTAGGAAAGAAGTAGGCAGAAATTCCATTTTATGTCCCAAATGCAAACTATGTATGGGATCACAGGTAAGCTATCTAAGAACATAGATTTTATATGTGGCCGATGCTCAGGTGCAATAAGTAGCAAGTGCCCACAGGATACTAGCTTCTTCTATTGCCCAGATGGTTCTATAGAAATAGTGGACACCTTCCGTTACCTGGGTGACAACATCAGCAGTGGTGGAGAGTGCTCTGAAAGTACAGTAGCCAGAGTTAGAACAGGATGGAAAATGTTCAGAGAGCTTATACCACTATTGGCCACTAAAGGTTTCTCTCTAAAAATGAAAGGCAGATTGTATGATGCCTGTATACGAACAGCAATGCTACATGGCAGAGAGAATGGGCATTGTGTGCAGAGGATCTGCGCAGACTGGAGAGGAACGAAGCGTGCATGCTCCGTTGGATGTGTAATAGTAATATACGCAAACGGCAAAGCATAAATGGACTAAGTGAGAAATTAGGAATAAGAGGGATCAGATGCTGTTTACTCGAAATAAGACTACGTTGGTATGGCCACGTGATGCGCATAAAAGACGACAGTTGTATAAAAAGGTGCAGGGCGATCAAAATTGATGGAAGTTACGGAGTAGGTAGACCCAGAAAAGCCTGGGACGATTTGATAATTTCCAACCTCACACACTTACACCTCTCTAAGACAATGTCACTAGACCGAGAGCTTTGGCGCTACACAGTAATACATAAAACCCGCCTTGCCTATGTACAAAGCAAAACCTACAGTGAGTAGACACCTCTTAACCAAATATATACCCTATCCCACTACCCCTACTCTCCACTCCCACCAACACCACCCTTTCTCTGTAAAGTTATGTTGGTACCACAACATCCAGTCTAAAATAAGTGAGGTCGTGTAGGTGTCACGACAAAAACAAAACACACACAGTCCACACTGTAATGTGGCTGTGTAGGTAACACAGTAAAAACCTCCCAGTCCACACTGTAAACGTGGTTGGTGTTAGGAAGGGCATCCAGCTGTAGAAAACCTGCCAGATAGCCCTATACGAGCGAGACATGGTCACCTGACCAATCTTGCCTCAAGTAGGACAATTCCCGTCTAAACCCATGCTAGCGTGGTAGATAGACGTTAAACGATGATGATGATGATATATATCATGATCATTTAAGGTTCATTTTCTGTGCTAACATGGGTTAGATGGGTTGTCACGTTGAGAGAAGTCAGGTCAGGAGACTATTTTGCTCATACAGACCTGTATTTTGGTTCAGTTTCTACTGCCAGATGCCCTTCCTAAAACCAACTACATTACAGTGTGCTTTTTATCATGGCACCAAAATGACCATCTAACAGGATGGACTGGGTGGTTTTTGTTGTGTCAGCAGCATGACTACCTTACTTGGGTAGACTGGGCACATTTTGTTGTGTCACCAGCACAACCACCTTACAGGGTGGCCTGGGTGCTTTCTTTTGTCATGTTGTGTTACCAGCACGACCAGCTTATTAGGTGTACTAAGTGTTTTTTTGTGTCACTAGCACTACCATCTTATAGATTGCATTTGTAGCTGCCTCTTTTCATGTTATGTGTATGACTCCCTTACAGGATGGACTGGGTGCTTTTCTTGTTGTGGTGCCGGATTGCCATACAGGGTGGATAAAGTGAGTTTTGTCATAGCAACAACATTATGAGAGTTGGGGAGTAGATTTGGAACATGTCCTACTTTCCATGCTTGTATATAAGGGTTGAACATGACTGGAGAGATACGATAGAAGCATGTAAGGTGGGGAGAGTAGGAATTAGAAGGCAGTATGTTTGAATTTCACTATATTCTATTTATTACGTAATCACTGTTATACATATTTTGATGGTATCTGGTATGTCAGATAAGAACTTACATCACTAATGTTTATGTAAGTAAAAAACTGATGAGATTATAACTGCAGATTACACAAGTGTTTATTAATCTATACCCGAAAACTATCATATATATGTGACAAAAATAATTAATGGTAAAATGGGAGAGTGGATTATGTTTAAGGTCAATATTTTGTAAATTTTCACCGACTTCAAATTCTACATAAATGAGATGCTATAATATTTCACTTTGGATGTGAATATTACACTGATTTCACTTTCGCCATGTATTTTTAATGTTTTTCATGAATATGGACTTCAAAGCAGTCAAAATTTGTAAACAAAATCATTACGTAATGGAGTTCTGAAACAAAAAACTTACTCTAAACAATACTTAAAACATTTTAAATGTCAAAATATTTAAAATATATTCTCCACTCATGAGAATTTCAAAACTGCGCCATCTAAATATTGTGTGTGAGTATATATATATATACACACACACACACATATACACACACATATATATATCATTATCATGATATATATCTAAACTATAATAAAGTAAGGAGCGCGGGACTGCGTACGGTTTATCAATTTTTATCCCATTAGTAAAATAAGTTGGATTACTTTGAATAAATAATGAATGAATATTACATAATTTATCTACTAAATTTCGTGGCTGTTCATTAAATATATTTTATTACTTATTTAAAGATTCACTTCTTTAAAATGTTCAAATGTCAACACTTCCGGTTAGCGATCGCTTAAATAAATATTCATATATTTCTGTCACTAATTTTCTCCTAATGCAGTTTATATATAATATCGTCTTTTTTTAATGTATCATGGATTACGTTACTGATTACATAAGACAGTGTAACGCAGTCTTCGTTCATTTTCTGTATATATTGTCAATTACGATTTTATTTGATGTATCACATCTACATGCATATATACTTGCGTATAATATCAATATACACACTACACATGCTAGCAGAAAACCACCCAAAGGGTGGTTTTTTTCTGCTAGTATATATAATATATATATATTTAAAATTCATATCGTTTTTCACAAAAACAATATAAAAAGTTAAAACTGTAGGTGGAGAGGTTAAACACAAAATAGAGTAATTTATCAAAATAGAGTCATTTATCATAATAAGCAAAACAAAATCTATATATCAACCCTTCTGAAAGGTATGTATACAAACTCCTATTGTGCCAAAAATAACAATCACACTAGAACCAAATTAGTCATTAAAAAAATACACCAAATACATTAATACATTAAATGCTGATTAACGAACGTTTCATCCTCTTTTGGCATATCTTCGTATTTTTAAAAAATGTAAACAACTCCTTTGGGCATTGGGTGTAATGTATTGCGGTAAGATTATAATGAGGTTTCTATATTAAATATCTAATTTTGAAAAATCCCAGGAGGGGATGAAACGTTCGTTAATCAGCATTTAGTGTCTTTATATATATATATTTAATTATGTCTCATATAAAATAATACAACCAACTTTCCACGGAATACTATATAGTTAGCACCCCAAACACTTAATTGGGATTATACTTAGGTATATCCTAATGTTTGTTGAGTGAGATGGAGTTGGTCAGAGTATCGCTTAAAGCTTTCTCTGTTAATGTATTAAATATATATATGTATATGTATGTATGTTTTATTGGTACTACAAAACATTCAGCCTACACTGTAAATGTGGTTGGCATTAGGAAGGGCATCCAGCTGTAGAAAACTAGCCAGAAAAGGTCCTATATGAGCGAGAATGGTCACCTGACCCAACTTGCCTCGAAATAGGACAAACCTGTTGAACCCATGCTAGCATAGAAGATAGACATTAAATGATGATGATGATATATATCTCTCTCTATATATATACAATATGTTGAAAAGGTAACACACTAGAGAGAGATACAGTGCGCCATCAATAAAACAGGGAAAAACCACCAGTGTATGGAATCTATAACCTATGAAAGGCAGACTATAGACACGATAATTAAAAATATAAATTAAAGCGTAAATAAATACCTCTATAACTATATAACGCACGTAAGCTCAGGATTTCCTCTCCTTTGAGCACATTATTTACAGGGAATGGCGAGAGTCTATGGCTCCGTTAATTTATCGTGATATATATAGCGCTGCCCCATCATGTTGCCCATATAGCTTTTCTACTTAACTTTGTACTCTCTACAAACATCTCACATTCTCTACATTCTCTATTGCTCTGTTTCCTCCTTTCACTCTTGTATCCATACTCTCCTCTCCATCTTAATTATATTCTCAGTCACATTTGCTTTGAAAGAATGGAGAGGACCTATTAGCTTTGCAGAGGCTAAGGCAACCTCTCTTGTGCTGATGCTATGATAAATGCACCCAGTATACTGTAACATGTCTGGCAACAACAAGCAAGTCAGGACTCTTTTGTAATGTCATGGTCTTGACAACCTTTCTAGTGATATTGCAATGATAAAAATGCACCTACTACACTCTTTAAAGTAGTTGATGATGGAAAGAGTATCTAGCCACAAAAAACCATATGGAAAAAGATGTGGTTCTTTGCTACGTCTAAGAGAAAAGTAACTCCAAATAAAAACTAATGTCGAACCTCATTTAACCCATGCCAACCAAGAAACCAGATGTAAAATGATGATGCTGTGTATATATCATAATTGTTTCTACTTTTGGCACAAGGCCAGCAAATTAGCCAGTACATTACTGGTACTTTATTTTATCGACCCTGTAAGGATGAAAGGCAAAGTTAACCTCAGCGGGATTTGAAATCTGTGTATATATCATAATCATCATTACCGTTTAATGTCCATTTCCCATGTTTGCATGGGTTAGATGGGTCGTCTATGTCATGAGACAAATCTGGCCAGATTGGCTGCGCCGTACCTTGCTCAGACGGAACTCTAAAATTGGCCAGGATTTTTACAGCTGGATGTCCTTCCTAACACCAGCCACATTTACAGTGTGGAACTATATATATATAGAGAGATTTATATATAGATACAATTATATATATATATATATAAAACATTATGTCATATCTCTGAATTATGCGTGAGAATGCATATATTATGTATGTGTATGCACATGGATGTTCTAGTGATGTCTCATGTCCATCTCAAAAGCAGGAACTGGATCGTTACATGGTAAATAATTCAGCATTCCATTAGTGATCTCTTGCCCGGATACTATGATAAATATTTCACCATCACAAAGCATATTTCACAGTTAACTTAACATCTAAATTACTAAATGATATATCCCTGTTTAGTACTCAGCAACTCTTAATCTAAATTACTGCTAGCATTAAAATCAATCGATATATTCAATATATCTATTGGATATAGCTCTTGTGTTCTGGTAGTTATTGATTGAAATTTTTGGTTTTGCTATGTTATAGGAAGACATATAACTATAAGGATCTCTAATGTATTCTCAATGCTATAAATATTCAGGTGAGCGTGTATAGCTGATTGCATTGAGTCAAGTGTCTGGCTCAATTTCTTTATATCTCTTAATAATTGTTTCTACTTTTGGCACAAGGCCAGCAATTAACCCAGTGCATTACTGGTATTTTATTTTATCGACCTCGTAAAGATGAAAGGCAAAGCTAACCTCAGTAGGATTCGAACTTGGAACGTAAAGAGCCATAACTTTATGCTGCAAAGCATGGTGTCTGACACTCTACTGATACTACCAACGTTTGAATCATGGCATTGTTGGTTAACAAATTTACAACAAGCCAATCTCCGGTTTGTCAGATTTCTGGTGACAAGAATGATACTGGTGTGTCTGTAACTCAGTACAGAATAATTACCAGCAAGGGCTGGTAAGCTTTGATCCTGCAGACCTATGGCACATAGGTAGTCGGCTTGGTAAATGACTAACTGCAAATAAGGGATCAGTAGTTAATTCTATATGGTGCTACATGGCAGTCTGGGAATCTACTCTCTCCTTTGTCCTGTCTATTTTTGTATATCTATCGATGTTTTGTTGATTTTCGACATAACTTGATCCAGCAGATCTGTGATCATACATTCTAGCTGTGGCCATCTTATCTCTTTTTTTTTCAGGCATCTTATGTCTTTTTTCTTTAAAGCAAGAGTTTGTGATTTGTGAGGGATTTGGCTGTTATTTCAAGCAGGTTGAAGGACTATTTAGAGGTTCCCTCACCAGCTCATCATACACTGGTGATATTGTTGTTGTTTAACCTAAGTCAGCTCTGATTCAGTAGGTTTATGGCATTTGAATCAACCATCTAGTATTTTAAAGACAAAAATGAAGAGTGAGATTTTAAGAAATTTTAGCTATTATTTTTAGCAGGTAAAGTGACAATGTAGTGGGTCTTTTATTGACTTGTAAAATTGGATATGTTGTTATTTAACAGCAGGTCAGTTCTGATCCAGCTAACCTATAATCAAAGATGTTCTCGACATGGCTATTCCGTCTTTTATTCAGACATGGTGCATCTCTGAGGTGGATTAGCAGTATCGGTAGAGGGTCGGACGCCATGCTTTGCAGCATAGAGTTATACCCCTTTATGATCTGAGTTAAAATCCCACCGAGGTTAACTTTTCTTTTCATCCTTACAGGGTCGATAAAATAGAGCACCAGTAATGCACTGGGATAATTGCTGGCCTTGCGCCATTTTTGTTAAGTAATATTCTAAATAACAGTTTACTAATGAATACCTTTATTATCAAAATCCTTCCAAATTTTTGGTTAGTTTCAAAATTAATTAAAATGCATAAGCAGTGTATTTCATTAGAAATTTGGCAATGAGAGGGTTCAGTGGATGTTTGCTTGCTTGTTTTGTGGGGTTTTCTTGCGCAGTGGATGCAGCTTGGCTGAAGGATTACAATGTTTACTTCAGAATCTTGAGATTTATGGTTCTGTTCCACTTCATAGCATCTTGGGCAAGTGTCTTTTGCCATAGCTTCAGGTGACTCAAACCTTGTAAATGAAAGTGTGTAGAGAGAAATAGTATGGAAGTCTGTCAGATGAACAGTACCTGTTATTCAAAGGGCCAGGTTTACTAACCCGTTAGCAATTACATTACTCTATATTTACTATTGTATTTCCATTAAAAGGCTTTACTTCACATAATGATCTCACATAATATCAAATCTATACGATTTTGATATTATTTATTTTGAGAACAATACCTTAACGCCAGTATGAGTTACAGCCGGTTTGAACAGAATGAGGTGAGAGAATTCTGGCTGGATATGGCGAGTTTAAATGCTAAAGGGTTAAACACTGTACCTAAGAAATGCATTTAGGTTACATGTATCATGTATCTGTGGAATACTGAGTAGCTTCCTTGTTAATTTAACACATTTGTTACTATATTTCTATTGAAGTATAATGTACATCATCATCATCATCATCATTTCATTTTACGTCCGCTTTTCCCTGCTTGCAAGGGTGGGACGGGAACTGATTCTGGCTTGATTTCTACAGCTGGATGCCCTTCCTAACACCAACCTCATTTACAGTGAGTGCTGGGTGCTTTTTTGCCGTGGCGCCTACACGTCCACTTTACAGTGGAATGATAGGGACCTCAGTCCTATCATCTCATTTCTACAGCTGAGTAAACTGGAGAAATGTGAAATAAAGTGTCTTGCTCAAGGAAACAACACATCACCCGGTCTGAGAATTGAACTCACAACATTTTGATTGCAAGTCCAATGCTCTAACCACTAAGACATGAATTAATTAATGTAGAATTTTGGCATGATTTATAAAAATTATTAGCTATTTTATTTTTGATATGGTATTTGTAACGTAACTTAAAAGGTTCTTTTATCAAATTATGTTGAAATCGGAACCATTTAAATTGGTGGTTTTGTTTCATAGAACCAGTGACAGTTATGGGTGCGTTAGTAACAGGAGGGTTTAAGAAGCAGGCCATTCCAATTACTGAGAAACTGGAACATTCATCATTAGAACAGACAGAAGTCCATTTATCTTTTGTGGTGAGTTTGTGTGTGTATGTGTGTACATGCATGTAAGCGTGTGTGTGAAACTGTATATGTGTATTATGTGTCTGTGTTTATTTTACTAATGTCTAAGAATTTCACTGTCATTGAAGGTGGGTGGATGGATCATTCCTAGATCTGGTTTCTGAAGATATCGAGAAAGGTACTGATGAGTTTAACCGAGAATTGTTCAAGCTGCAGAAAATATTCAAGTTGAAGGAGAAGAAGCTGGTGATGGAGAAAGAGGAGAGGGAAAGGGAGAAAAAGAAAAAGAAAAGATTGTCAGATGTTGGTGTAGAGGAGGTTGAAGAAGAATTGCATCTGCCTGTAGGGCCGAGGGTCTGTGAAACGGTCCTGGAGGAACTGAAAGAGTTTAAGGTAGGTCTAGTTGACATGGAGGGGCTCTTCATTATTGTCACTGCTATCACCAACCCCACCCATCATCATCATGATTTCTATTATCATTATCAGGATTAGCATAACTATCATCACTACCATCAAAGCCACTGAAACCACCATCACTACAACTACCATTAATGTTGTCATCACTCTCACTACTAACACTACCACTTCCACTGTCATTACCATAACCACCACTACCAGCACAACTATCATTTCTATTACCATCATCACAACCTTCCAGTAACTACCATATATACTCGCGTATAGGTCGCCCCGGCAGATAGGTCGCATACCCACTTTTCATTTAACAAATAGGCTATTTGCCATTGACTCGCAGATAGGTCGCACTGAAATTTGGGCCGTCAAACTACTATTTTTTATGATAATTGAAACTAATAATCTGTTAGCTTCCATTACTTCACCGTTGCGATATATACTCCAAACCATGTTTTATTTATAAAATAAAGATTAACGTCATCGAAATCTCGTCATTTCAAGATTACTGCGATATAAAGCTTTTAAGCGCGAAAATTAACTCTCAATATAGTGAAACAACTTGAAATAACACGTGTTTTTTAACGTTGAAAGTATAACAGATTTTTAGCACAATCAACATGGCTTCCCAAAGTAGCGAATACCGACTTTGAAGGTTTTACATGCGACGGCTTTCGAAATGAAAAAGAAACACAAGATAATATTAGTGATTTATCTTCAAATGAATCAGACGTATTTATTTCTGATGATGATAGTTACTTTGAAAGTGAAAGCGAAGATCTGATGGACACCATTGAAAATATTACAGCAATGTGGTTGAAAGATACAACACCAATACATGTTCACACCTGTTAATGAACTTATATATTGGGAAGACTCTGTTATGTAAATTTACACCATACACTGTGTAAGAGTACATTGCAAATATTATTTTGATTGGTGAAAAGATTTTATAAATTTTTTTAAATGAAAATAAAAATATTTGCCTGGAAATGTAGAGAAAGACTAAAACCTTGTACTGATTATATCTGCATTTTTAATTAATTCACCTGTTCAGAAAATTGCTAGATTTCAACTATCAACTTTTCTCACTTGCTAATTTTGAAAAGAAATGCCACGTGCAATAATCTGTTTCCTGTTAAAGTAAATACATCACAATACGTGTTCATAACAACGCTAAGACAATGAAATCAGATTTTAAATACCGGGTATGCATTTCTATGGATTTTAATGACGGATGGTTCGCTCAGATAAAAAAAAACGTAAACACTACGAAGTTTTAGTAAAAAATTTAAAAGCAAGAAATATATGTATAAGAAGGTAGATATATGAAATTATTATGTTAAATATTAACAAAGTTATTTTTATAAATACCCATCGTTGATTAAGTCTATGAAAAATCATTGGTCAGTCTGATGTTGATCGGATAGGTCGCACCCCAAAAATGTATACTTATTTATCGTAAAAAAGTGTGACCTATACGCAAGTATATACGGTACATTGTGTTTTCTATATGTTATGTGGTGTATGTTGAATTTGTTGTTGTTGTTTGTATACATTGTGAAGACAGGTTTGCAAGCTACTCATAGAGGAGATCACACCCAAGTTGTCTTAGTGCTCCAGAAGTCATCACATAGAGTGTAAAATATATTTCAAGTACAGTCTCTCCTACAAAACTGTCTCCATAGCCTAACAAGTCAATCTGGTTGTAATGTCTCCAAGTTAATATCTGGCATGATGACTGCAACTTCTTTTTCAGTGAACAAATTATATTTTTGGAAACCAAATCTAGAAATCTTTTTTTTTTAAGAATAACCACTGAAAACTCTCAAGTGTTAACAGTATCCAATAATAGAGGTGTACACGAAGATGTGTGAAGGTGCATGGCTTAGTGGTTAGAGCGTTGGACTTACAATCGTGAGTTTGTGAGTTCAATTCTTGGACCGGGCTTTGCATTGTGTTCTTGAGTGAGGCACTTTTTTCACATTGCTCCAGTTCACTCAGCTGTAGAAATGAGTTGCGACATCACTGGTGCTAAGCTGTATTGGCCACTGCCTTCCCCTTGGACAACATTGGTGGCATGGAGAGGAGAGACTGGTATGCATGGGCAACTGCTGGTCTTCCACTAACAGCCTTGCCCGGACATGTGCCTCAGAAGGGAACTTTCTAGGTACAAATCCCATGGTCATTCATGACCCGAAGGGGGTCTTTACATGAAGGCATATATGATATATGTACCGTCCTGCATTGTCCTGCACTGTCCTTAATGTCTACTTTATGTAAACCCTTGTGGTTAATAAAGAAATCATTATTATTTCAGAACTTTTTAATTCATCATCAGTAAAATTTACTCGCTCAGTACTGAGACTAGAATAAGCTATTGCTTATATACATTGTGCATATAAAACATCTGCTGGAGAAGTTCATTTATATATAGTGTATGCTTAATTTGACTGGGATTAATTAGCGATAGCACTAACATAGTATGATTCATTTACATCTCCATTTTGCATACAAAGTTTACAATGTACCATATATTTTGAGTTGAGGTTTTATAGATCCAGTGGATAAGTTGCATGGTTTTTCATGTTACAGTTTTTTGTGGAAAAAGGTTTGACTTACATATGCTTATCAACAAATATATTAATTGGAATAATTCTTTGACTGTTTACCTCTTTTCTGATGTATTCCAGAAAAACATTCCTTTAATAATAATCATGTGTAACCCTGGAATGAGAAACCGTCACTGGAATTCCATGTCAGAGTTGGTTAAATTTAATCTCACTCCTCATACCGGAACTACTCTTCGCAAAATGCTGAAGCATGATCTGGAAGGATATTTGGAAGTCTTTGAAACAATAAGTATTGGTGCTTCAAAGGTGAGTGAGAAGTTTGTATAAAGTCTAAATTTAAATAATTGGATTTTGCCAACACATACCATCAGATTATTTTTCTTTACAGTTGTGTATGAACAGTTGAGTATGTTGCAATAGCGAATTTGAAAACAATATCTATTGTTTGGTATTGTGGTGTGTAGGTCTAGTAACCCTTATAGAATAACTGGGCCAATTCTCTTGAACGAGATATATGCTTATATATCATCATCATCATTTTTACATTCACTTTGTTTTGTTAGTATGTGTTGTATATATATATATATATATATATATATATATATAACCAAAGGACCTCAAAGTAAACTTAGTAAGGATTAAAGGCTTAGTAAGTAGGAAAAAGTGGACTCTGCAATCTTAGGACTTAGCTGTGCTCAATATGCAGAAAAGGAGTAGGTAGGATATCCATATTCAATGAAAGCATAAGAGGTGTTGTGGGTTATAAGTGTCCTCATTATCAGTGAAGGTGGTTGTAGTGAAAGTGTCATGACCAGAGTTGGAATGAGGTAGAAGTTCAGGATGCTGTTACCTCTGCTGGCAAATAAGAACTCTTTCTGTGTGAAGATCAGATTATATGATGCCTGTGTTTGATTTGATATGCTACATGACAGTGAAGCATGAACCTTGAGTGCAGAAAATGTCTAATGTTAGTGTTCTTGAGAAATGATGCCCAAGGAAACTGAAAGAAAAGCTAAATATAAGAGGAATTGGATGTTGTGTGTGCTGATGATTGCACTGGTTTGGACATATGATGGGTAACAAAAGCAAGAGTTGTTTAAAAATGTGCCAAGCACTTGAAGTAGACCAAACCCGTGGAAGATAAAGACCATGGAAGAACTGGGACAACGACATACACAATAACTTGAAGAAACTGAACCTCACAAAGATGATGACAAAAACATTGAATTGACCAGATACTCATCATACTGCAGATTCAGCCACCAGCACTATCACTGCAGAGTTAAATGTAAATTTAGTGAGAAATTGGAGACTGCATTGATTAAAGAGATTCCTTTATAGCCTGCAGTGGACCAGACAGCCTCTAGTTTTGGTGTATCAATGGAATGCACTAAGTACCACCTGTAAAGTTGTGGATTAACAAACTGAGACAACATAGACTAGAAGGACCTTTGTTTTGCTCCACATTTATCACCGTAAAAAGGTGTTTGTGTATGCTTGTGATTGCATTGGCACCTAAAACTCTTAGTGACAGTATAGTACATACTACCAAGTTATTCTTCACTGTGAGTGACAATGTATTAATCCAGTTTGTATCTATCAAACTGATGGAAGTGTCTGAACATATTTAAGAGGTCCTTGTACTCATCCTTCCTAAAACCTGGTCTAACTCAGTTTCAGCATGCATCTAAGAGACCATTCCAGTCAATCACTAATACTTAGTCTGATGAACACAGATAGGTTTCCTGGCACCTAAAGAAGTTTGGATGTCCTTCTCTCATCAGGATTTAAATACCCACCAGCCTCATGGCATAACCTCGAATGCTATGCGACACATATTTAAGACTGAAACCATCTGCTTTGGTCCCGAAAATTCTTTCTTACCATGAAATGTAGGCCATTCCTAAACAACACAATCACCCCACACAATCTGAGCTGAAGAGAAGTGTTACCTACTGCATGTAAGAGACCATAATTTCACTGATGGCTACTACATCTAAATCAACATAACAGAGGTCATTGGGCAGATGGTCCTGCTTCTAGCCATCTGACAAGATTTTGAGCTTTCAACGAAGACTCAATCTTAAATTCTTCCCTAGTTGCAGTCAAATGGTAACAGTAAAATGGTTTCTTATATAGGCACAAGGCCAGTAATTTTTTAAGGGTTGGGGTAGTCGATTAAATCGACCCCAGTATGTGACTGGTACTTTATTTTACTGACCCCCGTAAGGATGAAGTTAATCTCAGCAGATTTGAACTCAGAACGCAAAGGGCCATGACTCTAAATTGCAAAGCATGGTGTCTGAAATAAGGATGTAAAGTGGTTGGTGATAGGAAGGGCATCCAGCTATAAAAACCTATCTAATATTGAGTCAATAGGATTCTTCAGCTATCTCAAAAACATGACATTTCCCTAATGCTTTTGATTTACATGATACTCTATAAAGTGGTTGGTTTTAGGAAGGGTATTCAGCTGTAGAAAAATTACCACACAAAGAGTTGAGAGGACTCTTTTACTGTGTCAAAGACATGGCAACCTTCCTAGTACTTGTGCCACAATAACATGTACTTATTAAAGCATAGGAACATTTTGTATGTGGGACACGGATCCCCTGCCTTCCTAAACACCCTGTAGAGTGTAGCAACACATGCAGGATGCTGGCTTGCAGCCTATATGAAAGGACAATAGCTCTGCTTGACTACTGATGCAGTCTGTGATAACCTGTCCAATCCGTGCTAGCCAGGAAAATGGACGTTAAATGATGAGTGATGATGGTAATTAATAATGATTTCTGATTCAGGAACAAGGCCAGCAATTTTATCGACCCCCATATGGATGAAAGGCAAAGCTAACCTCGGTGGGATTTGAACTCAGACAGTAAAGAACCATAACTCTATGGTACAAAACATGGCGTCTGATGCTCTAATGATACTGCCAATCCATGATAATGATAGTAGTAGTAGTCATAATGATAGTAGTAGTAGTAGTAGTAGTAGTAGTAGTAGTAGTAGTAGTAGTAGTAGTGATGTTTATTAAAAACTTCTATTGTTAGTCTGTAAAAAATTAAAAAAGATAAAACAAAAAATGGACAGCAACAAAAATCAATAATTGTGATTTAATTCTTGATCTCACATGAAGCTAAAATGGTAATTTCTTGATTCCATATGAAACTTTGAAATTTGTGTTGAAGAAGTGATGAGATATTGAGGGTTTGACAAGTTTTTATTGGTTTTATTTTTGCTTCTTAACTCTACCAGACATTAATTATCTTTTTATCTCTCCCTGGTCTCTCTTGGTCTCTCTCTCTTCTCTACCACATTACTTCCCTTATCATTTTCTCTCTCTCTCTCTGTGCCTGTCGCCCTCCTCCCTCTGTCTGTCACCCTCCCATCTCTGTCTGCTGCCCTCCTCTGTCTATTCTAAAGTCTAAAGTCTGTCTTAAGCCAGAAGGCTCATTTGGCCGGTGCTTAGCCTGGTTTCATGGCGTGAAGCGACTGAGAGTACAAGTCCATCACAGGGTTAAACCTCCAGCTATTGCTGGTACTCATTTTCAGCTGAGTATACTGGAGCAATGTGAAATGAAATGTTTTGCTCAAGAACACAACACGCAACCCAGGAATCGAACCCATAACATTATGATCGTAAGTCCAACACTCTTACCACCAGGCGACGTGCCTCCACCCTCTGTCTATTGGCGCTCCTTTTTCTCTCTCTCTGTCTCCCCCCTCTCTCTCATTATTGGGGAATTATTTTGCTATCAGAATTATGACTATTAACCTTTTATAAAAGGAGTCTACTGATGTGGCTAAACTAACAAAGACAAGAATATCTGTGAGATTAAAAAAGAAAAAGAATATAAAGATGTTTTTATTTAAGGTTCTGCAATAAAAAATATGCTAATTTCAACAGACAAAGAAAGGTATGAGTATATCATTATCTCCACCACAACCACCATCATCATCGTTATCATTATTATGTTTATGTAGGCTTTCTAAGCTGGCTTGTTTGGGATGGGTTATTATAGTCTGATTCATTTCTAATTCAGAGTTATTACCTCTTAGAAGGATCAAAGGACTATGTCTCATTTGTGCATTTCGATTTTAGTATGATTTTCATGGTTGGATGTTCTAACCAACTAAAAGAATGTACTGAGTGAATTTTATTCTGGTACCACTAGAACGTTTGTCATATCCGCAACATGATTAAAGAAACTTCTCTATTCTGTCATTGCTGTTTGATCACCGACCACTTTACAGAGTGCATTTTATCATAATACCAATGCTAGAAATGTTGCTATTTCCCCTGTAAGAATAAACAGTCCTCTTTACTCTACATTATCTATCTTGTGCCAAAAGTAGAAATAATTATATCTCTTCTTTCAATGTAAATGTGACCAAAAGGATGAGTAGAAGAGAGACTAATGAACAAGCAAGTAAAAGAAAAGAAAGTATGAGTGTGACAGGGAAAATAGGGCAAGAAGAGTGAGAGGATGATAGAAGAGGGAATAATGTGAGACTGAGAGCTATATGCTGGTTGTTGATGAGGAAATCAAATAGAAAAACAGCATGAGTAATATGATAGGATTGCAATGAAACACACATACAGACATATAGAAACATCCATACAATGCACACACACACAAATACAAAAACACTGAAACACACATTCACAAACATACACAAACATCCATACAATGCACACACACACAAATACACAAACACTGAAACACACATTCACAAACATACACACAAACATACTCACAAACACATGCATATACATATACACAATTACACACACAACATGACAGTGCAATGTTTCTTGGTGACCCAGCAACCCATTAAAGGTTGATGTTCATTTGTTTTTCCCATTCAACAAAGTTGGTAGCATCAGTTGTTTTTGTTGAGCCCCAGACCAGCCTGATTGAAGTTGACAGCCCTATGGATAAAGGTGGTCTACTTTTGACCATTGTGTCTTTTGTATATCTACGACTACATTGATTGTTACATTCTTTAGCTTCTTTGCATGGGAGGAAATTTCGTTGTTATTTTTAAGGAGTAGAGTAACTACTCAGATGCTCCTTCCTTGATTCAGTTGTCCATTAGTTTGGAAATGCCTGTCTGTTTGCTTGATGTTGTTACAGCCTTCACTGACCTCACATGGAGTTACATCTCATAAGATATGATGTTTTAATGTTAGGGTCACAATCCTCCCATGTGGTAACACGATGCAGAATTTACCATATTTCCCAGCGCCGAAGACGCTTCGTCCTCAAGGACGCACCCTAATTTTGATAACCAAAAATTTGAAAAAAAATAATAAACAATCTTCAGCCTCCAGGACGCATGGTAGATTTTTGAGACTTATTTTAGAAAAAAAGTAGTGTCTTTGATACTGGGAAATATGGTAATCTAAAATTACCCAGAACTGGAACAAATAACATAAGGTATTTCATTCAATGTTCTAATAATTCCATCAATCCACCATCCTGGACTTTATTGACCCCTGAAAATGGAATTTGAACTCAAAGAGCAGAGATCTGGATCAAAAATAGCAAACCATTCTATCCAATGATATAACCACTCTAACAATTCTCAACCTATCTCCCTGCCTGCCTCTCACAGGCTGCTATATAATTTGCTGGTGTAAGAAGTGGGAGCCCTATCAAATTTATGAGTGTTTTCCAAGTTGTTTCTTTTTATTATTTTAATTTTTTTCACATTTTCAGGAACATACTCTGGAGAAAAACATGTTAAAGATGAAAGAGGAATGGGAAAATGTCTGTTTTGGTACCGCCTTGTATCGGGACACAAACCTATCAATCTTATCTTCTGTTGATGAAATACAGACAATGCTGGAAGATCAGATCATTAAAACCCAGACTATGAGAGGTTCTCACTTTATAAAACCATTTGAGAAAGAAATCACGGTAAAGTTTTAACCCTTTCATAAAATAAAGTACCAGTAATGCACTGGATAATTGCTGGCCTTGTGCCAAACATAGAAACAATTATTATATTTTAATGAAAAGACACTATATGATTTTCAAATAATTTTGAAAATAATAATTTGAAGGGATTTAGCAATATAACTAACCTTCTCATTATTAAGTTGGTATTTGGAACAAAACCACAGAAGGGAAAGTTGACGGGGTGGATGAGGAAGGAAAAGGTGGAGGAATTGGAGGTGACTTATGGCAAGGTAGAATTAGTAAGAGGGAGGAAAAGGGAAGAAAATGAAAAATAAAAAGAAGTAAAAGGTGGGAGGAGGAATGGGGGAGGAAGTGGATGTAAAAAAAGGAATAGGATGGTTTGTAGAAATTAAGATAACTGCTGTATATAATTGATAATGAAGAATGAATAAAATAAAAATTATATATAATATAAAGAATTGAATAAAATATAAAGAAAACTATCAGAATATTGTAGTGATGAAAAAATAAGAAGGGCTTTCTTTGATTAGCACCTTGACACAGCTCAACCATGAGACTACAGTTATAACCTAAAAACTGAATTTCCTGGACTTGAACACATGCCTATATTGACTGTACCACAAGCTGAACAGAAGAAACAACACCTCCATTAACAGAGGTTCCAAGCATTCACCCATCATCACCTGGTAAAGAGTGAACATCAGTAGATGAATATCTAGTCTGACTTTGAACAGCGATATTCAACATAGCTGTCCCTTACCACAACAATGCATTGAAAAAAATGCAACTTCAACAAAAAATAAGGTACTTTGAGTCCGCCCCAGCCAGGAATCGAAAGCCCAGAATCTGAAAGGTTAAATGGAATAATCCATTGTACAGTCTTGATGTTTCCACTATCACTAACATTGTTGTATGCTTTCTTTCCCCATCTCAGATTGGTACCACAAATTATGCAATAAGAATATGGTTAAAGTTAGCTACATCCAACTATATTACACGCACACACACATGTCTAACCCATGCTAGCATGGAAAATGGACGTTAAATTGTGATGATGATGATATATATATATAGTTAAAAATGAACGAACAAAACACAGAAGGCAATTGTACACACACATGTATAACATTGACTTTGCTAATGACGTAAAGAGCAGGTCTCCATTACATCTTTCTCTTCAGAAGATATTTTCTACAGATGGAAATGGACTGAAATATTATTGGAATTGGGGATTTGTTAACAGCTATTTACCCAGTACTTTTGAAATGTTGAAAAGATTAGAATAGTGATTCAATAATTGGCCAGGTCAGAGAGGCTCCCTTTTTCGTAGATGATACATACTGTAGTATATATTTAATGATAATGACAGATTCCTGTTGAGATAGATAGCTTTAAGATATATATCTTTCATCATAGATACTATCTATTATTTTCTTTCCCACACTTGTATCTTATTGATAGGAATGGGAAGAAAGATTGCTTCGGATCCAAAGTACCATTGATGAATGGCTGAAGGTACAGGCGCAGTGGTTGTACCTGGAGCCAATCTTTTCATCGGAGGATATTATGCAGCAGATGCCTGAAGAAGGAAGGTTCTTCCAGGTGGTTGATACCTCATGGAAGAATATTATGAAGAATACGCTAAAGGACCCCAAGGTATAGTAATATTGATTTCTAATCTAGGCACAAGGCCAACAAAGCTGGGAGAAGGGCAAGGTTGATTAAACCAATTCCAGTATTTGGCTGATACTTTAGTTTATCAACCCCAGAAGGATGAAACGCGAAATTGACCTTAGCAGGACTTGAACTCAGAATGTAGAGCCAGAACATACTGCAGCTACCATATTTGTTTGATAACTATATTGATTTTTAAAACTCCCAAATACTGATGGTTGCTGGATGCTGTGTTTGTGGAAATGTTACATATTCTAGGATGCTTTTTTATGCTGCCTTTTTTAATATCTGTGTATGTTCCATCATCTCATTGCTTGCAGAGGTGCTGCATGTCTTCTTTGAATGCTACATATATTTTCTTTAGTTGATGCTTGTTTCAATTTTTCAATGATGCTGGCTTCTGTTTGGATGCTACACATTTATTTTGAATGGCTTAGTGGTTAGAGTGTTGGGTTCACAATCATGAGGTTGTGCGTTTGATTCTGCTTGTGACTTGAACAAGACACATTATTCTATGTTGTTCCAGTTTACTCAAATGGAAAAATTTAGTTGTGATGTCACTGGTGTCAAGCTGTCTCGGCCTTTGCATTTCCCTTGGACAACATTGATGGCATGAAGAGGGAAGAGTAGTATGCATGGGTGACTGCTGGTTTTCCACAAAATACCTTGCCCAGGGTTGTGCCTCAGGGGGAAACTTTCTAGATGCAAATCCATGATCATTCATGATTGAAGGGGGCCTACAATGCTTCTTTAGGCTACAAATTTGCTTTGAATGATGCATGTCTTTGTTAATCAGGTGATGGTTGCAACAAACTTTAAAGGTCTTTATGAGAAACTATTGGAATCTAATGGTTTATTGGAAAAAATTAACAAGGGGCTGAACGCATACCTGGAAAAGAAGAGGCTATTCTTTCCTAGGTGAGTGGTTACTTTTCATTTATTGATTTGGCCATATGGTATTGACATATATGCTGTGATATCCTCATTATAAAATCCACTTTATTATCTTTCTTTCTCCCTCCCTCTCTAATACACACTAACACATATCATTAAATGATGATGATATATAATATTAATGAGTATAATCAAAGTTGCAGCTGCAAGTAGCAGCTCAGCCTCGATCATCGAAGACTGCCACAAAGCACTCGATGATAGAATAATTAATAAATTGCTCCTGAGAGTGAACACAAGAAGTTAAGTAATAGTGACACAAATATGCAAATCTGGTTGATCAGTGGGTCTGCTAATATGCAGATCTGACTGATCAAGCAGTCTGCTAATATGCAAATCAGGCCGATCAGTCACTGTATATTCCAGAAAATATCATATATTTTCACTAGCTCTGACAGTTTACAGGTAAATAGTATATGGTACTGATGAAGGGTAATAACCCAGAAACATTAGCGTCTGCCGTTTTGTTTGTATGCCAACACAAGGGCAAGAATGATGGGGCCATTCTACTGACATGGCTTATTTGCAAACAAATCGAATATTATATTAATATTCGAAATTTCTTGTATTCAGCAATAAAACTATTTGTTAGTTATTATATATATATATATATATATATATATATATATATATATATATACAAATTAAAATGCAAAATTAGAAATAGAAGCCAGGACTATCCATCATCAGTGGTCTACTAGCCATCATAGGTATTTCTTCGCAGAAATACCTATGATGGCTAATAGACCACTGATGATGGATAGTCCTGGTTTCTATTTCTAATTCTTCATTTTAATTTGTATATCACATTTGCAACAACAGAGGAGTTCAAGACCGGCTGCCCATGGGAACTCCTATACGCAGATGATCTAACGCTCATAGCTGAATCAATGGATGAACTAGAGAAGAAATTCCAAAGATGGAAGCATGGCCTAGAATCAAAAGGCCTTAAAGTTTAAAGTCCTAGTTTGTAGAAAGGAAAATAAGGCACAGGTACCCTCAAGGAAATGGCCATGCAAAGTATGGGTACATAAAAGATGTAGTGGGGTCACAGGTAAACTATCTAAGAACGTAGACTTTATATGTGGCTGATGCTCAGGTGCAATAGGTAGCAAGTGGCCACAGGATACTAGCTCCCTCTATTGCCCAGATGGTTCTATAGAAATAGTAGACACTTTCCATTACCTGGGTGATAAAATCAGCAGTGGTGGAGGGTGTTCTGAAAGTACAGTAGCCAGAGTCAGAACGGGATGGAAAAAGTTCAGAGAGCTTATACTGCTGTTGGCCACAAAAGATTTCTCTCTAAAAATGAAAGGCAGATTGTATGATGCTTGTATACGAACAGCAATGCTACATGGCAGTGAGACATGGGCATTGTGCAGAGGACATGCACAGACTGGAAAGGAACGAAGCTTGCATGCTCCGTTGGATGTGTAATAGTAATATACGTGAACGGCAAAGCATAAATGAACTAAGTGAGAAATTAGGAATAAGAGGGATCAGATGCTGTTTACTTGAGAGAAGACTACGTTGGTATGGCCATGTGATGCGCATGAAAGACGACAGCTGTATAAAAAAGTGCAGGGCGATCAAATTGATGGTAGTTACGGAGTAGGTACGATTTGATAAATTCCGACCTTACACACTTGCACCTCTCTAAGACAATGTCATTGGATCGAGATCTTTGGAGCTACGCAGTAATACAGAAGACCCGACTTGCCTAAGTACAAAGCGAAACCTACAGTCAGTAGGTACCTCTTATCCAAATATACACCCCAATCCACTACCCCTACCCTATCCTCCCACTCCCACCAACACCACCCTCTCTCTGTAAAGTTGGTACCACAACATCCAGTCCAAATAAATGAGATAATGAGATCGAGATCATGTAGGTGTCATGACAAAAAAACACAGTCCATGCTGTAATGTGGCCGTGTAGGTAACACGATAAAAAGTTCCCAGTTCCACATTGTAAATGTGGTTGGTGTTAGGAAGGGCATCCAGCCGTAGAAAACCTGCCAGATAGTCCTATATGAGCGAGACACGGGAAAACTCCCGTCTAACCCATCCTAGCATGGAAGATGGACGTTAAACGAAGATGATGATGATATATATATATACAAATTAAAATGAAGAATTAGAAATAGAATCCAGGACTATCCATCATCAGTGATCTACTAGCCATCATAGGTATTTCTGCGAAGAAATACCTATGATGGCTAGTAGACCACTGATGATGGATAGTCCTGGCTTCTATTTCTAATTCTTTATTTTCATTTATATATCATATTTGCAACAACACAGCACGCCATTTTTCATTCCTATATATATATATATATACATATATATATATGTATATACATATGCATACACATACACACACATATATACATACTCACAGGCATAGACACACATACATACACGTCGGCGTGTCTGTGGATAAACATACATGCATGTGGATCAGTGCACCCAACATACACACCCAAGTATATATGTGCTAGGACATATGCCTAGAGAAAATCCTACAAGATTATATGGTGGTATAAAATTTTGGTAAATAGCTTTAACCCTTTAACATTTACATTACTGTATATATACTACTATATTTTCATGATAAAGGCTTTACCTCACATGATATCTCACATAGTATTGAAACTATTAGATTTTGATATTATTTATTTTGAGAACAATACCTTAACATCAGTATGAGTTGCCAGTTTGAACAGAAAGAGGTAAGAGAATTCTTACTGGTTTAACCCTTTAGCATTCACATTAATTTGTTAAATGTCATGTTTATCTGTTCACATTATTTTCCGTTAATCATACTCAAGAGGGTTATCAATTTTATTTGTTTGTAATTTTCTTAATTTTCTATGTGCAGGCTTGAAATTTTCTCAGTAGATGTTAAAATATCAAAAATTTACAATTATATATTTTTACTGGATTCTTTTTGTTAAATTTGACTTTTATGGGCAGGTGAAATTAATTAATAGGGGCATTTGAAGTATCAACCAGGTGCAAATACTGGTTTAATTTCTGCAGCATCTGTCGGTCGCCAAACAGATCGGGTTTCCTCGATTTGAAATCTGTTGTTGGGCATATTGATTAATCTCTTCTGCCACAACTTCGAAGAAAGTTTGTGGCAAAAACAAAAAGAAATAATCCAGTGCTTTAGCATCGGGAGCTAATGTGTGTTGTGGACCAGTATTTTGAATAAAATTGGAAACATATATTGGTGCGGTATTTTTGAACCACGTTGCTGTAATATTTTCAATGGCGTCCTGGAGACCTCCTTCGTTTTCACTTTCAAAACAACAATCATCATTCATTCATTCATTTCATTTTACGTCCGCTTTTTCCCTGCTTGCAAGGGTGGGACGGGAACTGATTCTGGCTTGATTTCTACAGCTGGATGCCCTTCCTAACACCAACCTCATTTACAGTGAGTGCTGGGTACTTTTTTGCCGTGGCACCTCCACGAACACTTTGCAGTGGAATGATAGGGACTGGGGTCCCTATCATCTCATTTCTACAGCTGAGTAAACTGGAGCAATGTGAAATAAAGTGTCTTGCTCAAGGAAACAACACATCACCCGGTCTGAGAATTGAACTCACAACCTTTCGATTGCAAGGCCAATGCTCTAACCACTAAGCCATGTGCCTCCATCGTCGGATGAAATTTCAGAAATGTAAACATCTGATTCATTTAAAGATAAATCACTAATATTATCTTTTGTTTCTTGTTTATTTTGTATGTCGCGTTGTGTAAAACTTTCAAAGTCGGTATCGCTACTTTCATAAGCCATGTTGATATACATAAAAAAATCAGTTCTACTTTCAATGTTAAAAAAACATGTGTTGTTTCAAGTTTTTTCACTATGTTAAGTGTTAATTTTTGTGGTAAGGGCCTAATCTCGCAGTAATCTCAAATTGACGAGATTTTGATGACGGTATTGTTTATTTTTGGAACAATATGTTAGTGTGGGTGTTGTTGACTGGTTTAGGCCGGTTTGAACAAATGAAGGGAAATAATTCACCCATTTGGGCCGTTTTGAATACTATAGGGTTAAAGAGTTAAGAAGGGTGATAATGGTTAATAAAGGGTGATATGGTTAATAATGAGGGAAATGATAATAGTAACAAAGATAATAATAGTAATAAGAACAATGATAAAGTTGATGATAAAAATGCTAATAATTGTGGTAATTATGAGGATGCTAGTGGTGTTTGTGAGTGTCTGATGTGTGTGTTCAGGAGGTTAAATTAGAGTTTGTCCACGATATATGTCCGAATACCAGGTCGGAGAATGTATATTTCCTTGCGTGTCAGCAGCTCATGATAATTTCCGATTTTAATTTAATGATTTCTGCCGACTCAGCCAGGCACAACCTGCAATAGCTTCTTTCAATGGAAGGTTGGGCCATGCGTCTCCTTATGGACCATCTGATCTGGTATTTTAGGTTTCTATCCTTTAGGTCCCAGATCAGGTCAGCCAGTCTAGTTTGGGAATGCTTGGGTATGTTGTTGAAGGAGCTTCTGTGATTGTACAATCGCTCCTTAAATGTTGTTGAGGTTGCACCTACGTACTTGTATTCTTTATGCCTGGTCACAACGTCGTACTGGTAGATGATGTTCCTGATGAGGCACTCTCCACCCAGTGGGCATTCCTCTGGTCTTTTGCAGTTGCACTTTGTGGTGGTTGCATTAGTGGTATGTTGTTGATCAGTCTCATTAGGGTTGGTGTTGGCCTTTTGGTGCTCATTGTTGTGTATTATTTGTGTGGTGTTATTTTGTGTTGTGTTATTATTTGTTTGGGCTGCTCAGTTATGTTTGTGTATTTTGGTCCTGTTAGTGTATGCTATAGTTTCAGCTAAGCTGGGTGTTGTGAAGAAAGAGAATTATATTTTACTGTATGTCTGTTTAAGAGCTTATGGTATTTGTATGTGGGTGGAAAGGATTGGTCAAGGGCCCTGAAGAAGGTTCCGGAAAAATTGGTAGCAACGTGTATCGAATACAGTTCGACACACACACATATATATGCAGTAGATGTACAGGGAAATTTGACAGTAGAAGTTGCATTGATAGACACATTTTTAAAATGCATGTAGGTTCTATAGAAGTGGTTGATAGCTTCCGGTACCTAAGCGATCAGATTAGCATGGGAGGGGGGTGTTCCGAGGCCATAGTATCTAGAATAAGGACGGGCTGGAAGAAGTTTAGGGAGCTGCTTCCTCTGCTGATGAAGAAGGGTTTCCCCCCCAATATGAAAGGCCGGTTATATGATGCCTGTGTGAGGTGCGTGATGCTGCATGGTAGTGAGACATGGGCAGCAACTGCAGAGGATATGCGACAGTTGGAGAGAAATGAAGCAAGTATGCTCCGTTGGATGTGCAATGTCAATGTACGTGAACGACTGAGCATGGATGTGTTGAGAGAGAAACTGTGTTTAAGAGGGATAAGTTGTAGTGTGCGGGAGAGAAGACTGCGATGGTATGGACATGTGATGTGCATGGAGGATGACCGCTGGGTAAAGAAGTGCCAAGAAATGCCAGTTGAAGGAAGATGCAGCAGAGGAAGACCACAAAAAACATGGGCAGAGGTGGTGAGAGCAGACCTTAGTTCACGGAGGAGATGAAGAAGGACCGTGACAAGTGGAGAGATGCTGTGCTGAATAGGACCCTTGCCACCCTTGCAAGCAGGGAAAAGCGGACGTAAAATGATGATGACGATAGATAGATAGATATACATATATCTCAAACACCGGCATCAAACCTGACACCGCCCCCATCCTACAACTGCCCTATAGAGTAGAGAGAGTCCTTCAGTCATGTCTATGACTGACAACCTCTCTAGTGTTGATGGACTACATGATAAATGCACTCAGTACTTTCTGTAAAGTGGATGGTGATAGGAAGGGCATTCAGCCATAGAAAACCTGTCAAACACATAACAGTGCCCTAATGCTGGTGCCACAATAAAAATAAAGATAAAAAAAATCATACAATTCCACGCGCATGAATGCATTTCTATTATCATTGAATCTGGACCTCATTAGTGTGATCCTAAACTGAAGATTATTCATGAAAATCTACACAAACACTTTTTTTTGTTCATTAACTGAACAATTTTATCTTCAATTTCATTGGTCCATTTGAACCTTCTTTATGAAGGAGAAGAAAACAGGAACTATAGTTTGTTCTGACATTTTATTTTCAGTTGTTAATTCGACCATTTAAATTTATGAATCCACATTTATTTCATTCTTTCCTTTTAGTATTAAGATAATAAAAGAATTAATCAAAAATACATTTCTGTATTATTTAACTTCATCAGTATGATGTCAAAATCTTTGAACTCCTTTTTCTTCTTCTATTTTTGTTTGTTTGTTTGAAAGAAACATCTTAATTTTCAATTCGAAGAGGGAGAGGAATGAAAGAAAAAGGAGAAAAACAAATAAATTTCAGATTATTTATGGAAGTCCCGATACAGAGTAGCTAAGAACAGCTGCTTATTTGATAATAGAAAACCATTATAACATTGCATTTCAATCTATTATTCTAGGTTCTTCTTCCTGTCTAATGATGAAATGCTGGAAATTTTATCTGAGACAAAGGACCCACTGCGTGTTCAGCCTCACTTGAAGAAATGCTTTGAAGGTATTGCCAAGCTGGAATTTGATTCCAAGCTTGATATTTTATCCATGTTCAGCAGTGAAAATGAGAAAGTTCCACTCCGAAAAACTGTGTCAACATCTGCAGCTCGAGGAGCAGTTGAAAAATGGTTACTTGAAGTTCAAGATTCCATGTTATTGTCTGTGAGAAGTGTCATAGAAGATGCAGTTCATGTAAGCACATTTATTTTAAACTTAATCTTAACCATTCCTTAACTTCTGTTAGGAATAATTGCAATTGCTTGTCACAGTGTATTTTTCTAAAGCAATTGACTATATGTGGTTGGCATTGTTTCACCCCAGGTCAGTTAATCCACTTGACCTATGACCAAAAGCAATGTATATATGTCTATCCTGTCTTTTTGTATATCAACTACATTGTTTAACCTTTTAGCATTTTCATTACTCTATATTTACTATTATATTTTCAAAGTAAAGGCTTTATCTCACATAATTATCTCATATAATATCGAATCTATTAGATTTGGATATCATTTATTTACGTTAGTACGGTCACATTATGCGCATGAAAGATGACAGCTGTATAAAAAAGTGCAGGCCGATCAATATTAATGGAAGTTACAGAGTAGGTAGACCCAGAAAAACCTGGGATGACATGATAAAGTCTGACCTTGCACACTTGCACCTCTCTAAGACAATGTCACTAGATTGAGATCTCTGGCGCCACACAGTATTACAGAAGACCCGCCTTCCCTACATGTAAAGTTAACCTACATTCTGTAGGCCCCGCCAAACAAAAAAACCCACCCCAACCCACTACCCCACTCCATCCTCCCACTCTCACTAACACCACCCTTTCTCTATAAAGTTATGTTGGTACCACAACATACAGTCCAAACTAATGAGATTCTGTAGGTGTCACGACAAAAAAACACAGTCCACGGTGTAATGTGGCCGTGTAGGTAACACGGTAAAAAGTTCCCAGTCCACACTGTAAATGTCGTTGGTGTTAGGAAGGGCATCCAGCCGTAGAAAACCTGCCAGATAGTCCTATACGAGTGAGACACGGTCACCCGACCAATCTTGTCTCAAGTGGGACAACTCCCGTCTAACCCATGATAGCGTGGAAGATAGATGTTAAACGATGATGATGATGGTGATGATGATGATGATTGAGAACAATACCTTAACATCAGTATGAGTGGCCTGTTACAGCTGGTTTGAACAGAAAGAAGTGAGTGAATTCTTGCCGGATACAGCTGGTTTAAATGCTAAAGGATTAATACTTATAGATGATAGGATGTGATTTGAATGATTTAGATACTATTTGTAGCAGGCCAAGTGACTACTTAGAGGATCTCTCATTAGTTCATTGGGATGTTGCTGTTGTTTAACTCTACATCAACTTTGATTGAGCAGACCTATGATCAAAGGTATTCCAGCTATGACTATCTTGTCTTTTACTTATATGCAGTAAACTCAGAATCACATTATCCAATGTGTCATTTTCTAAGTTGGTAAGTGGGATTTAAGTGAAATTTAAATGCTATTTCTAGCTGGATGAATTATCATATAGATGCTCCCCAGCCCACACTGTAAAGTGATTGTGTTGGCAACACGACAAAAAGTTCCCAGCCTACTCTGTAAAGTGGTCGTCTAGGTGTCACGACAAAAAGCATGCAGCACACACTGTAAATGTGGTTGGCATTAGTAAGGGCATCCAGCTGTAGAAACCAAGCCAATATCAGTTCTGTGTGAGTGAAACACAGCCCTCTGACCTCATCTCTGAAAAGAGGAAAAGCTCGTCCTATCCATGCTAGCATGGAAAAGAGAGGTTAAGCAATGATGATGATGATGCTCCGTTTTTGCATACTCATTGATTGGCACCTCATTTACCATGTCTGTCTTGAAGGAAGATCAAATGTTCTTTAATGTTATCATTTTGGAGTTTGTAAAACATCAACAAAATTAAAAGATCAAGATACTGTATAATGATTGGTATATAACTGTACAATGGAAAATATTTGCTACAATTTTTTACTCAGAGGTAGAAATTTCTGTAGGTACACAAAGCTTTTCTTCCTTTCTTTTGTTCCTTGGTGACCAAAAGAAGTCATTTCCTGTTAGAAATGCACTTCTTTGTTATGTATATCACCTCTTATACCTGCTCCCTTTCCACTCCTGATAGAATAATGTAGGCTATAGTGGCATTTGAACTCGGAATGCAAAGAGCCAAAACAATATATGGCAAGGCCTCTCATTCAACACTAAAAAAAATTTGCCCTATGTTCTAATTACTCTGCCATTTCCTCACCATGCATCTCACACAACTCCATACTTAGAGACATTTTTCTTAAACCTTTGATGTCAAACCCTCTGAAACTGGTTCTATGATACTAAGCTGTTTATTTCAAAAGGATTTTATTTATCTAGAAATTTTCCATCATAATTTTATGTAAGATCTTTTGTTAAGTTATGTTTCGAATACCAGATAAATAATGAAAGTTACTAAATCATTTGAAATGTTTGATTATTTGAAACATTATTTGAAAAATAGGCAATGCCTTTATTAGAAATATGCCAGGGTAAGGGTTAATTTTGTGTTTATTTCTTATCTTAGGATTATCTTAATATCAACCGAATTGATTGGGTGCGCAAGTGGCCTGGACAGGTTGTACTATGTGCATCACAGATCTATTGGACCAAAGAGACCCAGGAAGCAATTCCAGGTGGTTCAAAGGGGTTGCTTGACTACCACCTTATGTTGAATCACCAATTGATAGATATCGTTCATCTAGTTCGTGGTAAATTGAGCAAACAGACAAGAACAACACTGGGCGCACTAGTTGTCATTGATGTGCATGCTAGAGATGTTGTTATGGACATGGCAACTAAAGGTGAGTTTCACACAGATGTTGTTGTTTCTGTTACTGTTGTTTGTGAGATGGAGAGTACTGTAACTGCATGTGACCTTTCTATTGTTCAGCAGACCTATGGTCCAATAGGTTCCAGCCAGCCATCCTGTTTTGTGTTCACATATTTCTAGCGGTTGTGAGGAGTAAGGTTATTTTCATTAACTTATTCAATGGAATAAAAGATTACATGGTGTTGCAAACCTTATTCTTAAAATGTTTGACAGTTGAGGATGTGATTGTAGGCTACCAGCCAAAGTACAGGGTGTGCCAGTTTTTTTTATAGGACATTTGCATGAAAGTTTCTAACTTTGACGACGAAGGACCAGGCAACTTTCAAGAAAGAAGCTATCGCCGTATCATTATGCTGTGCTTTTAAGGCAATGATTACAGTATGCCTTTTAATTTTATGAATCAATTTAATATCTGGCATTATTTATCTAAAAAATAAAAAAAACAAATTAGTAATAAGAAAGTTAGATCTCTAGAAAGAGATGTCCCCAAAAAACTGACACACCTTGTACTATTAGGTGGCTACACATCACTAGATCAGATAAATACTTACTATTTATTTGTCATGCCTACTAACCATAAAAAAAATAGGGTACACACCAGCGTGCTGTTACTTTTGGTTTTTGGTTCATGTCAAATTGGATATATAAATCCAGAAATCATCAACATATATTCAGATTGCAACAATAGTTTACATAATGTCCCACATCTCTTCCACTGCACAGCTCGACCTACTAAATCTAAATATACTGCATGTATATGCCTTACAGAGAACAGGAAAACCTCTCTGATATTGGTCCCATGATAAGCTGCACAAAGTTCACCCTGTAATTAAGTTGACAATTGAAAAAAAAACAGCATACAGTAGAGAAGACTCTTTAGGGTTGTTGAGAACATAACCTCTCTAATGTTTGTGTCATGATAAAATGCACCAAGCATTCTTTGTGAAGTGGTTGGAGTTAGAAAGGGCATCTAGCCATAGGAACCATACCAAAATTAGAAAGTGCAAGTGTGATGTGATCACTCAACTCTCCTAGAAACGAATAATACTGAAAGACAACTGACTCAGACCATAACAATCCATCCAACCCATGCCAGCAATGAAAGCAAACATAAAACATGTTCAGATTGCCATGGCATTCCACATGATATCCCACACATCTTCCTACTAATTTAAATATATTGAACTTATGAAGCATCTCCTTGAAAGTGATAGAATGGCTCCAATATTAAACTTTATTGGAGTAACAAAAAACAACAACTCCCTCAAAGAAACAGTAAGTTGTTATTTCTATAACATAATGGAGTTGCAGATAGCCAAGTAGTTAGGACAATAGACAACTAAACAATGGATAACTTGGGGCCCTTCAAATACTGTGGGCTCTTCACTACATCTCAGTCAGTTGCCAGAATGATATTTCATTTAACACTTTTGATACTAAACTGTCCTGGTTCTATGATACAAAACTGGTTTAGTCTGGAAGAAGGGATGGTGCCCATTGCCTTTACAGACCTTCCACAATTGGTGAGTTCAACATGGTTGATGTTCCTATTGAACAGGCCTAGAATCAAAGACATTCCAGTTGTGATGACCATTCTGTATTTGTAAGGATATCTAGAATTAC
Organism: Eledone cirrhosa; assembly: GCA_964016885.1. Taxonomy (NCBI): domain Eukaryota; kingdom Metazoa; phylum Mollusca; class Cephalopoda; order Octopoda; family Eledonidae; genus Eledone; species Eledone cirrhosa. The sequence continues at coordinate 188,996,126 of OZ024741.1, forward strand.
ATTATATAATGTGCGGTGGATTGGCAGTATCGGTAGAGGGTCGGGCGCCATGCTTTGAAGCATAGAGTTACCTCCCTTTATGATCTGAGTTCAAATCCCGCCGAGGTTAACTTTGCCTTTCATCCTTACGGGGTCGATAAAATAAAGTACCAGTAATACACTGGTAATTGCTGGCCTTGTGCTAAAAGTAGAAACAATTATATAATGTGCTTTTTTCTTTTTAAAGAAAAGGGATGATTTGAGGAAACTTTTGGTTACTATTCCTTGTAAGTCAGGTATCCATGTAAAAAAATCATTTGTTGGCTTGTAGTATAATGTCCACATGCCTAGCTGGTTGTATATAGGTACCTTGTGTGAAATAGTTCATTGCTGTAAGCAGTTGTTGCAATATAAAATATATATGCAATTTGTGGTAGCTTGCAAAACAGTTCAATTCTTACCACTCTTCATAGGTTACCTGTAATTGCCCAGGGGTTGATTTATCTTGTATTTAATGTTAGAGAAACTGAATTTGAACATTGCTACTGTGACTTCATGAAAGGATTTAAGAAAAACATAAATCTTAAGCAGAAGATTGTGAGAAGAATGGAAGAAGTTACCACCATACTGGAATTTTTGCCTGAATGCCTGTAACATTGAGGAGTCTATTAAAAGTTCTCATTAGCCAGATGATGATGTTAACTGTGTGATTGATTAAATCCTCCACTGTAAAACACCAATGGTTCATTCTACAGGTTTCTGCACAGTTTCAATTTCTTTCACAAAAGCTTTGTTTGAATGAAACCTATAGTAGAAAACACTTAGACAAAGTGCAGCTCAGTGGAATTGACTCTGAAATCACACAGCTTTGAAGCAACCTTCTCAATCTCTTCAGTGTCATAGATGAAATAACTTGTCCTAACATGTATGTATTCCAGTGCCACAGATGAGATAACTCTTCCTAATACGTTTGAACTCTTTTCCAACAGTTCATAACTTCAAAGTTATGAACTCGTTTCCAACACTTCATAACTTCAAAGCTAGATGGGGTTACTAGTTTATTGGTATGACGTTTGTCAATCATTCAGATATGTGTTGTTAATAAATGTTTGTTTAAAAAAAATAGTTATTTTACTGAAAAAACACCCGGCACAGCAACTGTAGTTGTGTAAAATATACATGGCAGTCAACAGGTTAAATACACAGCTATGAGAAAACTAGAATTAACGTATCATTCCCAGTTTGAAAACTTAGAAAGGATTGTTGACAAATTATGATGAGTTGATGATGTGTTCTGTATTATTTTGTAGGTGTTTCATCAGATACTGACTTTAATTGGCTGTCACAGCTGCGCTACTATTGGGAAGATGACAAATGTCTAGTGTGTCTAATCAATGCGTCAGTTAACTATGCCAATGAGTATTTGGGCAACACACCTCGCCTTGTTATCACTCCACTTACTGATCGTTGTTATAGAACGCTTATTGGTGCCTTCCATCTTCATTTAAATGGTGCCCCTGAGGGTCCTGCAGGAACTGGCAAGACAGAAACAACAAAAGATCTTGCCAAAGCACTTGCTGTACAATGTATTGTGTTCAACTGCTCAGATGGCCTTGACTATATCGCTATGGGAAAAGTGAGATATTTTCAATGAAATTCTTCATTTATATATACACCATTTAATTTAAAACAATGTTTTTTTCAAGATAATGTTTCCATTTTTATTCAGTTATATAACAATGATGCTTTTTGTTTTGATTTTGATGCAGAATTTTTGTTAACCATGAAAACCTCTGTGCATATTTTTCCATTAAATCATTCTTGTTAACCATTTGAACATTCTTGTTAACCTTCAACACTTCTAGAGCTACTGAGGTAGCTGTGATATGATAACAGCTTAAAACACCCATAATGAGACTTATATATTAAACATATAAATGCCTTCATATACACCTCTATTATGAATCACACCATGTTAGTGCTACTGCTAGTTAATCCTGGTCAGTCTCACTTGTGCTATATGCAAATGAGCATTTCCAGCATATGTTTTATATGCTAAAAGTATATAAGTTATAGCTTATTCTTGTCTCAGTATCAAGGCAGTAAGCATCATTGATGGTGAATAAAAAATCCTGAAAGAATAGAATCTGGCATTTTCACATGGCTGCTGGGGTAGCTGTGACATGATCACAGCTTGAAACACCCATACTGAGACTTATATATGTTTTTTATACATATAGATATTGTATATTCCTTCATATATACCTCTCTTACTTCTATACTTATTCACCAAGATCTATCTGTTCCAAAATATCTTGATATATTTCTCTAACTATGAATGATAAAGAAAATAATGATCTCTTTTCTCTTTTTCTATTTTATGAAAATTGAATTTTAGTTTTTCAAAGGTTTGGCTTCCTCTGGTGCTTGGGCATGTTTTGATGAATTTAACCGTATTGACCTGGAAGTGTTGTCTGTTGTTGCACAACAGGTAAGACTTACAACTCCTTCCTTTTTTTAGCATGTTTTTTACAACTGGATTTATTTTGCTATAACTGATCAGTTTACAGCATTACCTGGGTGTCTTTTCTTATGGCACTGACTCTAGAAAAATTATTTGTAACAAGACTAAAGATTCCATTCTAACCAATATCAGTTTTTATGGTTAACTTCTACTGCAACATGCGAAGTCTACATTTCCACTGTGCAAGAAGGGTTAGAAAGACCTGGATTGTCAATGTTGGGGAAGGGGTTGGAGGTCCATGGTTGTGAATTTTAGTGGAGTGAGTAAGAGTATAACAACCATAAGCTATATGTATTTATTCTGCCTGCTATACATAAATGAATATGGTAATTTATTGACTATCTCCTCCAATCCAAAATATGTGACCTTATACCAGTGTTAAAAATCAATATTGTATTTTATTCCTATTATTATTACATATCCACTTAGATATTATGGAAACAACCAGGAATAAGACATTTGGTGATGATAGACCAAAATGATAAAAATATTGTGTAGCTATAAATATTACAAATTTACACTTGAAATTAAAAGGTATATACTTGGAAAGACTCTTCAGTTGTATCAAAGACATGACAACCTCCCTCAATAAAATGCACATGGTAAAATGTGGAAACATATGTAAGCATGATGTTCTCCCCAGTATGTCTGAGCACTCAGGAAAGTACAGGAATGTATGTAAGCGAGATGCAGGCTTGTGGGCCATCTAAGAGGTCAGTAGTTCCACTTGAGTCTATGATATCTCATCCAACTCTTGCTAGCAAAGAAAACAAGCATTAAATGGTGATATTACTCTTATTTTGAAAATTTAGACTCTTTGTTGAAATCCAACCAGTGTCACTGTTCACATTTTAGATTAAAGTACCTGATTGAAGTATAGTCTAAATGTGAATATTGAAAAAAAAACAACAAAACCTTCCATCTCTAAAGATGAGGTTAATAATTTCAAAATTGATTATCTTGTTAATGAGATCCTCTCAACAGTTATGACAAAAAGCACCCAGTCACTTTGTAAGGTAGTCATACTGGTGCTATGTCAAAAAAGTACCCAATCAACCCTGTTAGGTGGTTGTTCTGGTGCCATTATAAAAAAGCACACAACCCCTCCTGTAAAGTAGTAGTGGTGGTGCCATGAAAAAAAAAAACTCCCAGTACACACTGTAAGATTGTTGGTTTAGGCATGCAGCCATAAAAACCAAGCCGAAAACGTCCATATGAGCAAGACAATGTCACCCGCCTTAGTTAGCCTCATAATGTGACAACCTATTTAACTCCTGCTAGCATGGAAAATAGATGTTAAACATTGATGATGATGATGATGATGATGATGATGATGATGATCTCTATCTTCTTCCACAGATCTTATGTATCATTCGAGCAGTACAAGCAGGATTAGAATTCTTTATATTTGAAGGAACTGAACTGAAGTTGAACCCTAACTGTTACGTTTGCATTACAATGAACCCAGGATATGCAGGTCGGTCAGAGTTACCAGACAACCTGAAAGTACTCTTTCGGACAGTAGCTATGATGGTTCCGAACTATGCAATGATTGCTGAAATCTCCCTCTATTCCTTTGGGTTCTTCAGTGCTCGCAATCTGTCCATAAAAATTGTCACAACATATAGGTTATGCTCTGAACAACTTTCATCACAGTTCCACTATGATTATGGAATGAGAGCAGTGAAGGCTGTTCTCTCAGCTGCAGGAAATCTTAAATTGAAATTTCCCAATGAAGATGAAAACATTTTGGTAAGTATTTGATCTAAAATCAATATAATCATTACCACCTGACGTTTTGTTTTGTGTATGTTTATACATATACCATTTATGTTAGACTGTTTACCAATGCAGAGAACTGGTGGCTCCGGTTGGTAAATGATGATGCAATAAATTAATTAAAGCACTCAACATTATGCAAATCATCCTTCATAGATGTGATATCCTGTGGCTGGTGCAGAAACAGAGTTAAGTATTCATTAAAACAACAACAAAAGGACAGACTGGAAAATTTACTTTAGAATTTTAATTCTGTAAAAGTACAAAACATATTTCGATGGCCCAGCCTCATCATCCAATCACGATACAAGACATAAATGATTTCATCAGGTATTATTTGCAGAATCAGACAACAGGATTACATTGAACACAAACAAAGAATATACAATATAAAAATATAAAATAGAGGACCAATTCGATTCAGTGATAGCTTGCCACTTCAGTGTTATAGCCGAATTGGCAGGCTGTCCCCAAATTGAATCAGTCCTCTATTTTCTATTTTTCTATTTTCTGTTTGTGTTCAATGTAATCCTGTTGTCTAATTCCACAAATAACACCTGATGAAATCATCTAAGTTTTGCATCATGATTGGATGATAAGCTGAGTCATTGAAATATGTTTAGTGCTTCTGCGGAATTAAAATTCTAAAGTAAATTTTCCTGTCTGGCCTTCTGTTGTTGTTTTAATATATGTGTGTATATATATATATATATATATATATATATATATATATATATATATATATATATATGGATTTTAAAAGTATGTTAGAGTATTGTAAGGTGCTATAATGCAAGCTTAACTATAAAATAGTCAAACAAATTGGGTTTATAAACCCCTGGAGATGGAAAAAATAGACAAAGTGGCCTGCAGGAATTGAACTCTCACCAGTTGTATGCTGGGCAACTGCGTGACTATTACACTAAAGCAAGACTTATCATTTACCCACTTTTTTTAAGCGTTATCTCTCAGCCAGGAAATGAAAACAACAGGAAAGAAACACTTATTTTATGAAACATTAAGCAAATAGTTGAACAAATTGGGCATATCAACTCCTGGAGGCAGCAGCTTTCAATTTGCTAACATACTTTGAAATTTAAATTTGCTTAACACATCTTAAAATGATTGTATATATATATATATAACAGACGTAAAACGGTGATGATGATGATGATATATATATATAAACAATGAGTTATTTGTTTTGTTGATTATTTAACAAAGTTAATTTATAACAGATTAGAAGCACTTAACAATATTTTTCTGGAGTATAATATCAATAATATTAATAAATGTTTGGATGTGTATATGCATATTTCTATAATTATTCTTAAAGTAACTTTAAATATTTTTTTCTTTAATTTTAACAGCAAACCTCTTTTAAAAAATAATTTAGATAATTATTTAAAATCTATCTAGCATCTAAACTTAACAGAACTTTTCAGTTTTAACGTTATCCTCATTAACATATTTATCCTGAGTTTTGAAAATGTATTCACTATCTATAATGAACTTATAACATAAAGTTCATATGAAGATATGTCACTATCTTTAAACCAAATATTGTATTTTATCTGATGAAAGTGTACCAAAATATTGGCACCCTTGAAATATCTATATATATAAAACTGAGGATGTCTGTCTGTGTGTGTGTGAGTTCGAATCCCTAAAACACGAGAACCACCCAACCGACTGTTTTCAAACTTTACACATGTAATACTTATGTTTTAGGGAGTGTTCTGAGCAAAAACAATTTCAAATTTTCAATGCCCTAGGGATCGCATTAGGTGATTTAGCGATCTCGCTCTATAATTCTTAGTTTTTCTCTTTTTAGATAGATACATACATATAACGTCGCGCCCTTACAATATTTGTCTGTATGTCTGGCTGTCTGCATTATGTCACTTCCCTGAGGATGTCTGTCTGTTAGTTTGTGAGTTTGAATCCCTAAAACTCGAGAAGTACCCAACCGATTTTTTTCAAACTTTACATGTGTATTACTTATGTTTCAGGGAGTGTTATGCACATAAAAAAATTCAACTTTTTTTTATCTCCTAGGGCCCGCATTAGGTGAAAAACTGCGTTTTTTAGGGGTTTTTTGAGGCGTTACGTCAGACCGATTTACTTGAAATTGTAACTATGTATTAGTCAGTCTCTTCTTCATACCGTGAGCAAAGAAAATCCAACTTTCTTATGGCCTAGAGCCCGCATTAGGTGAAAAACTTCCTTTTTTCAGCTTTTTAGGGCTTCTTTGAGGCGTTACGTCTAGCCAATTTTCCCGAAATTTAAAGGCATATTATGCACATAAAAAAAATTCATTTTCTTGAACCCCTAGGGCCCGCATTAGGTGAAAACCTGCATTTTTCCTGCTTCATTGAGGAACATGTTAAAGATTATCCAGTCATCAGAGTATTCAGTTTATTTTCTTTACATATTGTCCAGGCATGCAGTTTTTCCACGATTAGGTCTGTTGGCGGCCCGCATTCCAAAATACCTTATCCCATGCAACGCCGGGTACCACTGCTAGTGTATAATAAAATAAATATAGTTTTATAAAGATATTTTACATTTATTAATATTATTGATATTATATATATATATGGTGGAGGGTGCTCTGAAAGTACAGTAGCTAGAGTCAGAACTGGATGGAAAAAGTTCAGAGAGCTTATACCACTATTAGCCGCTAAAGGGTTCTCTAAAAATGAAAGGCAGGCTGTATGATGCCTGCATACGAACAGCAATGTTACATGGCAGTGAGACCTGGGCATTGTGTGCAGGTATATACGCAGACTGGAGAGGAACGAAGCTTACATGCTCTGCTGGATGTGTAATAGTAATATACGTGAACGGCAAAGCATAAACGAACTAAGGGAAAAATTAGAAATAAGAGGGATCAGATGTTGTTTACTCGAGAGAAGGCTACGTTGGTATGGTCACGTGATGTGCATGAAAGACGACAGCTGTATAAAAAAGTGCAGGGCAATAAAAATAGACGGTAGCCACGGAGTAGGCAGACCCAGAAAAACCTGGGACGACTTGATAAATTCCGACCTCACACACTTATACCTCTCCAAGACAATGTCACTGGACCGAGATCTTTGGCGCTACACAGTAATACAGAAGACCCGCCTTACCTAAATACAAAGTGAAACCTACTACAGTCAGTAGGCACCTCTAACAAAAATACACCCCGTCCCACTACCCCCACCCCAACAACACCACCCCTTTCAATGTAAAGTTATGTTGGCACCACAACATCCAGCCCGAAACAAATGAGGTCGTGTAGGTGTCACAACAAAAAAAACACTCAGTCCACACTGTAATGTGGCCATGTAGGTAACACAGTAAAAACCTCCCAGTCCACACTGTAAACGTGGTTGGTGTTAGGAAGGGCATCCAGCCGTAGAAAACCCGCCAGACAGTCCTATGCGAGCAAGACAACCACTCTTGCCTCAAGTGGGAAAACTCCCATCCAAACCCATGCAAGCGTGGAAGATGGACGTTAAACGATGATGATGATGATGATGATATATATATGAATAAAAAAGACAGGAAAACGAATGAATACAGACAGTAGACCCTTCTCATCAGTCATCCACTAGAGATATGTTTTTTCAGTGCTTTAAGGTCAATACAACTGGCTCTAGTGTACAAGGGACAGTAACAAATGGGTAAAGGACAAGACGATAGTCTTAACAACTATTTACAAATAATGCACAAGGGACAGTAACAAATGTATAAAAGATAAGACATTAGTCTTAATGATTATTTACAAATAATAGCCAATTTGCCACTAACCCATGATCTGTAACTGAAAAGATATTGATGCAGCCCAACATATCGATTAGCCAAGAAGGTGAAGAGATAGAGAATATGCAAACATTAATAAAATTATTGTCAGGTTGGTTGGACATTAAGTCCTAAAAAGACAGATACAATGACAGGGAGGAAGAGAAAATGAGAGAGAGAGAGTAAGTGAAGAAAGATTGACATATGTGGAGGTTTAAGATAAAACATATTAATTTGAAAGCATATGAATGAATAAATAGTATGGGTGAACACTGGAAAATGAATACAGACAGTAGTCCCATCTCATCAGTTGATCACTAGATATTTCGGTGCTTTAAGGTCGATACAACTAGTTCTAGTGCACAAGATGACCTTGTGATAAACAGGCAAAACTCCAGAGTAACAAGACTCACTATTTAGCCTTAATAAAATGAATATTAAAACTCTACTCTCTCAGCTGTCAACCACATATATATATATATTATACCTACAAGGTATTGGTCAGATTGAAGCTACAGTAGGAGATACTTGTATAAACCATGTGGTTGTGAAGCAGACTTGTTAATCATACAGCTTTGCTTGTGCTTCTTTATAAATTTTGTTTTGAACACTCTTTTGAATGTTGTCAGTATCTTGTTGAAACAGAATAAGAAAACCCTCTTTTCATTACATAGTTTCAGGTTCCATTTTGCAAAAGAAGCCAAAGGAATAAAAGAAAAAAGAATTGTGTTTGCTTTCAATGGAGGGGTTTTTTTTTCCTGAAAAATAGTCACTTAAATTACTCAGATCAACACATTAACAATATTCCCTTTACATTTGAGATATCTGTTGTAAACAGAGCTTGAAGGTTACAAAATTGCTGTTGTTGTTGTTATCATTCAGTTATCATATTTTTATTGTATCGGATTTAGAATAGATACACTGTATCGCTGTCTGTCATAAGAAGTGACAAAGAAGGTTGGCAACAGGAAATGCATATGGCTGTAAAATATTGCTTTAAAAAGTACCCCACGATGGGTGTAAAGCCTGTCATGAGGCCCCACAAGGCTAACCTCAGCTTTTGCAGAGAGTTTTCTTTTTTGTTGTATTTTTATTGCTTGTCACGGTATTACTAAGTTCAGCTCTGTGTACCTTGAGTATGTGTAGTGTTATGTTTTGCTGTTATTGTTTCTATTGTAATGAAAATACTTTATGTAATGTGTGCTATGCTTTGTAATGCTATTTTCTGTATTTTATGCATATTCATAAGTCCTGTGGTTTTAGATTTTGTCTGTGTGTGTGTGTGTGTGTGTTTTTTTTTTATTTCCAGGGCTCCTATTTATTCTTATAGGGATTGTTTCTATTTTCAATGCCAAATTTGAGCTATATCTATTTCCAGATCTTTAGATTTGGTTAATTTCTAATATTTCTTTGAGATATATATTGTCATCTGTTGTTTCTCTGCTGGCATAGATCACTAAAATATCAAGCTGTTTCCTGCAGTCTTAGGTATTTAACAACTTTCATATGGTTCTTGTTGTAGAGTCAGGAAATTCACCTCTATATCCAACATCTTCAACCTTCCATTCAAACTTCTAGCCACTATCCCTAATGCTCCTATTACAATTGGGATGATAACAATTGTGTGGCAATTTCAGATTCTCTGCATTTTATATTTCAGGTCTTAGTATTTTTCTATTTTCACATGGAGACACATGGCTTAGTGGTTAGAGCATTGGCCTTGCAATCGAAAGGTTGTGAGTTCAATTCTCAGACCGGATGATGTGTTGTTTCTTTGAGCAAGACACTTTATTTCACATTGCTCCAGTTTACTCAGCTGTAGAAATGAGATGATAGGGACCCCAGCCCCTATCATTCCACTGCAAAGTGGTCGTGGAGGTGCCATGGCAAAAAAGCACCCAGCACTCACTGTAAATGAGGTTGGTGTTAAGAAGGGCATCCAGCTGTAGAAATCAAGCCAGAATCAGTTCCCGTCCCACCCTTGCAAGCAGGGAAAAGCGGACGTAAAAATGATGATGATGATGACACCCTTTTTTTCTACCACTCTTGTATCAAATGGGTAAGCAACATTGATTAGCTAACACACTCTTTCCTCTTTATTGAGTATAACAATATCTGGGTGTCAATGTTCAATTTGCTTATCCTTTTGAAGCTTCATGTCCCATAATTCTCCTACATTGTTGTTTATAAGCACATGTTCTCTTTTCTGGTCATACAATTTCATTGTATGTTCAAATTCAATGTTGTTATACATTCACCAATGAAAGATTGTGGAGATGTTGTCATATCTCAAGTTCTTATAATGTTTTTGAGCAAACATCTTTTTGTTGTGGCAACAGCATTATGAAAAAGGGGAGCAGATTTGCAGCATGTACTACTTTCCATGCTTGTATGTAGGGGCTGAGCATGTATGGTGGAGGGGGAGTCTGCAAGTTGGACATTTATGCTACATCATTTGTGCACATCCATCGAAGTATTCAGAAAATATATGCGCCAACATCTCTTCTGTTTCACCACACATACATGCAACTGGGATATCTTCTTTAACTATATTCTCTCTGATATATCTTGTTCTGATTGTTTGATCCTGCACAGCTAAGATTAAGCCTTCTTTTTCTCTCTTCAGACCTCCCTTCTTTAGCTAATGGAATTACTTCTCAATGTCCTTCATTATTTTGGAAAAAACTTTCCTTATAAGTTTTTTGTATATATTGTTTGTTTCTAGTTTTTAGGACTTTACTTTTACCCTTTCCTCCACTTAGTATCTCCTATTCTTGTCGTCCCTATCACCAACACAACCACTTTACAGGGTGGACTGGGTGTTTTTTGTCATGTCACCAATGCGACCACTTTACAGGGTGAACTGGGTGCTTTATGTCATGTCACCAATGCGACCACTTTACAGGGTGGACTGGGTGTTTTTTGTCATGTCACCAATGCGACCACTTTATAGGGTAGACTGGGTGCTTTTTGTCATGTCACTAACATCACCACTTTACAGGGTGGACTGGGTACTTTTTATTGTGTTACCATCACAACCACTTTACAGGATGGACTGGACAATTTTTGTCATGTCACTAACACAACCACCTGACAGGGTGAATTAGAGGCTTTTGTTGTGTCACTAGTGTGACCACCTTACAGAGTGGACTGAGAGCTTTTAGCCATTTCAGCAGCAATGTTGAGGAGCGTGTTCAGCTTTCCATGCTTGAGTACATGAGTTGGACAAGAGAGGTGTATCAGATGTAGAAGGTTAAGGGAGTGAGGGTGCAGTGCATGTATGCAGGATGGAGATTGGAGAAGTAGGTCTAAGGTGGGCTAGTAGACATGGGAGGTCTAGACAAAGTACCCTTTTGTCGTGGCAGCAGCATTATGGAAAAAGGGAGCAGATTTGCAGCATGTACTACTTTCCATGCTTGTATGTTGAGGCTGAGCATGATCAGAGAGGTACAATAGGAGCATGTATGGTGGAGGGGGAGTCTGCTAGTTGGACATTTATGCTACATCATTTGTGCACACTAGTATTACACATCCATCGAAGTATGCAGACTTCATTTCTTTCCAATCTTTGTAGCACACAGTGCTCAGGTCTAATGCCTTCATATTACATAATTTTGCAACTTCTTTTGTATTGATCTCTGGAGTGATTATTATATCAAATAACTGTTTTACTTGTTTCAGTTCTTTTTCTACTTCTCTTATCCATTCTGTCTTCTCAGTGTGGCTAACTTTCTTGCTCCACATATCACTCCAAAACTCATTGCTTCTCTCTGCATCTGGTACTTCATTATTGTGCTATTCTACTCCCTCCAGTTTCTCAAACAATCTCTTTTCATTATTCTGGAACAGCCTGGTCTGCTAGAACTTATCTATTCTATTTTCATATCATATTATCTAAGCTTTCTTTGCTGTCACTCTTTGCTTCAGTTCTTTGATTGTAATAGTCATTTCTCTCTTTTTCACATTATATTTTCTCTTTAGTGTTTTGGTGACTCCTTTCTTTTGTTTAACATTTTATAGAGACTGTAGTGGGCTCACTTCTCATCTGAAGCTTTTAAAGCTATTTTCTGTTCATCTTTTCCACCAAGCTATTTCTCTGTTCATTCTTGGTTTACTTGCCTTGTAACCAACTTCTTTGGCTACTACTTCTGCTACCACTTTGTATAGGTTATTTACCTCCAGTAGACAAGGTTATGGCACATATTCTATAACATGGTCAAACTCTTTCACTTTTTCTTTTATCTCTTTCCTATGAAATGTTCTTAGGTTGGCATGCTTCTCATTACTGTTTTGTTTCAGTTTGGTGCATGCTTTCACTGCACCATTATCTTCTAAGGGCGGTGGATTGGCAGTATTGGTAGAGGGTCGGACGCCATGCTTTCCAGCATAGTTACGTCCCTTTACGATCTGAGTTCAAATCCCGCCGAGGATGACTTTGCCTTTCATCCTTACGGGGTCGATAAAATAAAGTACCAGTAATGCACTGGGTAATTGCTGGCTTTGTGCCAAAAGTAGAAACAATTATCTTCTATAGGTTGCATAGGTTGTAAGTTCTGGGGTTTTGGTTATGTATTTATCTGAATATCTTTTAGTCAATCTAGATTATTCTAGTGATTGATTTTGTTTTGTATTTATCATTATTTTTTTTTTACTCCTTATATTCCTGTTATCTCTATTATGAGATCTTTATGTTTGGATAATTTCTCCATTCCTATCAGAGATAGGTTATTGCTTGTTGGTACAGATACTATGATTAGGAGGTACATCCTTTCCTGGTAGTCCTGATAATATCCAGCTTAATTGCCTGGATTTTTTCATCTAGGTGGATTGACATATCCCAGGGTTTGGATACCTTGTCATTCTCTGAGACCAACAGGCAGACCTCCTAACTACAAACCTGTATAACATACAGACATCAAACACTTACATATACAAACTGTAAACATAAGATACAGTGCACCAGCATTGTCAGAACTTATTAGTTCAAACCAATTAAAACCTAAAGAATATACATATCATAGATACATTCATACATGTTGTAGTGCACCTGAGCACTGTACACAATAATTTCATTATTATATTATTTTAAACATAAACACTCCCTTTAGACACTTCCCACACACATTCTCTCACTTTCTCTCTCTCTTTCTTTCTCTCACACATTCACATTTACAGAATTCACCAACACTTCCTTGTATACAATCACTTCTCACACATTTCACATACACACACACACACACACACTTTTCCTACACACATCTTTCTGATACAGATACTTCCTACACCCACACACACAAACACTTCACACGTACATACACATTTCATACAAACATAAACACAAACATACAATTTAACACATGAACGCATTTGATATAAATGCACCTTATGCGTACACACACACACACACTTCACACACACACACACACTCCACACCACATTTCACACCATCTATACACTTACCTTTTTTACACACACACACTCACACACACACACTTCACACACACACTTCACATACACACTCCACACCACATTTCACACCATCTATACACTTACTTTTTCACACACACACACACACACACACACTCCACACCACATATCACACAATATCTATACACTTACTTTTTTACACACACACACACTCCACACCACATATCACACCATCTATACACTTACTTTTTTACACACACACACACTCACTTCACACACACACTTCACACACACTCCACACCACATATCACACCATCTATACACTTACTTTTTTACACACACACACACACTCACTTCACACACACACTTCACACACACACTCCACACCGCATTTCACACCATCTATACACTTACCTTTTTACACATACACACACACTCAGACACACACACTTCACATACACACTTCACACCACATTTTACACCATTCACACACTTACTTTTTTACACACACACACACCATACCACATTTCACATCATTTATACACTTACTTTTTTTACACACACATATATACATGCTACATTTCCCATGCTAGCATGGAAGAACGGACGTAAAACGATGATGATGATGATGATGATTTCACACAATTCATACACTTACCGTTTTACACACACACACACACACTCCACACCACATTTCACACAATTCATACACTTACTTTTTTACACACACACACACTCCACACCACATTTCACACAATTCATACACTTACTTTTTTACACACATATATACACACCACATTTCACACAATTCATACACTTACTTTTTTAGACACACATATATACACACTACATTTCACACAATTCATACACTTACTTTTTTACACACACATATATACAAACTACATTTCACACAATTCATACACTTACTTTTTTAGACACACATATATACACACTACATTTCACACAATTCATACACTTACTTTTTTACACACACACACACTCCACACCACATTTCACACAATTCATACACTTACTTTTTTACACACACATATATACACACTACATTTCACACAATTCATACACTTACTTTTTTACACACACATATATACACACTACATTTCACACAATTCATACACTTACTTTTTTACACACATATATACACACTACATTTCACACAATTCATACACTTACTTTTTTACACACACATATATATACACACTACATTTCACACAATTCATACACTTACTTTTTTAGACACACACATATATACACACTACATTTCACACAATTCATACACTTACTTTTTTAGACACACACATATATACACACTACATTTCACACAATTCATACACTTACTTTTTTAGACACACATATATACACACTACATTTCACACAATTCATACACTTACTTTTTTAGACACACACATATATACACACTACATTTCACACAATTCATACACTTACTTTTTTGGACACACACATATATACACACTACATTTCACACAATTCATACACTTACTTTTTTAGACACACACATATATACACACTACATTTCACACAATTCATACACTTACTTTTTTACACACACATATATACACACTACATTTCACACAATTCATACACTTACTTTTTTACACACACATATATACACACTACATTTCACACAATTCATACACTTACTTTTTTACACTCACACACACTCCACACCACATTTCACACAATTCATACACTTACTTTTTTACACACACATATATACACACTACATTTCACACAATTCATACACTTACTTTTTTACACACACATATATACACACCACATTTCACACAATTCATACACTTACTTTTTTAGACACACACATATATACACACTACATTTCACACAATTCATACACTTACTTTTTTAGACACACACATATATACACACTACATTTCACACAATTCATACACTTACTTTTTTAGACACACATATATACACACTACATTTCACACAATTCATACACTTACTTTTTTAGACACACACATATATACACACCACATTTCACACAATTCATACACTTACTTTTTTAGACACACACATATATACACACTACATTTCACACAATTCATACACTTACTTTTTTACACACACATATATACACACTACATTTCACACAATTCATACACTTACTTTTTTAGACACACACATATATACACACTACATTTCACACAATTCATACACTTACTTTTTTACACACACATATATACACACTACATTTCACACAATTCATACACTTACTTTTTTACACACACATATATACACACTACATTTCACACAATTCATACACTTACTTTTTTTACACACACATATATACACACTACATTTCACACAATTCATACACTTACTTTTTTAGACACACACATATATACACACTACATTTCACACAATTCATACACTTACTTTTTTACACACACATATATACACACTACATTTCACACAATTCATACACTTACTTTTTTAGACACACACATATATACACATCTATCTCACTTTATAGTTCATTATACTAAATCTTCATTAAAAAACAGTGAACCAGAATCTTTCCTGTTGACTTCTTTTGTTGTAATCAATATATTTCCAATTAACAAAAACAAAAGAAGTTAATTAGATTGTTAACAACAGTTATCGTTATCATAATTACATGAAACAGTAATTCATTGTTTCCCCTGATTAGTTTCCTACAGTTGTATTAGTGTCTTTTAACAAACTGATTAGTCTTTAATTAAACTATTTAATTTTTCTATTGTCTGAAAAACAGTGTGTCTGTGAAGAAATGTGATTATATATACCGCCATAGCCCCAGGGGATATTTTAAGGTAGGGTATGCTGTGTTGTTTCTGATTGTTGTTGTATAGCCCCAGGTCAGCCATGATCCAATCAGCTCTGTGATCAAAGATGCTCCAGCTGTGACCATTTGTTTATTTCAGACCTAGTGTATCTAGGACTACATCACCTAATGGGACCCCACTTTGTTGCTGTTCTTTTTCGGTCTAAGGTCAACTCTGATCTAAGCAGCCCTGTGATCAGAGACATTCCAACTGAGGCCATTCTATCTTTTATTTCAAACCCAGTGTATCTAGGACTACATCACCTAATGGGACCCCACTTTGTTGCTGTTCTTTTTCAGTCTAAGGTCAACTCTGATCTAAGCAGCCCTGTGATCAGAGACATTCCAACTGAGGCTATTCTATCTTTTATTTCAAACCCAGTGTATCTATTATTTCAAACTGCATTATCTAATAAACCCTTTCTTATTGGTGTTGTGGGTGCAGCCGACCCATCATCAAAAGTCTTCCACTCATGACTGTCTCATCTCTGTTTTCAGACTGTACTTTGGACAACACAAGATATTAAAATTTGAGGGAAATTTGGCTGTTTTTCTAGCTTGTTGAACAACCATGTTCAGACCCCTTCCTTCAGGTTGTTATTATTGTAGCTTTTGTTATGGCGGTGGATTGGCAGTATCGGTAGAGGTTCGGACGCCATGCTTTGCAGCATAGAGTTACGGCCCTTTACTGTCTGAGTTCAAATCCCACCAAGGTTAACTTTGCCTTTCATCCTTGCGGGGGTCAATAAAATAAAGTATCAGTCACATGCTGGGGTCAGTTTAATCGACTTTCCCCTCCCACAAAATTGCTGGCCTTGTTCCTATATAAGAAACCATTATTTTAGCTTTTGTTTCACCCTAAGTCAACCTTTACATATAACATATTTTTAATAAAATTCACTGTATTTCAATTAATTAATAGATTATTGATCATTTCATTATTAAGATTGTTTTTATTAGATAACTTAAGGAAAGATTCTTATAACAAATTGTGTTGGAAGTAGAAACTCTTGAAAATGGGTGGTTTTATTTCATAGAACCAGAGGCAGTTTTGGGCAGTTAATTGATTCAGACATATTTTAAAAGACATTCCAGCTCTTATTCAAACAGTATATCTAGGATTATAAACGTAATTATATAAAGGCTCTCTCTCCTTGGTTTGAAGTTTCTTGTTTTATAACATGAAATGGATCAATGAGGTCCCCTCCACAACTGGAAAAAAAAACAACAACAGTTTATTACAGAAAACATTCTATATATATGACCTGGAGCATATACAGCACCTGAGAGACTATGATGATAGATGTATTTCCCCTGCACCTATCTCTTAGTTAAACATATACAGCAGGAACTAAACTAAGTTTTATAAGCTTCATGTAGCATAATGTATGCTGGCAACAGAGTGAACACCAGTAAAAGCAGGTGTTATTTGTATTTGTTGTGTATAGAGAGAGATGTTACACAGCTCTGAGAATTTTTTGATTATTAACTATTTTTTATTGAATCAAAATTATTCCTTTGGGATTTTTTTACAAATAGGGGACTTTATAATGTTGGAATATTGACATTTCTATTTCAATATCTGAAGTAGACAGAAAGTCTGTTTTAAACGCCATTTTAATTTTTTCCCCCTTAAATTGTGTTGTGTTTACAATAATATTCAACATGGTTTCTACCTGAGGAGAAGTAAGAGCTAGTAACAAGAAAGTTCCCGATACTGACAAGGATAAATGGAAGCAGAGAGATATCACTGTAGGTCTGAGATGTCCCTCAACTCCACAGGCATCTATGGTTTGTCCTGCCACCTGAATTGGTCACTTCACCCACCACACTGAGCTAAAACTGATCATTAAGCAAGCCTAGTTTGGGTAAATACCACCTCAGTTCTGGAGTTGGCTAAATATCCAGATTTGATGGGAAGAGATCAGACAGTCTTCCCTTTGTCCCTGGGTAAGAGGTAGGTATCTCATATGGGACGCCACAGTCAGTGACTGTTTTATTCCCTACCACATCATGGATGCCATGGTAAATACGAGAGTTACTGCTTCCATTGCCAAATGGAATAAAATCTGAAAATACCAGGAACTACCAAACAATTATTTTTTCCAGTCTGTGGCGTTCGAGATGTTTGCTGGAGATGGGCCACTGACTGCGAAGTTCTTGTGATTGTTGGTGGCTTGCCTTACAGAGGTGTCAGGTGGTGCCTGTGAGGGCACCTGCTTGTTTCTGTGC
This sequence comes from Eledone cirrhosa, assembly GCA_964016885.1. Lineage (NCBI taxonomy): Eukaryota > Metazoa > Mollusca > Cephalopoda > Octopoda > Eledonidae > Eledone > Eledone cirrhosa. The sequence goes on from OZ024741.1 coordinate 189,014,719, forward strand.
CTTAGCCTTGCTATCACCCATGGTAATACTGCAAGCGTGCTGGCTTCTCTTGTGTAGTGTAGCCGATTGTCGCACTTGATAGTGAATTGATTGTCATTTTATTTTCGTTTCTTTTTTTTTTTCTTTCTCCCGCTCTGATCATGTATTTTGGTGTGTTGTAATTGTAAAGCTCCTTGCAATAGTTAATTGTATTTATTATATGTGTTTATATTTTCATTCTGAAAGTATTGTGAACAAAAGAATAAAATAATCTATATTAGAAAGAAAAAGGTCTTATGACCCTTTTGAAAGAAAACAATAATTTGATGTTTGGGTAGACAAAAACTGATTCAGTGGGTGATCACTGAGCTAATCAAGAATGATATGTGGCCAGTTGTTGTCTCACTGGAAATACAAGTCCTAAGGCCACAGAAACATACTGGAGCAGTACTTCATCGAGGATGCAGAAAACCTAGATTTTACACATTTAGGACTATCTAAAGGATTTCTTTTAGAAGAACTTGAGAAGCCTCTTATACCACTAAATGCTGCTCTGAAGATGACTGGAAGACTTGCCAACAACCAAGAAGAATGCAACCAGGACGCTAAGGAAGCCCCTCCCCTCATCTTGTAATGAAGAAAAGAAATAAAAAAAAAAAACAGATGACAAACTGAAGAAAAGACCAAAAAGACTCCAAGTGAGAAAAATAAACATCAGGAGTAGGCAAGCAAAACATCTAAGGGAAAGTCTCCATGATTTTCAGTTCTTTGTATAGATAATGAAAGACTGGTTGATCATTTAACCCTTTAGCATTTACATTACTCTATATTTACTATTATATTTTCACGGTAAAGGTTTTACCTCACAGAATATCATATCTATGAGATTTTGATATTATTTATTTTGAGAAAGGGCAGTGAATTGGCAGTATCGGTAGAGGGTTGGATGCCATGCTTTCTAGCATAGTTACGTCCCTTTACAGTCTGAGTTCAAATCCCGCCGAGGTTAGCTTTGCCTTTCATCCTTACGGGGGTCGATAAAATAAAGTACCAGTAATGTACTGGGTAATTGCTGGCCTTGTGCCTAAAGTAGAAACAATTATTTATTTTGAGAAAAATACCTTAACGTTTGTATGAGTGGCCAGTTACCAAGTTTGAACAGAAAGAGGTGAGAGAATTCTGACCAGATACGGCTGGTAAAATGCTAAAGGGTTAAATGTGCTACAGTTAAATTTAGTTACAAATAAAGTGCAAATTTTTTAGTAGATGGCTTCCATTTATACAAAACATGTGATAGACTGGCTACTTGTAAGAATTAATTTTGGTGGCCACACAGAACCACATTTTAATTATAATGAAGATGTGACTCCTTTCCTGCCTACTCACAGGCAGTTTTGATAAAAGAGGTTTTCAATACCTGGAAAAGTGCAGAGGCAAGATAAAAATGATCAAAATTATGAGAAGCCCTGAACTGATCCAGGAAGTTGTGTGTTTTCTTTAAATTATATTACGTTTAATTATATCTCTATATATAGATATTCATTTAATTATTTTGTGTAATTTCAAAAAAATAATAGTATTAATTTCATTTTTGTATTTGTTTTGCAAGATTTTTTTATCTGAAAACGTGTGTATACTTTGGGAAATCCATGCTGCCAATAAAAACACATACACATGTTAAGTTTCACTTCAATTCATTATTATAATATCACAGGCGGTTAGTTTAATAACCAGATGGTTGTTTAGTTGTTGATTGTCAAATGTCTTTTGTCACACATTCTGTAACCTCCTCAGTTATTAATTTTGTTGTTACTTTGTGTTTCTCCTTTGTTCTGTCTTACACCATCTCAACAGAAACACGATGGTATAAAACAGAACAAAGCAGAGACACAAAGTAACACTGAGGAGGTCACAGAATGTGTGACAAAAGAGCTTTGACAATCAACAACTAAACAACCATCTGGTGTTTAAACTAACCGACTGGGAAATTATAAAAGTGAAACCCAACAGATGTGTATTTGTTATTGGCAGCACGACCCTCCCAAAGTATAACAATAATAATAATAATAATAGTTTCTACTTGAGGCACATGGCCAGCAATTTGAAGGGGAGGGGAAAGTCAGTTAAATCAATCCCAGTTTATTACTGGTGTTTTATTTTACTGACCCTGTAAGGATGAAAGGCAAAGCTATCGTCAATGGGATTTGAACTCAGAATGTAAAGGGATGTAACTCTATACTGCGAAGCATGATGTCCGATGCTCTACCAATACTAATATATCTGAATAGTGTGTATATATATATATGTCTGTACCTCTACTCTTGTTTTTACATAACCTTATTTCATTTATCCTCACTTATTTTGTAACACATTTGAATGTTTTATTGTATGAATGAATTGAGTCAGGTAGTTGTAACAAAGAAAAGAATTGTCTTTGCACTGTCCCCTATATGTGGTCCCTAGTGGCCAATAAAGAAATCATTATTATTATGTATGGATTGACAAAATCATTACAGTATCAGACAAAATGCCTTTTGATTATTTATGCTTCTTTACTTTTGGAATTCAAATCATGCTGAGATCAACTTTGTCTTTTACCCTTCTACAGTCAATAAAATAAAATACCAGTTAAATACTGGAGTCTATGTAATTGACTTGCGCTAATGTTTGAAAGAATTATTATTATTAATTCCAGCCAAGGTTAACTTTGCCCTTCATCCTTACGGGGTCGATAAAATAAAGTACCAGTAATGTACTGGGTAATTGCTGGCCTTGTGCCAAAGTAGAAACAATTATTATTATTAGTAGTAGTATTATATTCTGAGTTCATATCCCATCGATGTTAGCTTTGCCTTTCCTCCGTACGGAGTTGATGAAATAAAACACCTGAAACACACTGGGATCGATTTAATCAACTTTTCCTTTCTCTTCAAATTGCTGACCTTGTGCCTAAATCAGAAACCATTATTATCATCATTTGTTAACTTTACCTTTCATCCTTACGGGGTCAATAAAATAAAGTACCAGTAATGTACTGGGTAATTGCTAGCCTTGTGCCAAAAGTAGAAACAATTATTATCATCATTTGTTTTTCTTCAATGTACAGCTTCTCCGATCAATTATTGATGTAAATGTGCCAAAGTTTCTGTCACATGACATCCCTTTGTTCAATGGCATCATCTCAGACTTGTTCCCAGGAATGCACCTACCTGTCGCAGACTATGAAATTTTCTTGGCATCCATGAAGTTTGTGTCAGATAAGAAAAATTTGCAATTTGTGGATTTTTTTAAACAGAAAATAATTCAAACTTATGAAATGATGAGTGTACGTCATGGGTAGGTAGACATTATATTGTATTAGATGAATTGCTGGTGCATTAGCAATGTTTTTTTTTTAATACTTTGGTATACTAGTGAAAGCATATGACCTAGTGGTTAGGATGTTGTACATACGATCATAATGTGATGGGTTTAATTCCTGCACTGAGTGGTGCATTGTGTTCTTGAGAAAAACACTTCATTTCATTGCTCAAGTATACTAAGCTGAAAATGAGTACCACCAGCAATAGCTGAGGGTTAACTCTACAATTAACTGTCATCTTATCCAAGGGGAAGTCTTGTATTCCCTGTCACTTAATGCTGAAAAAAACCAAGATAAGCACTGACCTGATGAGCCTCTGTGCTTGATAATACATTGGATCGTTTTAAATTAAGACCACCAAAATTGTATTTAAAGACACTACTATTAAGCATTTTATTAACTCTTAACTTCCTGTACTGAAAAAAAACTGCATTTGCGAAACATTATTGAAAAGTATAAAACAATGACTGTGATGGCATCATATTAGATATTAATGTTTACTCTAACACTGCAAATGTCTACAACAATCTGTTCACTAGTAAAGATAGGAAAAGGTTTGAATTAACAAACCGGTTTTTAGATATTTTCTGCTCAATCATTACAAGATGTTATGATTTAAACCAGGTTCACAAATTTGAATTATTCACTTGGTGGATATGGGCAGCCTTTATGATTGCCCAATATACATGCATGTACGGACACATTTACACACATATTTCTGAACTTTATTTGAAGCTTCATGATCGTTGGTCTACCATTTGGTGGGAAGACCAAAGTGCTGGAGGTTTTGGCAGAAGGAATGACCCACCTTAATGAACAAGGATATGCAGACTATGAGAAGGTTATCTTCCGGATTATGAACCCCAAATCAATCACTATGGGTCAGTTGTTTGGACAGTTTGATTCTGTTTCTCATGAGGTGAGTGTGATGGCTTTCATTCATTTTCCAAGTTTATATGTTTTGTTAAAAATTGTTCATTTTTTTTTTATTAATCTTGCATATTCTAACTTCCTGAAGGCCATCATTTTAAAAAAAATATTCCCCAGTCATAAATCTACAGTCCATTGATGTCTTAAATACTCCCCTATCATAAATCTATAGTCCATTTGTCTTAAATACTCCCCTATCATAAATCTACAGTTCATTGATGTCTTAAATACTTCCTAGTTATAAATCTATGATACATTGATGTTTTAAGTACTTTTCACTCATAAATCTATGATCCATTGATTTCTTAAGTACTCTCCAGTCATAAATCTGTGATCAATTGATCTCAAGTTCTCCCAAGTCTGAGAGTCATTAATATTTCAGATTCTAAACAATCTTAAATGAGAGGGGTCCAAACAGGGCTTAACATAAGCCAATTGGGCCTGGCATGTAAAAGGGCCCTGGGCCTAAGAACCTAGCTCTCTGCTCTTAAAAGTGTTCCATGCCTAAAATCCCCCCACTCCTGCACCTAAAAGGGCGCTCATACTTAAAAGGTCCCCCTTACCTAAAATTGCCCCCATGCTAAAGGAATCTACTCTTAAATCGTCAAGTACACTCAACAACACAATGTAATATATATGTAGAATACCCACCTGGGCCCTGCACATCCTAGAGCTGGCCATAGATCCAGCAACACTTCACGCACTCCCAAGTTATATTCTTGATAGAATAGATTCAGTGATGTCTGATTGTTATTATCGTCAGGGATCATGAGAACTTTATGACTTTCTCTTTTGATTTTTTGCTGTTGTTTTTCTTTTTTTTTTTGTCATTGGTCTTTAAATCTTCTGATTGTTTATGTCAATGTTTCTTTAGACTGTGGCATCTGTTATTATTCCCCCTCCTCCATCTCCTCCCACCTCCTCCTATTCCTCCTCTCCCTCCTTCCTCTCACCTTCTCCTCTTGTTCCTCCTGCCTCCTCTTTGCCCCCACCTTTGTCTTCCACCTCCTCCTTCTGCCTTTTTATCCTCTTGATCATAATCTGCACCATTGCCTCCTCCTCTGTCTTTTCCTCTTCAACTACATAATGATTACCTTGTATATACTCCAAGAGAGCAGGAACATTTATACACACATTTATAAGCTTGTACATATATATGTGTGTGTATATATATACCTGCATGGTATATATATATATATATACCGGGTGAGTTCAATTCTCAGACCGGGTGATGTGTTGTTTCCTTGAGCAAGACACTTTATTTCACATTGCTCCAGTTTACTCAGCTGTAGAAATGAGATGATAGGACTAGGGTCCCTATCATTCCACTGAGAAGTGGTCGTGGAGGTGCCACGGCAAAAAAGCACCCAGCACTCACTGTAAATGAGGTTGGTGTTAGGAAGGGCATCCAGCTGTAGAAATCAAGCCAGAATCAGTTCCCGTCCCACCCTTGCAAGCAGGGAAACGTGGACGTAAAATGATGATGATGATGATGATGATGATACCATGCAAATATATATTTAGATATATTTCCTCATCCTCTTCTCTACCCCCCTCACCTCCACCTCAATGCCTATATTTCAATATACTTCAGTGTACTAAACTGTTAATAATATTTATTATTAAGGGCGGTGGATTGGCAGTATCGGTAGAGCATCAGACACCATACTTTGCAGCATAGAGTTATGGCCCTTTACGTTCTGTGTTCAAATCCTGCCAGGTTAACTTTGTCTTTCATCCTTACGAGGTTGAAAAATAAAACACCAGTAATACACTGGGGTAATTGCTGGCCTTGTGCCAAAAGTAGAAACATTATTATTGGCGGGGGATTGGCAGTACCTGTAGAGGGTCTGACGCCATGCTTTGCAGCATAGAGTTACGGCCCTTCATGATCTGAGTTCAAATCCCGCTGAGGTTAACTTTGCCTTTCATTCTTATGGGGTTGATAAAATAAAGTACCAGTCACGCACTGGGATCGATTTAATCGACTTTCTTTCCCCTCCCCCAAATTGCTGGCCTTGTTCCTATATAAGAAACCATTATTATTATTATTTTGGCAGTATCGGTAGAGGGTTGGACGCCATGCTTTCTAGCATAGTTATGTCCCTTTACAGTCTGAGTTCAAATCCCGCCGAGGTTAACTTTGCCTTTCATCCTTACGGGGTCGATAAAATAAAGTACCAGTAATGTATTGGGCAATTGCTGGCCTTGTGCCTAAAGTAGAAACAATTATTATTATTATTATTATTGCTGGCCTTGTGCCTACACTAGAAATCATTATTATTATCATCATCATCACCACCACCACTATTATCCCCATCACCCATCATCTTCATCATCATTATTATCATGATTGTCATTAATCAGACTTCAAAAGTGTGTTTGTCTCCATGATATTGATTATGGCTAGAAATCTTTAGGTTAAGAGGAAGTTGATTGGCTCAACTAAGACACAACACAACACAACACACACACATGTATATATGTGTGTGTAGATAATTCTGATCAAGCAATCATAGAAATCTACAATTAATGAAGAACTCACTGTTATAAACAGAGTAGTTTTCTTTTTTAGTTGTTTCTTTACAAGTTGGCCTACATGTATTGACAACTATATGCACATTTGCTTTTTTCTTTCCTTATCATTTCCCCTCTATTTGTGATATGTTTATGATTATGATGTGTTGTAATCATATTTGAAACTAGAAGTCTATTCATCATCATCTTTTATTTCTCGTGTTTCTTGTCTTGAAACAGTGGACAGATGGTATTGTCGCTAACACATTCCGAGAATTTGCATCAGCTGATAACGATGATCGAAAATGGGTTCTGTTTGATGGTCCTATTGATGCCCTTTGGATTGAAAACATGAATACTGTTCTGGATGACAACAAGAAACTGTGTTTGATGAGTGGTGAGATTATTCAGATGTCACAGACAATGAGCCTGATATTTGAGACAATGGATTTGGCACAAGCATCGGTGAGATAAGAATTCGACTTGTATTATATTGAAGTGGGAATTGATCCCGCCTTAATCTTTGATTTTTATACTGGATCTATGTATGGCTGAGTGGCTAAGAAATGTTTGCTTTGCAATCATGGTGTCCCAGGTTTGATACCACTGTGTCTTTTACCATAGCTTCAGTTTTAAAATTCAGTAGAAGGCAACTTTGTGCAAGCCCATCAGATGGATTGTACTTGCAAATTAAAGGTCCTGCTTTATTGTCATTGCTTTTCTTGTGATGACATCTCTAAAATATTTATTCTCTAAACAATTTTCCTACACCAGCCAGTGTACAATATTGTAAATTTATGTAGAGGATATTTCATCAAGAGAAGATTATTTTTAGAAAGGTCTGACAAATTTATCCATATTATTGAAAATATTAGATTCTAAGTTAAATGAACATATAACAAATAATAACAGTTTAAATACTGATAGGTAAATGGACTATGAACATGGAGAGATGACAAGAAAACGAACCGCATACATTACATTTCTCAAATCAACAATTCGGTAGTAAGATTTGATAAATTCTGGTTCAGTACTCTAACCAAGTTTATTTTATATTTGTGGAGAGAGAGAACATGTAAGCGTATAAGCGTATAAACAATGTATGAGGGAGACAGAGAGGGGAAAGAAGATTCCAGAAGTAAATAATAATAACAATGGGAAAGTTTACGAGAAGATTATTTTTAGAAAGGTCCGACAGATTTATCCATATTATTGTCTATACTTTTCTGATGGGGTCACAATATGACCAAAATATGTCAAGGCTGGAGTTGTCACCCATATTTACAGATAACATGAATGTGATATTAGTTGTTGACTAATATATTTTCTCCCCTCACCATAGGTGCAGACATGGCTGTGTGGTTAAGGAATTTGATTCACAATCATGTAGTTAGTTTCAGGTTCAGTCCCACTGAGTAGCACCTTGGCCATGTACCTCCTACTATAGCCTTGTGAGTGAAATTTGGTTGACAGAAACTGTGCAAGTGCCCATTATATATATGTGTGTGTGTGTGTGTGACAGAAGGAAATCAATGAAATAAGTACCAGACTTGTAAGACGAAGTAGTAGACTTGATAAGATTGAATACACCCCTCCAAAGTGGCCCTTTAGTATGGATTCAATCAAATGACTGAACTAATATAAGAATAAAAGAATAGATATTTTTCTCTTTAAATTATTAATGATTCATTAAATCTGCTGACACTAATGAGGGAGCTTGTATGTGACAGCTCAACAAGCCTGAAACGTCAGATAAATCTTCTTCAAATAACACTTCACAATCTTGAAAAAAGGAGGACACTGGATAATATAATGTGTCTGTGTGTGTGTGGGGGGGGGGGGGGGGGGGCTAGTCCTGTAGAAGCCTTTTCTATATTAAATATTTATACTCTGCTTTGTATTGAGTACCTTACTTACTGTGGTTACTCCCGATTGAACCCGGGATAAACTTATATATATATATAATCAAGCAGAGCTACTGAATGCTCAGGTAGACCGGAGGCCTGCACTTCGCTTTCATATGTTCCTGCACTCTACCAAATGCATTTTATTGTGACACCAGCACTAGTTAGACTGCCCTATATTTGTCACAGTTGAAAAGTCCTCCTGACCCTTTGTTTGACAGTTTTTCCATGGTTGGATGACCTTCCTTACTATGAAATTGCTTACAAAATTCTATATCTACTAAATATTCTGTTTCTTCCAGCCTGCAACAGTAAGCCGATGTGGAATGATATATATGGAACCAACTAGTCTTGGTTGGCGCCCTCTTGTTACTTCATGGATAGCAGCATTTGGAGAACAATTATCTACAGAGAGAGAACTGGTTAATAGCATGTTTGAATGGTTGTTGGACCCCTGTATGGATTTTGTTCACAAAAATTGTAAAGTAAATATCATGTTTCCTGTTTCTTTAGAGATGCCCTTGCAGTTTGTTGGCTTATTGAATAAGGTATTCAACAGAAAACACAGAGTTTTACTAGGCTAACTAATAGCATATTTATGTTACGGGTTCAAATTCCCAGAAATAAATTTTAATTCTTATATTTTTTAATTCATTTACTGGTTTCAGTTATTTATACTAGAGCACTAATTTTCATGATTTTAGTCAGTTATACAAACCAAATATTGTGTCTTCTTGTATTTAGTTTATTTATCTTCTAAGAGAAGAAAGGCAACGTTTACCTTGGAGTAAGGAGATGGAACTAAATATCACAAAGGGTTTTTGTTTGATGCACTGACTCTAAATTGGGACTTATACAAATATACCAACACATACACACGCACATGCGCACACACATTCATACTTATTTCTCCTGTGTTCTTCATTTGCTCTTAATATGACTGTAATTCTTCAGAAAAGGGTTTCCCAAAGTGGCCTGAGAAAAATTCTGAGGTTCTGCAAGATAAGTTGTGTTTTAATAAAAGTTAATAAAAAATGTATCATATATACATATTTTTATAGAAGAATAAATTGTCTCTCTAAAACAATGTTGATTCCAATTAGTATCTTATCAAAATTAGAGTGGTAGGAATTGTTCATAAAATATAGGTATGTGTTTTGACTTTTTGAGAATATCATATAAGGGTTCCATGGCAAAATAAGTTTGGAAACTACAGATGAAAAGGGAATCATTAAAAGCTGGGTGTGATGGGCTGGGGTAATATAATGATGGCCTACAACTGTTCTGTCAACATATAGTACTTTAGTAAAAGTTCATAAAGCAGAGTTAATTAGCAATATAATTTAGAAATAAAAGATTGTATGATGTAAAGTTAATCTTATATATAATTGTTTCTACGTTAGGCACAAGGCCAGCAAATACCCAGTGTATTACTGGTACTTTATTTTATCGACCCCGTAATCTTATATATAATGATAGGAGGATTGCGAGATTGTGTGAGGGATATGTTTTCTGAACACGTTATTAAAATAAGTTGGATTACTTTGAATATCATCATAAATGAATATACATAATTTATGTACTAAATTTTGTAGCTGTTGATTAAACATAAATATTCTTATATATAATGGAGGCACATGGCTTAGTGGTTAGAGCATTGGCCTTGCAATCGAAAGGTTGTGAGTTCAATTCTCAGACCGGGTGATGTGTTGTTTCCTTGAGCAAGACACTTTATTTCACATTGCTCCAGTTTACTCAGCTGTAGAAATGAGATGATAGGGACTGGGGCCCCTATCATTCCACTGCAAAGTGGTCGTGGAGGTGCCACGGCAAAAAAGCACCCAGCACTCACTGTAAATGAGGTTGGTGTTAGGAAGGGCATCCAGCTGTAGAAATCAAGCCAGCATCAGTTCCCGTCCCACCCTTGCAAGCAGGGAAAAAGCGGACGTAAAATGATGATGATGATGATGATAATATTTCTTATTTTAAGATTAATTTCTTTTGAAATTTTCAAATGTCAATACTTCCAGTTATGATATAACAAATGCTATATCTCATTGCTTATATAAACGTTTATATGTTTGCATCGTTATATCATAACGTTTATATTTCTGTCGCTAATTTTTGCTGTAATGCAGTTTATATATAATATCATCTTTTTTAAATGTATCATGGATTACTTTACTGATTACAGAACGGAGTGTAACACAGTCTCTCTTTAATTTCTGTTCATATTGTCAATTACAATTTTATTTGACATATCATATCTACATGCATATATATATGCGCACAATATCAAGATGAACAAAGGGTGGTTTTTCTGCTAGTGAAGCTAATAATGTAAAAAAATTATAATCTGAGTTCTTATATGTTTGGAATATGATCTCATTTGCCAGGAATATGTGCCAACTAGTAAAGCAAGCCTTGTTGTATCTCTGATGAAATTAGTAGACATGCTGCTATTTAGTGCTATGTCTAGTGAAGAAACTGACAACAAGCGTTTCAAAAGCTACGTTCAGGTAATGTAACAATTTCAAATAATTAAGATTACTTGACCATCTATAAATAACAGCCAAATCATGGCTCATCATTTTAATTAATTAAATAATGTTATCCAGAAGATATCATGGCTCATCATTTTAATTAATTGAATAATGTTATCCAGAAGATACCATGTCTAAATAAAAAACAATGATCAGGACTGAAACATTGTTATTCTCATTCCACCATCAAATTTGCAGATTTGTTGTAAGAAAAACTGCCTTGGAGATATTTGTTCTGGTCCTCTGGAAACTAAGTTCAAATCGTGCCAAGGTCAAAATTGCCTTCCCTTTTTTTTTCAGGATCTATAGAATAAGTATGCATCTTCTACCACCTCTGATGATCAGTTAATTTGTATACTTACTTGTGTTCTCACAGAGTTTGTAGGATTACAGTCCACATAGAGCATTTTCTTTTACTGTTTAGTCAAAGAAATAAGGATGATGTGTCCTAAACTGGTGAGATAGATAGAAGATATCCTCAAACTAGAGACCTGGCTTTAAATGCTTGCAACAAAGTGGACTCTGCTGAATGTACCCAACTGGATGACAGATTAAATTCACCTACAAGTATAGACTACAGCTGGATTTGAATTAAGAACACAATGAGCTAAAACAGATACTACAAAGCAGCCCCTCCAACTTTCTAACAATTCCACATTATCTTTCCCTGGACTGGTAGTCTATTGACTCTGAAGAGATGAAAAGGAAGTCGGCTTCAGTGGGATTTGAACTCAGAATGTAAGCAGCTGGAATAAATAATGCAAGGATTTTGTTGAATGCTGTCACATTTCTGTAAATTAGCTGCTAATTTACTCATGAATTTTTGTATGGAATAGAATTGAATGGAATCTAGCCAGAATTGTACTGACATGTGATCATTATATGATTATTGTTAGGTCATTTCTGTTAATTACATACAGGGGGTGGATTAATCTAGCTTAAGCTGATGTCAAATTCCAATAATCGAAATGAATGTTCCACATCAAAGCATCATTGAGTCTTTTAAATAATTTTCTTTTTTTTTCCCTTTCATTTACTTTCAGTCTCTCATTTTATTTGCAATACCTTGGTCAATTGGGGCTGTCCTTGATGTGAATGGAAGAACCACCTTTGATGCATTTTTCCGAGAAATTTTAACAGGCAAACATGAGCTTTATCCTATACCAAAATCAGTTGGGAAAATAGAAATATCATTCCCTGATGTCAATACTGTCTATGACTTCTGGTTTGAGGTTAGTTAACGTTTTTTAAACTAAGTTATCAGCCAATAACCTATCCCCGTCTCCTTTTAATACCATCAATTGTTTAAATATCTATGTTTTTCTTGTGTTATTAATTTATGCAGTCTATAGAATAGTGTCTAAGCCTGGCTTCAAACAATCCTCATCCCTTGTGGAAACTACTTTATCAAAATTCCTTTGAGAAATGGCTTAACTGTCAGATAATCATTTTTTCCCTTCTTTGCTATAATTCTGATGCCGTGTGCTTTTCTAAGAAACCATTATTACTATTATTAAGCCCACTGCTTCTATCAGTTGGTTGATGTAGCTGGTAGAACTTCTATAGAACTAGTGGTGGGTAAGGGCGACAACATTCTCAGGGAAACTCTGGTCGTAGATGAAAACTAACAAGCTGATTTTGTGCCCAGGATTTTATGCCCAACGATTATGGATAATTTCCAAAAATCCATAGCCCGAAAGTATTGACAGAGGGCAGTGCTGGTTCGAGACAATCTCTATAGCCACAGAAGTGCCATTAGTCAAACCGTTCCAAGATATGGGCAAAGTGACAAAACCATTCAACACATACCTGTTCAATACCTGAGTATTACTGACTTGTGGAATTATGCCAAACAGCTGGTGTCATGTGTAAGTTGAAACCAGCTGTCAGATGAATTCCTAATTAAAATTGTTCTTCTACTCCTTTGGCTGATAAAGGCAGGCAGTTTTCTTCTCTGTCTGACTATGGCAAAGAGGTTGTGTGATGAATGCAACTAAAAGGAAGGATGGAGTATGGATACTTTCTCCTTCATTCAAGCCCTAACCAACTTTTTCAAATTTCACTTGGGGAGGGGCGTTTTCTCTCCCGCAACCAGTATGTGATGAAAGGTGAATGGGAGCTGTGCCAATAGACAAGAAAATACCTACTGTTTGTACATAGGACTATGCTGATGGCCTCTAGAATTAGCAGCAAAACCACTCACAAATCACACTTTTTAGACTTTTGCTCTACAGTCCCAAGAAAAAGTGAAACATGGTTGATGGAGTTACTTCATTACTTAACTGTAATTTTTGGAAAAAAAGCCATAGTTGATTGTGAGTGACTGCCAAGAGATGCCCCTCTGTACATACATACATGTATGTAGATTTATATATAATTCACCCACTGTACCCTGTAAAGAGGTTGATGATAGAAAGGGCATCCAACCATAGAAACCTTACCAAACAAAGGATGTTCAGAAAACTCTTCAGTTTGTGTTAAGAGCACAACAACCTCCCTAGTATTGATGCCATGATAAAATGCATGCAATGCACTTTGTAAAGTGCAAAAAGGTAAATGAATTACAATCCCTGGCCCAGCCAAGAGGTCAGTGACACCAGTTAAGTACAGATTTGATCTCTAACAATCCTTCCAACCCTTCCAACCCTTCCTTGCTAGCATGGAAAAGGATGTTAAATGATGAAGATGTTATGTGTATATGTTATCTATATAAATATACACACATGTGCACACATATGTATGTGTGTGTGTGTGGAGATGAAAATCACTTGCCAAGTGCAAGTTTGAAATTAAATAATATTAAAAGTCTTTTATTTCAAGTTCCTAGTTAAACCATGTTCTCTTTTCTTTGAAGAAACTAACTGAATCATTTTCTTCTCTTTTATAGTTATTGCACTTTGATCACATTTCTTCCTCCTCTTTTGTTTTTATTCTTCTTCTTGCAGACGAAACTACGTGGTTTGTGGAAGCCATGGACTGAGATAATTAAAAGTTCTGAATTCAAAGAAAAAGACATCAGAAACATCTTGGTTTCAACTGTTGATACAATTCGTTACACGTACCTCCTGAATCTCTCTATAGAATATAACCAGTGAGTAATGTAATGTCTATATAGATTTGTTATTTATCAAACATAAATTTTCCTTTCCATTAATGAATGCTCTTTTCATCATTATCATTATTATCATCATCGTTTTTACATCCACTTTTCTATGTTGACTTGGTTTGAACATGAACTCTTGAAGCACTATTCTATAACTGGATGCCCTTCTTAATGCCAACCACTTTACAGCATGTGTTGGGAGCATTTTATAGTAATCCTTGCAATACCACATGGTGGACTAAATGCTTTTTTTCATGGTACCAGCACTACCACATTACTGGGTGAAAATGGATGCTCTTTTCATTATTATTATTCCAGCATTCATAAAATAATAAAGTAATAGACAAGTATGACCATCAGTTTAATTGATTGTTCTGATTTCCTATGTTTGTGTCCTTGTGTCATGGTTAGAAATCATTATCATTTAATGTTTGCCTTTCATCCTTACCGGGTCGATAAAATAAAGTACCAGTAATAACTGGGTAATTGCTGGCCTTGTGCCAAAAGTAGAAACAATTATGTTTTAATGAAGGGCGGTGAATTGGCAGTATTGGTAGAGGGTCAGACGCCATGCTTTGCAGCAAAGAGTTACGGCCCTTTATGGTCTGAGTTCAAATCCCGTCGAGGTTAACTTTGCCTTTCATCCTTATGGGGTCGATAAAATAAAGTACCAGTAATACAGTGGGATAATTGGTGGAATTGTGCCAAAAGTAGAAACAATTATCATTTAATCAAAAGAGGAAAGGCTGTGCCTGTAGACTTAATATCTTTTAGTAGTTTGGTCTGGAAGAAAAGGTTTTGTCCATGGCCATCACAGGCCCTGCAACACAGATGGCCCAGTTAGCAGTGAGGGAGGATGTTCTGAAAACATTGTAGCAAAAGTAAGAACAGCAATTACATCTGCTGGCAACCAAGGGATTATCTCTGAGTGAATGGCAGATTGTATTATGCTTGATTACTTAGTGCAATATTGCATGATAGTGAGGCATGGGAAAATGTAGGGAAGGTTTATCTCAGCTTCACAAAGGAAATGGTAAAGGAATGCAGCAAGTGACATGATGCCATGTTGTTGAGAACCTCTCAAACTCATGCATTGTATTGAAAAATAGAAAGAATAGTACACAGCTGGCAGACTCAGAAGAACAAGAACTGTTGTAATAACAGTAGAAGAAACAGAGTAGACACAGAGCATTGGTATATTAGTGACTATAGTGTTGGTGATATGTTTGTATATGTAGTAGCTGTACCATACTCGATATGTGACCAGTATTCTAATGTGGGGAGCTTATGTGCTTTGTAAATGTTCAGTAATTCATCAAGAATTTTTTTATAAAAAAAAAAAATCCAAGTGTTTGAAATGTAGATTTAGTTGTTAATATGGTATTGTGTGTGGACAGGGAAATAATTGGTTTGGTGCCTGAGCACACAATTAGCTCACCAGAAGTGAGAAACCCCTAACTTTTATTAGGACATCATTCTATGAGAAGGAAAACACTCTGGTGTAAAACCTGTGACTCAATGACAGCCAGTGATGTTGACCTGTTCTTTTTTGGCAGGGATAATTGTCACCATTGTTCAGAGAGTGGGATTGGTTCAGGACAAGGTTTTTCTTCACTTAAATAAGCTTCAAGCACATGCATCACTTGATCTAAACAACTTTCATGTGTGTTGCATGAGTATGGCCTTTTCTTCTTTCTTTTGTTGCAGCATATGCAGAAAGGAATCTAAGTCCTTGGAAGGGCTAAAAAGTCATGTTTGTGTTACCCATGTATGAGAAAAAGATCAAGGGATGGCAATTCTTGAAACTGAGATGCATCCATTATGTATATTATTATTATTGTTATTTAGCTCCAAGTCACCTCCAGCAGATCTTTGTTTAAAGATATCCTACTCATAAATATCCCATCTTTTTATTTTATCAATAAGGCATAGTATATCTAGAACTACACTATTTAATCATTTTGGGGTGGTAGACCTAATCTGTCACTCACTTTAATTCCACTAAGGGATCCTTGGGCATCTTTAGGGAAGTTCACTCTGTTGCAAACTTTCACACCAGGTCTTCAGTCTGAAGAAATCTTCCACTGTTTTTTCCCGTCAGTTTTGGAAGCCTTAAAATTGTCATAAGTGGTGAGCTTCTTCTGACTAAGCCATTAAAAGCCCCCAGAAATTTGTGGGATATTTGGTGGCTATTTCTGGGTGATCAAGTAACCATATAAAGGATGTGGTATGTCTCTTATGTGGTTATTTATGTGAAGGTATGTGGCTAAGTGGTTAGGGTGTTTGGCTCAGAATCTTAATGTTGTAAGTCCAGTGGCATGGAATGTCCTTGAGCAAGACACTTTCTCACACTGTGACATGCTGAATCTCAGTGAGAATTGTATTAAGAGTGCATGTATCTGTAGAATGCTCAGTCACTTGCTTGTTAATTTCATGAGCAGGCTGTTCTGTTGTTCAAACGACTGGAGCAATCATCATTAGAAATGAAGGAAGTTCAACACATATGGAACTGATTCCCAAAGTTTATCAGAGATAGTGGGAACAAACATGTGTAGCTGTTGTGGGGAAAAAACCCCTGAATAACCTTGTGTAACTAAAAGTGGTCTAAGTGAAACTCTATAAATAAGAACTGGAGTGAACTGTCAGGGGAACTGTTTGTACAGAGTCTCATTGGTAGTTCAGAATTACACCTGGTGAATACCTTGGGATTTACCCTCTTTTCATACAGATATACAAAACAGGTGTTACAACCAGGAACTATACTACCGTGTTACCAAGTGGACTGAGACATCGGATGTTAAGTTTCTTGATTAGTGACACAGTACAATGATCGGAACATTATTTGAACTGTCAACTTTGTAGCTTGTTGTTCACTGTCCTAGTGGTTATATTTTAACCCTTTAGCATTTACAATACTCTGTTATTATATTTTCTAGGTAAAGGCTTTATCTCACAAAATTATCTTAAATAATATGGGATCTATAAGATTTTGATGATATTATTTATTTCGAGAACAATACCTTAATGTCAGTATGAGTGGCTGATTATGGCCAGTTTGAACAGAAAGAGGTGAGAGAAGTTTGGCTGGATATGGCTGGTTTAAATGCTAAAGGGTTAATAGCTGTTCCTCCTTATCTGCCTCTGTCTTTTTCTTCTCCTCTTCATAGGCCACAAAGCTAATACTTGTTGAGGGAGGTGTATAGTCAGTTCCATCTAGCCTAATTATATTACTGATACTTTCTTGAAATTCTCTATCCACCCACTCTCCAAAAGAAAGTGAATTCAAAGTCTAACCCATAACAGGTTTTGAACTCAAAACACAGATATACATCAACAAAATACCTACAAAGATACTCAGTACATTAATCTTCTGCTACCAAATCACTATCCTTGGAGTCATAGGTATTTAAATGATTTAAGAATTCATGGTTGTGTGATAAATGATTCTTTATTTCCCTGTTGGTAAATGTATTTTTCTCTAGATTTCTTTCTGCTTTCACTGACTTCATCCCTTCTCAACCTTAAGGAACATAAGTGAATAACAAAACAAAAAGGCAAGACATAACATTTTCCTCCTCTCAGCTTCCTCTATTTCCCTATTCTATTGTGATATATAAAATGCATTAACAGAAATTCACAATATCTGTTTATTTCACTGACAATATATGAAGCACATTTACATTATTTGCCATAATAAATAAGTTCCATGCCCTCAAAGAAGATTTATGCTATTCTGTAAGTCTTTCAGAAAAACAGCTGTGAATATAATTCTATAAATTACCTGTAGACAAAACACAGCATGGAAATTTGAATGATTCAGTGAAATGGTAAAGTCATTATAACATAAGTTAAAAGGTTTTGTGGCATATGCTCTGGCTTTCTGCATACTAAATTCAAACCCTGCTGGCAGCTCAACTTTGTTTTTTTCCTTTCTGGTTCAATAGAATAAAGTAGCAGCCAATATCAGTGGATTAGCAGTATGTTTAGAGTGTCAGATGAGATGCCATATGGTATTTATTCTAAATCAATGCTTTCTGAGTTCTTGGGTGGTGGACTTAATCTATCACTAGGGTGCTAGGGTCCTAGGGTGCCTTTAGCAGAATTCATTCTATTGCAAGTATTTAGGCCAGGTCTCCAGTTTCAGGATGTCTTCTTCTCTTCCTTCCACAAGTCTTGGTGCAACTGAGAAAATAAAGTCATAGACACTGCCCTTTCTTTTGCACTAAATGGTAAAAAAAAGAAAAATACAGGCTGTGGATTCTCAGAATTTGCTAAACTATGTCTCCATGAAATTGAGATTCTCTTGGAGAGATTTACTCTTACTAGGATTTTTTTGAACATGCTGATGCATATGTGTGTATGTGCATATGCATGCATTTATATGTATGAGTATATAGATATAAACGTGCAAATACAGACACACTTACAAAAATACACATTCAGACATACATTCACACAAACACACACATACTTTCACACAAACACATGCACACATGCACAGCATAACAAATGGAATGCTGGCCACTATTTTGCTACAGCTTTTTCACCACCCCCTGCCTTCCTTTTACACACATATGTAAAGAGAGAGGAGTAGTATGAGGTATTCAAACTGCTCCTCTCTCTTTACGTGTTGTGATAGAATCACAGAAATTTATATCTACATAATACAAATTCGCCTGATCTATCAGCTTGGCATTTTTCTCTTAGAAAGAAAGCGGCAGGTTTCTTCAAGAGGTTTGGAATTGGGAAGGGTATCATTGTCTCAAAAAATTGTACCCAGCCAGTGCTATTATGCAAAAGTGGATATAAAATCCATGATAATGCTTTCTTTATTAACCACAAGGGTTTACATAAAGTAGACATTAAGGACAGTACAGGACAATACAGGACGGTACAAATGGGCATTTCTGCATGTAAAAAAACAACAACAGAGGATGTAACAAAAAAAATAACAATGAAAAATTCCCCAATAGGGGGGAGACTTCCGAGGGACATTTGTGGAGAAAGCCCATTAAAAGGCCGCAGTGACCCTGACCACCAGGGCAAGTGCCCTCTCCCAGTTTTCCACCTTTAATTTACAGACACATACTCAGAGTAGGCCCATTCATCATGATGATGATATTTGTTAAAAAATGAGGATTTATTCCATCACTACTCTGCGTTTCTTTCTTGGTAAGTTTGTTCAGGCAGCAAGATGAATCATCAGTTTTGAATGAATTTCTATTAGTACATGGAAATGTTTGTGTGTATCCTCATCATCAGCATCATTTTTACATCTGCCTTTCCATACGCATATGGGTTGGACAAATATATAAAGAAAAGTCATTAACTCTTTAGCATTTACATTACTCTATATTTACTATTGTATTTTTATGGTAAAGGCTTTACCTTACATAATTATCTCACGTAATATTGAATCTAAGAGATTTTGATATTATTTATTTTGAGAACAATACCTTAACATAAGTATGACCAGCCGGTTATGGCCGGTTTGAACAGAAAAAGGTGAGCGAATTCTGGCCAGATATGGCCTGTTTAAATGCTAAAGGGTTAAGGAATAAAAAACACAGGAAAACAATACAATACAATGGTGATATATGTTAGTTTAACACTTGATATAGTAAGGAAAGATTCTTAATATTAGAGATGTTAGTCCTTCATTGGAAGATAGAATAAGAGAGAGAGAAGAGAGGAGGTTTGGTAAAGAGGACAGGAAATAGGAAGATAGACAAGAGTGAGAAAAGAAAGAAAGTGAGAAAAAAATTAAACAACCATTTCCACCACTGCCACCACCATGCCACTACTTTCATCCTACCATTACCACCATACCAACAAACAAGTGTATAGTTAGTCAGCCAGTTTGTAATATATATATATATATGTATAAATCATCTCAACCTGCTAGAAGCCGCAGTCAAAAGATTCTTCAAATGACACTCCATTTACTGTCTTTAGAATAGTAGAACATATTTAGTAATGTAATCATAGATAAACTGTCTAAAAAAGACAGTATGGTCATGATTGGAACACCTTTGATTATAAGATGTTTAATCATGTCTGGCATTGATTCAAACACTAATAACAGCAATTAAAATTATGACAATGATATTGACAACAAAGAATAATGATAATGATAGCAACAAGTTAGCCCTTTTCTCTGCTCTTTCATTATGTTCAATATATCCAGATTTTAATTAAGTAAATGTTTAGAATAATGACCCATGAAGATTCAAAGCTGTCTTGTGGAAAATAGAAATTTATTTTTAAAGATATATATGTCTGTTGTAAATTAATGAAGTGTAGAGATAACCAAGGTTTGGAGCAGGAAAGAAATAATGTGGTATGTATGAGAAAGAATTAAGATATGGTATGAAGTGTGATGAAAATATTGTGGTATGTATGTGAAAGATGAAATATATGGTATGTAGTGTGATGAAAATATTGTAGTATGTATGTGAAAGGTGAAATATATGGTATGTAGTGTGATGAAAATATCATAGTATCATCATCATCATCTGTGAAAAATGAAATATGCGGTATGTATGGGGAAGAAATAATAGTGTCTTGTGAACCAGATGAATATTTTATAAACCTATTGACATCTAAGGTATGGCTATTTTTCATTTAGGGCTAGTCATCATAACAAATAAGATGTGATTAATAGTAATGGTCTGTGTGGTAAGTATTGAGTTGGAAACTGAGGGCTTATGTAATATCATCATCATCATTTAACATTTGTTTTCCCTGGTAGCAAAGGTTGGATGAGTCTTTAGAAACCAAATCAGTATTCAAGCAAGGCTCTTGACAGCTTGAAAAGGTTGGGGGCCTGCATCTCACTTACATATGCCCCTGCAATCCGCTGAGTGCATTTTATCTTGACACCAGCACTGTGGGGGGAAGGGGAAAGTTGTTATGTTTGACACAGTTGGATTTCCTCCCGACCCTTTGTTTGCCAGATTTTCTACGACTGAATGCCCTTCCAATCACCAACCACTTTACACCATGAACTGGGAGCATTTATCATATAAATCACCAACACTAGGAGGGTTGTTATGACTTGGATACAACTGAAGGGTTCTCCTGACCCTTTATTTCATAAGCTTTCTATGGCTGGATGTCATTCTTAACACCAACCACTATACAGTGTGTACTGGGTGCATTTATTATACAGATCACCAACACTAGAAAGCTTGTTGTGTTGTTAACACATCTGAAGAGTGCTCTTAATCATTTCTGGCATAGTTTATACAGCAGGGTGCCTTTCCTATTGCCAACTACTTACAGGGAGTACTGGGTACATGTTTGTGGCATCAGCACTAGAAAGGTTATCAATTATTGTCCCAATTGAAGAACCCTTACTGCTACACAACCCTTCTTTCATGTCCTAAAGATGAGAGGTTAATTGATTCATAAATTATTATTTCTTAAGAGGGCGGTGGATTGGCAGTATCGGTAGAGCATCGGACACCATGCTTTATAGCATAGAGTAACGCCCCTTTATGATCTGAGTTCAACCTCCGCTGAGGTTAGTTTTGCCATTCATCCTTATGGGGTCGATAAAATAAAGCACTAGTAATGCACTGGGGGGTCGATTTGATCGATTTTCCCCTCCCCCAAAATTTCTGGCCATGTGCCTATTGTAGAAATCATTATTTCATGGCAGTATCGGTAGAGGGTCGGACGCCATGCTTTCCAGCATAGTTACGTCCCTTTACGATCTGAGTTCAAATCCCGCCGAGGTTGACTTTGCCTTTCATCCTTACGGGGTCGATA
This sequence comes from Eledone cirrhosa, assembly GCA_964016885.1. Classification (NCBI taxonomy): domain Eukaryota; kingdom Metazoa; phylum Mollusca; class Cephalopoda; order Octopoda; family Eledonidae; genus Eledone; species Eledone cirrhosa. Next base: position 189,036,829 of record OZ024741.1, read on the forward strand.
AAATAAAGTACCAGTAACGCACTGGGTAATTGCTGGCCTTGTGCCTAAAGTAGAAACAATTATTTCATATAAGGGCGGTGGATTGGCAGTATCGGTAGAGGGTCGGATGCCATGCTTTCCAGCATAGTTACGTCCCTTTACGATCTGAGTTGAAATCCCGCCGAGGTTGACTTTGCCTTTCATCCTTACGGGGTCGATAAAATAAAGTACCAGTAATGTACTGGGTAATTGCTGGCCTTGTGCCTAAAGTAGAAACAATTATTTCATATGAGGGCAGTGGATTGGCAGTCTTGTTTAAGCTTTGTAGTGTTTAATAATGACTTTATACATTTTAAGGTCAAATCTTGCTTTGCCTTTCTTCTTTCCAGGGTCGATAAAATAAAGTACCAGTTAAGTACAGGGTTGATACAATCAACTTTCCACTTTTCACAAATTTCTGGCCTTATGCCAATTTTAGACAGAATAATTTCACGATATATTCTTTTGTTTATATTTTATATTTATTTGTTTTTTCTTGCAGCCCAATATTATTTGTTGGTCCCACAGGGACAGGGAAAAGCACTTATGTTCAAGAAAAACTGATGAAAGGAATTTCAAAAGAGAAATACGTCCCAACTTTTTTGAATTTCTCAGCTCAAACCTCTGCCAATCAAGTTCAGGTGAAAGGGAAAAATATTTATTTAATCGATTCTTTATTTTTATGTACTTATTTAACATGTGGTATTTATTTTATCAATCTCTATCTGTCAAAACAGTAAGTAATGGGACATAAACAAACAGTAAACAAGCACACTCAGTTTCCATCTATAAAATTTTGCAGAAAAGGCATTGGTCAATCAGAGGTGATAGTAGTTAACATTTGCCCAAGGTGAGTGGCCTAGTGGTAAGGGTGTTGGACCTACGATCATAATGTTGTGGGTTCGATTCCTGGGCTGGGTTGCATGTTATGTTCTTGAGCAAAACACTTCATTTCACGTTGCTCCAGTATACTCAGCTGAAAATGAGTACCAGCAATAGCTGTGGATTTAACCCTGCGATGGACTGGCATCCTACCCAAGGGGAATCTTGTACTCTCAGTTGCTTCTCATCATGAAACCGGGATAAGCACTGGCCTAACGAGCCTTCTGGCTTAAGACAGACTTTAGACTAGACTAGACAACGTGCCATGCAGTGGCATTGAACCCTGAAACCACATGGCTGCAAAGCAGACTCTTATGTCAATACAATTTTATGATTTCTTTTATATATTTACTAGCAGTAAAGCCCGGCGTTGCTCGGGGTCGCTCAGTAGCTGTGTTAAAGTTACAATGTTAAGTTTCTTTTTTGGCTTAAAAACTGTAGTGTCTACTGTGCAGACTTGCATGTGGTGTTTTTGATTAATATTCCCTCAACCAACAATATGCCTTATGAAGTTAAGAAAACATAACGATAACCCGAATGTTATAACAAAAGAGGATGCTGGGGATAAAAACTGCACTGGTTATTTATTAACAAAGATCGAAAATGTAAACACTGCAACGCAGAGAAAAACAACGTAAGACGCTCAATGTAAACAGAACAAAGGGAAATAACTCGTCACTTACGCTAAAAAATCGATACATTAGATTCGATTTCGTCACATAGGGTGGGTCAATTTGAAATATTTTTTTTCCGATGTCTTCGCTAGGGCTCAATGTACAAGTATAGCAATTTCGGTGCAATTCTGTCAGAGATTCTAAGAGGAGATGTGTGCCAAAAATCGATAGACAGACAGACAACCACAGCTTTATATATATAGATTATAGTAATAATAATAATAATTTCTACTATAGGCACAAGGCCAGCAATTTAGGGAGAGGGGAAAGTTGATTAAATAGACTCCCGTGCATTACAGGTGCTTTATTTTGTCGACCCCATAAGGGTGAAAGGCAAAGCTAACCTCAGTGGGATTTGAACTCAGAACATAAAAGGGTCATACCTCTCTGCGCAACCCTTTACGTAATGATTTATAATATAGGTACAAGGCCAGCAATTTGCTGGACGAGGAATATTGACCCTAGTACTTTACTGGTACTTTATGTTATTAACCCTTGAAGAATGAAAGGCAATATAATGTACTGTAACTAAATCCTGCAAAGCATTATGTCTGACACTAAAAATTCTGCAAATCCAAATAACGATATTTTCAAATTTAGGCCCAAGGCCACCAGTTTTGGGGTGAGAGGACAAGGCCACCAGTTTTGGGGTGAGAGGACAAGGCCACCAGTTTTGGGGTGAGAGGACAAGGCCACCAGTTTTGGGGTGAGAGGACAAGGCCACCAGTTTTGGGGTGAGAGGAATGTTGAGTAAAACAAATCCCAGTATTTGACTGGTGCTTTATTTTAATGACTCCAGAAGAATAAAAGGCAAAGTTGACTCTGGCAGGAATAATTTTGATAATATTGATAATGTCTTTATTGGCCACTAGAACTGAAAACATTAAGGACACTACAGATAAACAAGGGCAGTAGGGATTCACATAAAATAATCGAAAAGAAAAACAGTTAACATTCTAGCAATAAATTAATAACAAATGAATTCCCCCTGTAGGGGGTTATGCATGCATGCCCTCATGCACTGCAAGCAGCACGTTGAGCTGGTGCTTATCCCAGTTTCCATGTATCTTCCAACCAGGATTGATCCCCAGACCAGGATCTCCACTGTCTCTAATACCTGTGGGGGCTTAGGAACCCCTCAAATCAAAGATCACCCTAAACACCAAGGACACCATAAACAGGTGCCTCTATTATACTTAGAGTGGGTCCATTCACTCAGACCATTCTTGCTACATTCACCCTCCTTTAAAAAAATATATTATGAGGCAACACTTCCTTTGAAAATGTTGATGATAATAATGCTTTCTGATTTTGGCACAAGACCAGCTTTAATAATTGTTTTTACTTTTTGGCACAAGGCCAGCAATTATCCCAGTGCATTACTGGTACTTTATTTTATTGACCCCTTAAGGATGAAAGGCAAAACTAGCCTCAGTGGGATTTGAGTGTAAAGGGCCATAACACAATGCCATAAAGCATGTTTCCCGACACTCTACCAATACTGACAATCCAACAACACTAATAATAATGATTTCTTTATTAGCCACATTAAGGAAACATTAAAGACAATACAGGACGATACAGTGTGGGTTTTCCTTTGTGTAAAATAAAATTTATAACAGAGACTAAGACAATAAATATTTAAAACAAACATAACAACTTCCCCAAAGTTGAGGAGACTCTAAGGGTCACTTGTGTAGAAATCCCGCAAAAACTGTGGTTAGCCTGTCTGCTAGGGTAAAGTGCTCTCTCCCAGTCCTACTCCAATCTACAGGTGTATACTCAAGGAAGGCCCATTCACACGGACCATGCCCACCTCTCTCACCCACCTTACAACAAACTGGTTGGAAGGCAGCACTTCCTTCTCCACCCTGATTTTCCTCTTTAAGTGAAATAGTTAATCAGGGCTTTGCCAAAGAGGAAGATGGCTGTCTTCAACCCTTTCGAACACGTTCACCATATGACCTCTTTCGCCATGGCCACCAGGCAGATAAAAACTTCCCCTCTAAATGGACTCAGTTGATAGTCGGATCTGTCCTACACGTGACAGCAGGTGCTCAACATAAAAACCACAGGTCAGCAATATTTGGACACTCGACGAGTGCGTGCAGAATGGTTTCATCGCCCTGCGTGCACCTTGGACAGGCTCGATTGCCGACACTGGCAAACTGGCAAAGCTGCTTGGTAGCACTGCCAGGCCAGGGGTTTCTGGAAGTTGTCCATGAACCCTGGCCCAAAAGTTCTCCCAAAGAGATTTGCTAGTTGATTTTCATCGGCATCCAGAGTCTCCCCAAGGATGTCGATCCTCTTTCCCTCCACTAACCCTCTATAGAATGCCAAGGTGGAGTTTCCACCGATTGCAGCGCCCGATTGGTCAAGGGCTGTGAGCGCCTGAAGCCATTCCAGTCTCCAAATACTTTCAGTCTTCACTTGACCCAGGACTGCAGCTCTCTCAATGAGACAAGCTGGGGAAACATGTCTAGCAAATGGCAACCACACCTGATCACCATCGAGGAAGAGGTGGAGATGCCATAGCCTCAGCGGATGTCTGCGCATCATCAACCACGGCATGCCCAGCCCTCCACATAGTGGGTGTTGAGAGCAGATGGACCACCTGACCATCGGAGTGCATCCCTTGCACAAAATGCCAAAGAGCAGACGCTCCAGTGCAATCAGGTGAAGCTTAGGACAAGGCACAGCGGTCAGGCAGTAGTAGATGATGGACATAATGTATCTGTTCGCCACCTCTGCCCGGCCTTTCAAGGATAGTTTCCTCTCAGCCCATTTTTGGGTGAGTGAAGCCACCTTGAATGTTACCTCATCCCAGTTTTTGTCCATCTGGAGGGCCGGTCCAAACCAGACTCCAAGTAATTTAACCGTTCTGTCTGTCCAGCGCCCGACAATGCTGTTGGACAGCATGGACCTGCCACTCCAGGTGCCAAGCTGCAGGCCCACCAACTTTTCCTGGTTGATTTTTGCTCTTGTTACCACTTTATAATCCCTGAGAGTGGTGCCAATCATCTCAATGTATTTAGTGCTCAACACCACTACTAGTTTGCACAGGATGCCCCTCAAAGTCTCCAATTTGTGTATTAATGGCTCAAGAGTGAATACATACAGGAATGTGGCCGTTCAATCTAATCACAGAGCAGATGTCGCTGTGCATTGCAGTGATCCTGCTCCTAAAAACGGGTCCAAAGCCTGCTGCTTTGAAGACAGCTGCAAGGTAGCAATGGTCGACCCTATCGAAGGCCTTCGATTGATTTGAATTAATCAGAGCCCCACCCGTGCCAGGTTCCTTAGCCACCCTCTCTATGATGTATCGCGTGAGGTGGAGGTTGTCATGGATGGACCTGTCCAGAATGGCACATGTTTGCACCTCCCCTACCAGATTATTGCCAACAAGTGCCAACCTCATTGCTAATACTTTGGCCAAAATTTCAAACTCTGCATTTACCAGAGTTATGGGCCTGAAATTGTCTATATGGTCCCCCTTGTTCAAGTCCTTTCTTAGCAGTGATACAACCTCTTGACTCACAGGACTGGGAATTCTCCTGTTCTGCTGCCAATTGGCATAAACATCGGCTACAATGTCGCTGAACAAGTCTGGCATGTTTGTGTAAAGCTTGTAGGTTAGACCATCTAAGCCAGGCAATTTGCCCTTTGTGCAACTTGCCATTATGTCCCAATATTTCCTCGGCTCTTATCGGTTTTTCGCAACACTTCACCTCCCTCACCGAGAGCCGTGGAAGGCCATTGAGATAGGCTCTGAAATCCATCCCTCAGACCAACCCGCCACTGCTTCCGAACATTTGAATGAAGTGTTGCTGGAAGACCTTGCACATCTGCTTGGGATCAAGTACCATGACCCCATTGTGGTCCTCCAGGTGACCCTGCTTCCAAGATGATCCCAGAGCACATGCATTTACACTGCCTAGCTTGAAAGAAGTTATGTTTGATGAAGAACAAGTAGGGAAGGCCACCTACCTTAATCTTTTTTAGGAAAGACGGTTGTTCCGTCCCCCTGGTCACATGTTGGTTCGTTTGCAAGTATGTCTCCATATATCCTTCTGGAGAGTGTCCTTCGGTATTCACCGATTGCCTCGGGGAATTTTGTTGTTGTGTCAAAATTTTCTTACGATTGTTGCTAAAGAAACAAAATTTAAAAGACTTACCAGTGGTAAAGATAGTGTGGCATTCCCTCATGTGAATAATAATAATTGTTTCCACTTTTGGCACAGGGCCATCAATTACTCAGTACATTACTGGTACTTTATTTTATTGACCCCGTAAGGATGAAAGGCAAAGTTAACCTCGGCGGGATTTGAACTCAGACCGTAAAGGGACATAACTATGCTGGAAAGCATGGCGTCCGACCTTATACTGATACTGCCAATCCACCGCCCTTAATAATAATAATAATGATTTCTGTCCACTGTAAAGTGGTCATGTAGATGACACAACAAAAAGTACCCAGTCCACACTGCAAAGTGGTTGTTTAAGAGACATGGTAAAAAGGATCCCAGTCCACACTGTAAATGTGGTTGGTGTTAGGAAGGGCATCCAGCTATAGAAAAACTGCCAGAAACAGTTCTGTACGAGCAAGACACAGTCTCCCAACTAATCTCACCTCAAGTGGGACGAACCCGTCCAACCCATGCTAGCGTGGAAGGTGGACATTAAACAATGATGATGATGATGATGATTTCTTATATTTGCATAAGTGCATCAGAATAATAGTAATAATAATGTTGATGTATATTTATTAGACCATAATCATGACAAGTCTAACCAAAAGAAGAAGAGGAGTGTATGGTGCTTTAGTTGGTAAAACTGCCATCATATTTGTTGATGATATGAATATGCCTGCTAAAGAGGTGTATGGGGCTCAACCTCCAATTGAACTACTTCGACAATACTTGGACCATGGACACTGGTAAGATTGAACCCCTCATTGAAGGGGTTATTACACTTATTTTATGTATTTATTCTTTTCTGTTCTTTCTTTTTTTTTGTTTTAAATTCATTCATTTTTGTAGATTCATTCATTGTCCAACAGATACAAAACGCTGATGATGAAGAAGATAAATTGTTTTCTATTGTTAAATTGCATTTCTTCTTCTTCTTCTTCTTCTTCTTCTTCTTCTTCTTCTTCTTCTTCTTCTTCTTCTTCTTCTCCTTCTTCTTCTTCTTCTCCTTCTTCTCCCCCTCCTCCTCCTCCTCCTCCTCCTCCTCCTCCACTTCCTCCTCCTTCTTCGTCTCCTCCTCCTCCTCCTTCTTCTTCTTCTTCTTCTCTCCCCTCCTCCTCCATGAGAAGGTCATGGGGCAGAGTCTTCAAACAATCCTTCCAGCGGGTCCCGTCAGAAGCAACCATTTCCAGCTGATCTGGCTGGATCCCCAAGCGAGACCTGCCAAGCTCATTGATGTTATCCAACCATCTTACTTGGGATCTACCCCTGGGTCCCCTATCTGTTGGTTTTGCTCATAAATTCTGTCCAGTGATTCTGTCCTGAGACATTCTAACCACATGCCCATAGTATTGGAGCTGTGATCTCTCAATTTGGAGAAGTAATGGCTCTACCTGGAGTGAATCTCTGAGCTATGTACTCTATCAAGTAACGTTACTCTAAAGACCCTTAGAAGGAACCCTATATCTGCCACTTGTATTTGGGATCATATTCAGTCATTACCCAAGATTCATGACCATATGTGTGGGTTGTCACGAATATGGAATTTAAGATAGCTTTTATGCCTACCTCCCTTCTTCTGATTATCGAATGCTGAAGCTGGTGCATTACTGCATTACTTAATTCAGCCTGCTGCCTTCTATCACTCGTGGACATTGCTCCAAGATACTTGTCGTTTTCTATCTGCTTCAGTGGAACTCCATTCACAAGTAGAGTGAACTGTGCAGGCTTCCTTGAGAGGACAAGTGTCTCAGTTTTTGCAGCTCTGATTTTCATCCCAGCCATTCAGCACTCAGCATCAAACCTATGAAGTGCAAGTCGGAGATCACCTTCTGTTGAGTTAAGTAACACCATGTTGTCTGCAAATTCCAGCTGACTGATTTTATACCCACCAGCCATGATACCACTTCCAACCCAACTGCACATTTCAATCCTGTTCATGTAAATAATGAATAGGATTCCAACTCCCACATTGAATGGCTTTGATTTAGCACCATTTACCCAAACACAAATATTTGGACATTTGTATAGAGACATCAGGGCAGCAAGAAGCTGACCATCGATCCTATACTCCTGCACAACCATCCACAGCAGATGCCAAGGAATGTGGTCATATGCCTTTTCAAGGTCGACAAAACAAGAATATACCTCTTTGTAATACTCCCATGATTTCTCGAAGACCTTCCGCAGTGTGAATATTTGGTCAGCTTTGCTGCATCCGGAGTGAAAACTGCATTGTTCATCAGCTAGCTTGGACAATCTCTCTTCATCTCTTTGCATAGACTTTAACGTAGGCGTTACCGGAGAGGCTTAACAAAGCGATCCCTCTGTAATTGAAACAATCTCTCTTGTCTCCCTTTTTGAAAATTGGGATTATCACTCCCAATTGGTATTGCTTAGGTGCCTTTCTAGGGATCCAGGTCACCTGTTACACATGAGACAGCCACAGAGAATACCTTCTCTATTTAAGGCTTTTAATATCTCATGCTGGATTTCATCTTCCCCAGTGGCCTTGACACATTTGTGCTCTTGTGAGCTCAGCCTCTGAAAGATTAGTCACTGCTCCCAGCTGCATCTTGTGTACATCAAAAGATGCTGTTGTGATTGAGATTAGGAGATAAGCAATGTATTCTCTCCACCTCACAAGCATGCACCTCTAACAAGAAAGGAGAACACTACACTTTATTTGCTGATCTGAAGTTGGATTCCAGTTTAAACCAAAGTCCTCCATGTCTTAATTTTGGATGCCTTTACCGTTGATTTAGTTTTCTTTATCTAACTATTTATCTTATATTTTGTGGGTGTCCTAGGTAGTCTAGTAATCATTTAAGTGAGATTTGATTGGGAACATTCTAATTGTTACCCAACAATACTGAATTTGCTCCATAATAACCATCATTATTATCACCTCAACCACCATCATCATCAGCATCATCATCACCATCATGATCACCTTCACCCCGGTCATCATTATCACCAGCGCCATCTTCATATGTACAGGCATGATCCAGCATCCCTGTGATCAAAATGTTTCAGGCATTGTGTTTTTTAGGTATACTTTATCTAAGTCTTCATTATTTTTCTAAGAAAGTATTGTATGTTTTGAGAGAATGCAGGTTTGCTGTTTCTAGAAGAGCAAGTGATTATGCACAGATCCCTTGCAAATTGTGGGTTAGTACTAAATGTAATATAGTGTCAGATGTAAATGTAATATAGTGTCAGTAGTAAATGTAATATAGTAAATGTAATATAGTGTTTAGTAGTAAATGTAATACAGTGTCATCAGTAGTAAATGTGATATAGTGTCTGTAGTAAATGTAATATAGTGTCTGTAGTAAATGTAATATAGTGACAATAGTAAATGTAATATAGTGTCTATAGTAAATGTAATATAGTGTCTGTAGTAAATGTAATATAGTGTCAGTAGTAAATGTAATATAGTATCTGTAGTAAATGTAATATAGTGTCAGTAGTAAATATAATATAGTCTCTGTAGTAAATGTAATACAGTGTCAGTAGTAAATGTAATATAGTGTCAGTAGTAAATGTAATATAGTGTCTGTAGTAAAGGTAATATAGTGTCAATAGTAAATGTAATATAGTGTCTGTAGTAAATGTAATATAGTGTCTGTAGTAAATGTAATATAGTGTCAGTAGTAAATGTAAAATAGTGTCTGTAGTAAAGGTAATATAGTGTCAATAGTAAATGTAATATAGTGTCTGTAGTAAATGTAATATACTGTCTGTAGTAAATGTAATACAGTGTCAGTAGCAAATGTAATATAGTGTCAGTAGGAAATGTAATATAGTGTCTGTAGTAAATGTAATATAGTGTCAGTAGTAAATGTAATATAGTGTCTGTAGTAAATGTTATATAGTGTCAGTAGTAAATGTAATATAGTGTCAGTAGTAAATATAATATATTGTCAGTAAGAAATGTAATTTAGTGGCTGTAGTAAATGTAATATAGTGTCAGTAGTAAATGTAATATCGTGTCAGTAGTAAAGGTAATATAGTGTCTGTAGTAAATGTAATATAGTGTCTGTAGTAAATGTAATATAGTGTCTGTAGTAAATGTAATATAGTATCAGTAGTAAATGTAATATAGTATCAGTAGTAAATGTAATATAGTGTCAGTAGTAAATTTAATATAGTGTCAGTAGTAAATGTTATATAGTTTCAGTAGTAAATGTAATATAGTGCCAATAGTAAATGTAATATAGTGTCTATAGTAAATGTAATATAGTGTCAGTAGTAAATGTAATATATTGTCTAGTAAATGTAATATAGTGTCATTAGTAAATGTAATATAGTGTCAGTAGTAAATGTAATATAGTGTCCATAGTAAATGTAATATAGTGTCAGTAGTAAATGGAATATAGTGTCTGTAGTAAATGTAATACAGTGTCAGTAGTAAATGTAATATAGTGTCAGTAGTAAATATAATATAGTCTCTGTAGTAAATGTGATACAGTGACAGTAGTAAATGTAATATAGTGTCTGTAGTAAAGGTAATATAGTGTCAATAGTAATTGTGATATAGTGTCTGTAGTAAATGTAATATAGTGTCTGTAGTAAATGTAATATACTGTCTGTAGTAAATGTAATATAGTGTCTGTAGTAAAGGTAATATAGTGTCAATAGTAATTGTAATATAGTGTCTGTAGTAAATGTAATATACTGTCTGTAGTAAATGTAATATACTGTCTGTAGTAAATGTAATATAGTGTCTGTAGTAAATGTAATATAGTGTCAGTAGTAAATGTAATATAGTGCCAATAGTAAATGTACTACATAGTCAGTAGTAAATGTAATATAGTGTCTGCAGTAAATGTAATACAGTGTCAGTAGGAATTGTAATATGGTGTCAGTAGTAAATGTAATATAGTGTCAGTAGTAAATGTAATATAGTGTCTGTAGTAAATGTTATATAGTGCCAGTAGTAAATGTAATATAGTGTCTAGTAAATGTAATATAGTGTCATTAGTAAATGTAATATAGTGTCAATAGTAAATGGAATATAGTGTCTGTAGTAAATGTAATACAGTGTCAGTAGTAAATGTAATATAGTGTCAGTAGTAAATGTAATACAGTTTCTGTAGTAAATGTAATATAGTATCTGTACTAAATGTAATATAGTATCTGTAGTAAATGTAATATAGTGTCAGTAGTAAATCTAATATAGTGTCTGTAGTAAATGTAATATAGTGTCAGTAGTCAATGTAATATAGTGTCAGTAGTAAATGTAATATAGTGTCTGTAGTAAATGTAATATAGTGTCATTAGTAAATGTAATATGGTGTCAGTAGTAAATGGAATATAGTGCCAGTAGTAAATGTAATACAGTGTCTGTAGTAAATGTAATACAGTGTCAGTAGTAAATGTAATAAAGTGTCTGTAGTAAATGTAATACAGTGTCGGTAGTAAATGTAATACAGTGTCTGTAGTAAATGTAATATAGGGTCAGTAGTAAATGGAATACAGTGTCTGTAGTAAATGTAATATAGTGTCAGTAGTAAATGTAATATAGTATCTGTAGTAAATGTAATATAGTGTCTGTAGTAAATGTAATATAGTGTCTGTAGTAAATGTAATATAGTATCAGTAGTAAATGTAATATAGTATCAGTAGTAAATGTAATACAGTGTCTGTAGTAAATGTAATATAGGGTCAGTAGTAAATGTAATATAGTGTCAGTAGTAAATGTAATATAGTGTCTGTAGTAAATGTAATATCGTGTCTGTAGTAAATGTAATATAGTGTCTTTAGTAAATGTAATATAGTATGAGTAGTCAATGTAATATAGTGTCTGTAGTAAATGTAATATAGTGTCAGTAGTAAATGTAATATAGTGTCAGTAGTAAATGTAATATAGTGTCTGTAGTAAATGTAATATAGTGTCAGTAATAAATGTAATATAGTTTCAGTAGTAAATGTAATATAGTGTCAGTAATAAATGTAATATAGTGTCAGTGGGAAATGTAATTTAGTGTCTGTAGTAAATCTAATATAGCGTCAGTAGTAAATGTAATATCGTGTCAGTAGTAAATGTAATATAGTATCAGTAGTAAATGTAATATAGTGTCAGTAGTAAATTTAATAGTATCTGTAGTAAATATAATATAGTGTCTGTAGTAAATGTAATATAATGTCAGTAGTAAATGTAATATAGTGTCAGTAGTAAATGTAATATAGTCTCAGTAGTAAATGTAATATAGTGTCAGTAGTAAATGTAATTTAGTGTCTGTAGTAAATGTAATACAGTGTCTGTAGTTTATGTAGTATAGTGTCAGTAGTAAATGTAATATAGTGTCAGTAGTAAATGTAATATAGTGTCTGTAGTAAATGTAATATAGTGTCAGTAGTCAATGTAATATAGTGTCAGTAGTAAATCTAATATAGTGTCTGTAGTAAATGTAATATAGTGTCTGTAGTAAATGTAATATAGTGTCAGTAGTCAATGTAATATAGTGTCAGTAGTAAATGTAATATAGTGTCTGTAGTAAATGTAATATAGTGTCAGTAGTAAATCTAATATAGTGTCTGTAGTAAATGTAATATAGTGTCAGTAGTCAATGTAATATAGTGTCAGTAGTAAATGTAATATAGTGTCTGTAGTCAATGTAATATAGTGTCAGTAGTAAATGTAATATAGTGTCTGTAGTAAATGTAATATAGTGTATGTAGTAAATGTAATATAGTGTCAGTAGTAAATGTAATATAGTACCTGTAGTAAATGTTATATAGTGTCTGTAGTAAATGTAATACAGTGTATGTAGTATATGTAGTATAGTGTCAGTAGTAAATGTAATATAGTGTCACTTGTAAATGTAATATAGTGTCTGTAGTAAATGTTATATAGTGTCAGTAGTAAATGTAATATAGTGTCTAGGAAATATAATACAGTGTCATTAGTAAATGTAATATAGTGTCAGTAGTAAATGTAATATAGTGTCAGTAGTAAATGTAATAAAGTGTCAGTAGTAAATGTAATATAGTGTTAGTAGTAAATGTAATATAGTGTCTGTAGTAAATGTAATACAGTGTCTGTAGTATATGTAATATAGTGTCAGTAGTAAATGTAATATAGTGTCAGTAGTACATGTAATATAGTGTCTGTAGTAAATGTAATATAGTGTCTGTAGTTATATGTAATATAGTGTCAGTAGTCAATGTAATATAGTGTCAGTAGTAAATGTAATATAGTGTCAGTAGTAAATGTTATATAGTGTCTGTAGTAAATGTAATATAGTGTCTGTAGTAAATGTAATATAGTGTCTGTAGTAAATGTAATATAGTGTCAGTAGTAAATGTAATATAGTTTCTGTAGTAAATGTGATATAGTGTCTATAGTAAATGTAATATAGTGTCTCTAGTAAATGTAATATAGTGTCTGTAGTAAATGTAATATAGTGTCTGTAATAAATGTAATATAGTGTCTGTAGTAAATGTAATACAGTGTCAGTAGCAAATGTAATATAGTGTCTGTAGTAAATGTAATATAGTGTCAGTAGTAAATGTAATATAGTGTCTGTAGTAAATGTTATATAGTGTCAGTAGTAAATGTAATACAGTGTCAGTAGTAAATATAATATATTGTCAGTAAGAAATGTAATTTAGTGGCTGTAGTAAATGTAATATAGTGTCAGTAGTAAATGTAATATCGTGTCAGTAGTAAAGGTAATATAGTGTCTGTAGTAAATGTAATATAGTGTCTGTAGTAAATGTAATATAGTGTCTGTAGTAAATGTAATATAGTATCAGTAGTAAATGTAATATAGTATCAGCAGTAAATGTAATATAGTGTCAGTAGTAAATTTAATATAGTGTCAGTAGTAAATGTTATATAGTTTCAGTAGTAAATGTAATATAGTGCCAATAGTAAATGTAATATAGTGTCTATAGTAAATGTAATATAGTGTCAGTAGTAAATGTAATATATTGTCTAGTAAATGTAATATAGTGTCATTAGTAAATGTAATATAGTGTCAGTAGTAAATGTAATATAGTGTCCATAGTAAATGTAATATAGTGTCAGTAGTAAATGTAATATAGTGTCTGTAGTAAATGTAATACAGTGTCAGTAGTAAATGTAATATAGTGTCAGTAGTAAATATAATATAGTCTCTGTAGTAAATGTGATACAGTGACAGTAGTAAATGTAATATAGTGTCTGTAGTAAAGGTAATATAGTGTCAATAGTAATTGTGATATAGTGTCTGTAGTAAATGTAATATAGTGTCTGTAGTAAATGTAATATACTGTCTGTAGTAAATGTAATATAGTGTCTGTAGTAAAGGTAATATAGTGTCAATAGTAATTGTAATATAGTGTCTGTAGTAAATGTAATATACTGTCTGTAGTAAATGTAATATACTGTCTGTAGTAAATGTAATATAGTGTCTGTAGTAAATGTAATATAGTGTCAGTAGTAAATGTAATATAGTGCCAATAGTAAATGTACTACATAGTCAGTAGTAAATGTAATATAGTGTCTGCAGTAAATGTAATACAGTGTCAGTAGGAATTGTAATATGGTGTCAGTAGTAAATGTAATATAGTGTCAGTAGTAAATGTAATATAGTGTCTGTAGTAAATGTTATATAGTGCCAGTAGTAAATGTAATATAGTGTCTAGTAAATGTAATATAGTGTCATTAGTAAATGTAATATAGTGTCAATAGTAAATGGAATATAGTGTCTGTAGTAAATGTAATACAGTGTCAGTAGTAAATGTAATATAGTGTCAGTAGTAAATGTAATACAGTTTCTGTAGTAAATGTAATATAGTATCTGTACTAAATGTAATATAGTATCTGTAGTAAATGTAATATAGTGTCAGTAGTAAATCTAATATAGTGTCTGTAGTAAATGTAATATAGTGTCAGTAGTCAATGTAATATAGTGTCAGTAGTAAATGTAATATAGTGTCTGTAGTAAATGTAATATAGTGTCATTAGTAAATGTAATATGGTGTCAGTAGTAAATGGAATATAGTGCCAGTAGTAAATGTAATACAGTGTCTGTAGTAAATGTAATACAGTGTCAGTAGTAAATGTAATAAAGTGTCTGTAGTAAATGTAATACAGTGTCGGTAGTAAATGTAATACAGTGTCTGTAGTAAATGTAATATAGGGTCAGTAGTAAATGGAATACAGTGTCTGTAGTAAATGTAATATAGTGTCAGTAGTAAATGTAATATAGTATCTGTAGTAAATGTAATATAGTGTCTGTAGTAAATGTAATATAGTGTCAGTAGTAAATGTAATACAGTGTCTGTAGTAAATGTAATATAGGGTCAGTAGTAAATGTAATATAGTGTCAGTAGTAAATGTAATATAGTGTCTGTAGTAAATGTAATATCGTGTCTGTAGTAAATGTAATATAGTGTCTTTAGTAAATGTAATATAGTATGAGTAGTCAATGTAATATAGTGTCTGTAGTAAATGTAATATAGTGTCAGTAGTAAATGTAATATAGTGTCAGTAGTAAATGTAATATAGTGTCTGTAGTAAATGTAATATAGTGTCAGTAATAAATGTAATATAGTTTCAGTAGTAAATGTAATATAGTGTCAGTAATAAATGTAATATAGTGTCAGTGGGAAATGTAATATAGTGTCTGTAGTAAATCTAATATAGCGTCAGTAGTAAATGTAATATCGTGTCAGTAGTAAATGTAATATAGTATCAGTAGTAAATGTAATATAGTATCAGTAGTAAATGTAATATAGTGTCAGTAGTAAATTTAATAGTATCTGTAGTAAATATAATATAGTGTCTGTAGTAAATGTAATATAATGTCAGTAGTAAATGTAATATAGTGTCAGTAGTAAATGTAATATAGTCTCAGTAGTAAATGTAATATAGTGTCAGTAGTAAATGTAATTTAGTGTCTGTAGTAAATGTAATACAGTGTCTGTAGTATATGTAGTATAGTGTCAGTAGTAAATGTAATATAGTGTCAGTAGTAAATGTAATATAGTGTCTGTAGTAAATGTAATATAGTGTCAGTAGTCAATGTAATATAGTGTCAGTAGTAAATCTAATATAGTGTCTGTAGTAAATGTAATATAGTGTCTGTAGTAAATGTAATATAGTGTCAGTAGTCAATGTAATATAGAGTCAGTAGTAAATGTAATATAGTGTCTGTAGTAAATGTAATATAGTGTCAGTAGTAAATCTAATATAGTGTCTGTAGTAAATGTAATATAGTGTCAGTAGTCAATGTAATATAGTGTCAGTAGTAAATGTAATATAGTGTCTGTAGTCAATGTAATATAGTGTCAGTAGTAAATGTAATATAGTGTCTGTAGTAAATGTAATATAGTGTATGTAGTAAATGTAATATAGTGTCAGTAGTAAATGTAATATAGTACCTGTAGTAAATGTTATATAGTGTCTGTAGTAAATGTAATACAGTGTCTGTAGTATATGTAGTATAGTGTCAGTAGTAAATGTAATATAGTGTCACTTGTAAATGTAATATAGTGTCTGTAGTAAATGTTATATAGTGTCAGTAGTAAATGTAATATAGTGTCTAGGAAATATAATACAGTGTCATTAGTAAATGTAATATAGTGTCAGTAGTAAATGTAATATAGTGTCAGTAGTAAATGTAATAAAGTGTCAGTAGTAAATGTAATATAGTGTCAGTAGTAAATGTAATATAGTGTCTGTAGTAAATGTAATACAGTGTCTGTAGTATATGTAATATAGTGTCAGTAGTAAATGTAATATAGTGTCAGTAGTACATGTAATATAGTGTCTGTAGTAAATGTAATATAGTGTCTGTAGTTATATGTAATATAGTGTCAGTAGTCAATGTAATATAGTGTCAGTAGTAAATGTAATATAGTGTCAGTAGTAAATGTTATATAGTGTCTGTAGTAAATGTAATATAGTGTCTGTAGTAAATGTAATATAGTATCTGTAGTAAATGTAATATAGTGTCAGTAGTAAATGTAATATAGTTTCTGTAGTAAATGTGATATAGTGTCTATAGTAAATGTAATATAGTGTCTCTAGTAAATGTAATATAGTGTCTGTAGTAAATGTAATATAGTGTCTGTAATAAATGTAATATAGTGTCTGTAGTAAATGTAATATAGTGTCAGTAGTAAATGTAATATAGTGTGAGTATTAAATGTAATATAGTGTCAGTAGTCAATGTAATATAATGTCTGTAGTAAATGTAATGTAGAGCTTGCATTATTTCTTATTAATGTAGGTTTGATTTGAAAGATACTTCTAAGATTGTCTTAAAAGATATACAGTTTCTTGCTGCTATGGGTCCTCCTGGTGGAGCACGCTGTGATGTCACGCCAAGGTTTCTACGCCATTTCAATATTGTTGCAATGAATCCATTTAGTGAGGAGACTATGGTGAGAATTTTCTCAACTCTGATAAGTACATACCTCCGTGTAAGTCATTTTAAATTTCTTTTCTGCATTCTGTCCTTTTTACTCTTTCATTTTCTTCTTTCTTATAATATCTTATTCCCAGTTCAAGTTAAACTCTACAGACATGGAGGTGCCATGAGCTGAGCCTGTCTAAGATGCATGCAGAGTGACAGCCCCATCCTGTATGCATTGGTTCAGTGTGTGAGCATTGCTGACTTGCGTGTTTATGTCGAACATCTGCTGCCATGTGTTGGACAAATCCGGATATCAGCTCAGTCCATTAGGACGATCGCTCCACTGCGTTCCTTTAGCCGGAAAAGGCAGGCTGTTTTTATGTGTTATTTAGCCATGGCAAAATAGGTTGTGTGGAGGACATGTTTGAAAAGGTTGAAGACATACTTTCAACCTCGTCAAAGCCCCGATTAACTTTTTCATATTTCACTTGAAGAGGAAAATCAGGGTAGAGAGGGAAGTGCTGCCTTCCAGCCAGTTGTTGAAAGGTGAGTGATAAAGGCGATCATAGCCCAAATGAATGGGCCTGCTTTGAGTATGCAACTATAGATTGGAGGAAGACAACAGGGACAGGGCACCCATAGTTTTATGGGTTTTTTTTACCATGAGCAGCCCTCAAACATATCCTTCCTATTGAGAAATTTCCATTATTAAAGTTTTTATTGTTACTTTTCTTTTTATTATTGTTAAACCTGTTTACATGCAAAACCCATATACTGACACAGCACTCACACACACTATGTTTTCATCCTGTGTAATGCTGATGTTTTTTTTATGTAAACCCTTTGTGTTGAATAAAGAAATCCTTATTATTGTTGTTGTTCTTAGTAGTACTAGAAGTGCTGCAAAATGGCAGAATCATCAGAGCACCAGTTATAAAATGCTTTGCAGTATTTGTTTTGGCTCTTTACATTCTTAGTTAAAATCCCACTGGGGTCAGTTTTGTTTTTCAACCCTTTGTGGTCAATGAAATAAAGTTCCTCACAGGTACAGAGGTTAATTTAATCAACTTACTTTGCCCATTAAATTACTAACTTTCTGCTTAAATTAGAGAGAATTATTATTATTATTATTTCTTCTGGGAAGTAGATTGGCAGTATTGGTGAAGCATCAAGCACCATGTTTTGCTGCACAGAGTTATGGCCCTTTACGTTCTGAGGTCAAATCCCGCCGAGGTTGGCTTTGCCTTTCATCCTTACCGAGGCGATAAAATAAAGTACCAGTAATACTCTGGGGTAATTGCTGCCCTTGTGCCAAAAGTAGAAACAATTATTTCTTCTTTCTCAGGCTGTTCTTTGGTCACATTACCAAACCAAGGGGATGGGTCATAACTAATGACCTAGGGTCTCTTGGTTACTTTCTCCTGGGGTTTAGGTTCCTATCACTCTTCTCAAAAATTGTTCTTAGGAGTGTCGTTCCTGGAGGAATACTACCTTTGCCTTGATCCTAAGTTTTTCTACCCATTTTTCTAAGTTCTTGGTTACACAACCAAGAGCATCTATAACTATATTATTATTATTATTTTCCTACCGAGATTAACTTTGCCTTTCATCCTTACGTTGATAAAATAAAGCACCAATAATGCATTGGGGTAATTGCTGGCCTTGTGCCTAAAATAGGCAGTATCAGTAGAGGGTTGGACAACATGCTTAGTGGCATACAGTTACAACCCTTTACAATCTGAGTTCAAATTCCGCTGAGGTTAGCTCTGCCTTTCATTCTTACGGGGTCGATAAATAAAGCACCAGTAATGCACTGATGTCGATTTAATCGACTTTTTCCCTCCCCCAAAATTGCTAGCCTTGTGCCTAAAAGTAGAAACAATTATTATTATTATTATTATGGTGCGGTGGATTGGCAGTATCGGTGGAGGGTCGGACGCCATGCTTTCCAGCATAGTTACGTCCCTTTACCATCTGAGTTCAAATCCCGCCGAGGTTGACTTTGCCTTTCATCCTTACGGGGTCGATAAAATAAAGTACCAGTAATGCACTGAGTAATTGCTGGCCTTGTGCCTAAAGTAGAAACAATTATTATTATTATGGTGGTATATTGGCAATATCACTGGAATATCAGACAACGTTTTACAGCATGTATCATCATCATGGTAATGGTGGTGATCCAGTGTATTAAAACTGAGCATTGTTTTTAAATAGTTTTTTGTTATCATAGTTTGGCCCCTTTTCTGTATTGATCCACCAGTAACCATTCCATAATTTCTTTTCAGGCAGTATATCTAGACTTATCTAGTATCAGTGTATCTTGCCAGCTTAAGACAGTAGGGTATGAGTTTTCAAAGAGTATTTCAATTAATTTTTAAGATAACCGAATATTTAAAAGGATTTAATGATATAAATAAGTTTTTCATCATTAAGAGGATATTTAGAACATTACTTGACAAAAGATTTTAAAATAAAATTATGATGGAAGGTTTTTTTTTTTTATATAAGTGTAAACATTTTAAAATGGACAATTTTGTATGTATCATAAATCATGAGTGGTTTCAGGTGGTTTGGGGTTAAAATGGCTAAACATTATTTTTTCTTTGTTGCAGGCAGGAGAATTTGGTACTGAGTATCTTGGAGTTGGAAACATGATTGTCAATGCCACCATGGATGTTTATAGGAATGCTATGGCACATCTACTACCAACACCAGCTAAATCTCACTATGTCTTCAATCTGCGGGACTTCTCAAGAGTCATCTATGGAGTGTGCCTCATTAAAAAACTAGAACTTGAAAACAAAAAAATGTTTATCAGGTAAGATGGTTGTTAACTTCTGGTTTGAGTGTGTTATGTATTTGTGTTGTTGTTGTTATTGTTGTTGTTTAGTTCCTGGTCAGTACCTACCTACAAGACCTATGATCAAATAGATTCTAGTAGTTGTGACCATCTAGTTAACATAAAGAGCCAGAACAATTACCACTTGGCATTTTGTCCAATGCTCTAACAATTCTGCCATTCCACCAATGTAGTACTTACATAGTGTAATGAGCAAAAGAATTGTTAATTCATCAAGATTCTTCCATCAAAGTCTAAAGTCTAAAGTCTGTCTTAAGCCAGAAGGCTCATTTGGCTGGTGCTTATCCCGGTTTCATGGGGTGAAGCGACTGAGAATACAAGACTCCCCCTGGACAGGACACCAGTCCATCACAGGGTTAAACCCCCAGATATTGCTAGTACTCATTTTCAGCTGAGTATACTCAAGCAACGTGAAATGAAATGTTTTGCTCAAGAACACAACACAATCCAGGAATCGAACCCACGACATTATGATCGTAAGTCCAACACCCTTACCACTAGGCCACATGCATTCACCTCCATCAAAGAACAGAGAGTAAATATTTGCTGAATGCTTAGATCAGATTAAACAGGTAAGGATGACAACAACTAAATTTCAATTTACCTGTAGTTTACATGTTTGAAACTTGAGCTGATTTTTTGTATTATTTTCTAGATTATGGGTACATGAAATAATGAGAGTATTCTATGACAGATTAATAGACGACAGTGATAGAGAATGGCTTTTCAAGTAAGTACAGCAATAATAAGAGGGTCATCATGGGTTATAATGTTTTAGGTGTGTCATTTGTACTGTTTCCATGGCCAACAACTGTTTATTTAGAAGTACAGTGAACTATACCACATTGTGGTATAGTTCACTAAACTGTGTCCATTGTTAAAATACTTAATTATCAACAACTATCTACTTAGCTGTAAATAGCTATCATAGAACTGTACATTTCACATTTCTAAGAAGTAACAACATTGAAAACTTGAGTATTTGCAGTTGTCTTGCAATACTGAGTTTAGTTCTTCACATATTTCCCATCATATAGTCTCACATTGCCTTACTCTTGGTATGTAACATGATGATGAAGTCTTTACTGATAGTCCTTCTAGGCCTGGTATGCAGAATGAAGATGGCATCTTTACTGATGTCCCCTACGACTGACTCAACCAATTTTGCTATATGGAAGTGAAAAATGGACGCTTTTATCCAAACAACAAAAGCACCTTGATGACGGCTACACTCGTCTGCTTCAATGCATTCAGAACATAAGCTGGCGACATCAGACTTTGAGAGAGATATATGCCGGCCTCCCATGCATATCTGTCGTTGTACGTAAAAGGAGAGTAAGATTTGCTTGCCACTGCCATTGTGCCACCTACGAGGCTGTGTCCCCATTAGTGCTTTGGAAACCACAAGCAGTCACTAATAACAGGGAGCGCAAGCTCTCCTATCTCAATGTCATCTCCAGAGAGTTGGCAATGGCAATGAACAACAGACCCACATGGAGATCAATTGTTGAGTCCATTTCGGCTTAGGTCACCGGATGATGATAATCACTGACTCAATAAGCTATGGTTTTTCATCTCAATCCTCTTCATCAGCATTTAACATCTATTTTCATGCTCGTATTGCTTAGATGGGTTGTCAACCTTTGAGGCCAGACCTGCTATGTAGGCTCATTTAGCTTATACATTCCATTTTTGGGTATTGTTTCTACACCTGGATGCCCTTCCTAACACCAACCACTTTACAGCATGTACAGAGAGTATGATGATCTAATTGTTTTTTTGTTGTTTTGTTTATTATTTGGGGTTTTACTGGGACTTTACTAAATTCATTATTGTTATTGCTGTTGATGTTGTTTAGCCGTAGATCAACTCTCATCAAGTAAATCTATAATGAAAGTTAATTCAGCAGTGACCATTTCATCTTTCAATCAGACAATATTATCCAATGTATCATTCTAGTTTTAAGTCAGTAGGGTGTGATTTGAAAGAACTTTGACTGCTATTTCTAACAGGATTGAAGGGGGCCACACTAAGGCTTCCTTGTTTGGTTCTTTCTATTATTGTTGTTTGTCTCTGCAATGCCTAATTTTATCATTGATACCTATCCACATTCCCAAATGAATTATTTATTTCTGATTTATTGATCTTCTGACTACTTTCTTTCTTAGAATTTGCCAGAGATTAGTGAAGGAGGTATTCAAGGAAAATTTTCACTTGGTCTTTGATCATGTTTCTGCTACAGATAAGGTAAGAGCAAAATGGCATAAATCACTCTCATAGATTATATATATATATATATATGAAGGCGCATGGCTTAGTGGTTAGAGCATTGGGCTTGCAATCGAAAGGTTGTGAGTTCAATTCTCAGACTGGCTGATGTGTTGTTTCCTTGAGCAAGACACTTTATTTCACATTGCTCCAGTTTACTCTGCTGTAGAAATGAGATGATAGGGAGTGGGGTCCATATCATTCCACTGCGAAGTGGTCGTGGAGGTGCCACGGCAAAAGAGCACCCAGCACTCACTGTAAATGAGGTAGGTGTTAGGAAGGGCATCCAGCTGTAGAAATCAAGCCAGAATCAGTTCCCATCCCACCCTTGCAAGTAGGGAAAAGCGGGCGTAAAATGATGATGATGATATATGTATATATACTTGGACTATCTTTATTTTCTGTATATCCTTTGTGATCCTGTCTCTATTTTTGTACTCCTTTGGATTTCTTTCCCCTTTTCCGTATAAAGCGTGAAACTAAGACATTTTGTACCTCTGTTTGTTGTCTCCTTGAAAAAAAAAATATATGGCCTTGTGTGTCCCAGCTTTTAGAAGAGGTAAACTGTATCCCTGCATGTTGTTAGAGGTGACTAAAAGGATTAGCACCAGGAAGGTTATAAAACATAGTTTCATAAGATCTCATCCAACTCATGCCAGTATGAACAAATGGATATAAAAACGATAATAATTGATGGCACAAGGCCAGCAATTACCCCAGTGCATTATTGGTGCTTTATTTTATTGGCTTCCCGTAAGGATGAAAGGCAAAGTTAATCTTGGCGAGATTTGAACTCCGATCATAAAGGGCTGTAAGTCTATGTTGCGAAGCATGGCGTCCGACCCTTGATAATAATTATAATTGTTTCTACTTTTGGCACAAACTGATACTGCCAATTCACTTTTGGCACAAACCGATACTGCCAATTCACCGCCCTTATACACACATATATATATATATATAACAATATATATATATATATATATGTCTGTGTGTGTGTGTGTATATATATTGTTGTTTATTTTGTGGTACAAAACCATAAAAGTGTTTCAATGTACTCTTGTGTTCTCTCCTTTCTTTTGACACCCTCTGCCATTTCCATAAGGGACTGTCAACAGCATAACATGTTATACACTCAAAATTGACCAATCTACTTTAGCCATTGTTCTCTTTACATGACAAGGTTGGCAGCTTCTCTTAAAGCCATATTACATCTTGCTACAGCTTTATTATCTTATAGAATGTATTTTTCCTCAAAGCTTCTCCAGCGTAAAGCCTTGGAGCTTGGTTTGTGTGATTCAAAACAATTGACAGTGGTATGTTTAATCATCTCAAAGCAAGTCCAATTAAAATCAATCTTTTTGAGTGTAATATGCTATCAGCTGAGAAAGTTAGTGCTCTTACAATTAGCCATTTATTATTTAATCTTTGAAAGGGCGGTGGATTGGCAGTATCGGTAGAGGGTCGAATGCCATGCTTTGCAGCATAGAGTTACATCCCTTTATGATCTGAGTTCAAATCCCGCCGAGGTTAACTTTGCCTTTCATCCTTATGGGTTCGATAAAATAAAGTACCAGTCACGCACTGGGGTCAATTTAATCGACTTTCCCCTCCTTCCAAATTGCTGGCCTTGTGCCTATATAAGAAACCATTATTTAATCTTTGAGGAATAACAAATAATGTCCATCATTTATTACTTCTTTTAGTGTTTCTGTTATTGCTCAGGTCTCACTGCTATAGAACAAAATTGTTTCAATGCAAGCTTTGAAAAATAGCATTTTAATTCTATCACTAAACAATTCTGAATAAATTAATATTTGTATATGTATATCCATAGTAATTGGCATATTTGTTTAGAAGCTTTTCTACAGACTGCAATTTATAAAAAATATGTCACAATAGGAGATGTTGTGTATGTGTATATATATATATATATATATATGTATGTATCATCATCATCATCATCATCATTATTTTACGTCTGCTTTTCCCTGCTTGCAAGGGTTGGACGGGTCCTATTCAGCACAGCATCTCTCCACTTGTCACAGTCCTTCGTCATCTCCTCGGTGAGTTTTAGCGATCTGAGGTCTGCTCTCACCACTTCCGCCCATGTTTTACGTGGTCTACCTCTACTGCGTCTTCCTTCTACTGGGATTTCTTGGCACTTCTTTACCCAGCGGTTATCCTCCATGTGCATCACATGTCCATACCATCTCAGCCTTCTCTCCTGAACACCACAACTTATCCCTCTTATACCCAGTTTCTTTCTCAACTCGTCTATGCTTGGTCGTTCACATACATTGACATTGCACATCCAACGGAGCATGCTTGCTTCATTTCTCTCCAGCTGTCGCATATCCTCTGCAGTTGCTGCCCATGTCTCACTACTATGCAGCATCGCGCATCTCACACAGGCATCATATAACCGTCCTTTCGTACGCAGGGAGAAACCCTTCTTTGTCAACAAAGGAAGCAGCTCCCTAAACTTCTTCCAACCCATCCTTATTCTAGATATATATATATGTATATATATATATCATCATCATCATCATCATCATCATTTTACATCCACTCTTCCCTGCTTGCAAGGGTGGGATGGGTCCTATTCCGCACAGCATCTCTCCACTTGTCACGGTCCTTCGTCATCTCCACTGTGAGGTTCAGCAATCTGAGGTCTGCTCTCACCACCTCCGCCCATGTTTTTCGTGGTCTACCTCTACCACGTCTTCCTTCAACTGGCATTTCCTGACACTTCTTCACCCATTGGTCATCCTCCATGCACATCATATGTCCATACCATCACAGTCTCCCCTCTCGCACACTACAATTTATGCAATGTATATGTATATATATATATATATATGTATATACTCTATCAACTTTCTTTTGTCACACATCTGCAACATCATTAGTGGTACTATTATGTTTCCTCCCGTTGTATTGTATGGCGTAGGCATTACAATACAACAGGAGGAAACATATATATCATCATCATCATCATCATCATCATCAACGTTTAACGTCCGTGTTCCACGCTTGCATGGGTTTGGACGGGGGTATTCCCACTTGAGGCAAGAGTGATCGTCTTGCTCGCATAGGACTGTCTGGCAGGTTTTCTACAGTTGGATGCCCTTCCTAACACCAACCACATTTACAGTGTGGGTCTGGGAGGTTTTTACCGTGTTGCCTACACAGCCACATTACAGCGTGGACTGTCTGGCGGGTTTTCTACGGCTGGATGCCCTTCCTAACACCAACCACATTTACAGTGTGGGGCTGGGAGGTTTTTACCGTGTTGCCTACACGGCCACATTACAGCGTGGACTGTGTGTTTTTTTGTCGTGACACCTACACGATCTCATTTGTTTCGGCCTGGATGGTGTGGCACCAACATAACTTTACATAGAAGGGGGTGGTGTGGATGGGGTGGGGGTGGTGGGACGGGGGTGTATTTTGTTAGAGATGCCTACATATATCATTATCATCACTGTTTTATGTCCATTCTTCCATGCTAGCATGGGTTAGACGGGTTGTCCCGTTGTGGACAATGCCAGGTATGGTGACCATGTTCTGCTCATACAGAACTGATTTTGGCTTCATTTCTACAGCTGAATGTCCTTCCTAACACCAACCTCATTTACATTGAGTACTGGGTGCTTTTATTCCATGGCGCCTATATATATATATATGATGCCCTTCCTCATGCCAAACTTTTGAGTTGCTCCTTAGAATACACAGGGATACTGAGTACCTATTCTAAAAACCAGTATACACATAGTTTAATATAGGGATATAATATAAATATAGTGGTGATATGAGGTTAGTATATGGCTGGTACTATAATGCTATGGTGTAACTGGATATCTGTCACAATTAACAAGTTACACTGTGTTATAGCGTGACTAGTAAAGAGTTTATAGCATGATGTTGAAACTGATGTTACAGTTTGGTTGATAATGCTGTATTGACTCAAGGAAAGTGAGGGAAAAATGGGTTGTGCCAATGAAACTTTTCTGGATCTGTAAGATTGTTAGAAGTAATGGAAGAAGATATTCTCAATCCAGAGACCTGGTCCAAATTCTTGCGACAAATTAAACTCTGCTAAAGGCTCAGAAGGACCAGTTGATGGAGTTAAACTGGGTAAAAATGTAAGCCTTTAACCCTAGTAAGCCACAACAGAATTTGAACTTACGATGTAAAGAACCTGAACAAATACTGCAAGGCATCCCATCCAATGTTCTAACAGTTCTGCCAATCCACTGCCCTGGACTGGTATCTTATTTTATCCACCCTGAAGAGAACCAGAATAAATGCCATGAGGCATTTTGCCCGACACTATATCGACTCTATCAATTCACCATTAACATTAGTGTAACTGATAAAGTGGCATTAGAGTGTGACTGGTAAAATGATGTTATAGTGTATCTGAGAAGGTGTTTACATACTGCAACTGGGAATGTAATGTATCAATGAGATTAGTAAAGTAATGTCATATTGGATTTTGGAAAGTATTGTAAGTGTGACCAGTAAAGTAGTGCTATTTTGTGACTGGAAAATTGTTGTAATAGTTGTGACTGTTTAAGCAATGTTACTGTAACTGAAAATAATGTTACAATGTGACTGATAAATCAGCATTATAGTTGTGACTGTTGCAGTAATGTTACAATATGATAGGAAAATTGGTGTTACAGTTGTGGCTGTAAAAGCAATACTTCAGTGTGACCAGAAAGTGCTGTTACAATATGATTATGAAAGTTGTGTTACAATATGACTGGAGAATTGGTGTTTTATAGTTGTGACTTTGAAAGCAATGTTATAGTGTGATTTGTTAAGTGGTGTTTTGTGGCTAAAGGAGAAAGCAATATTTTTGTGTGACCAGAAAGTGGTGTTACTATATGACCGATAAAGTGATGTTTACAGTGTGACTGGGAATGTGTGAGAGATTAAAATATTGTTACTGACATAGAAAGTGATATCTAAGTTATGATACCATGTGATAGCAAATGTGATGGTGCAGTATGACTTGTGAAAGTATGTTACAGTATACCTAGCAAAGTACTGATACTTTGAGGTTTGGAAAATGGCATTACAATGTTACTGTAATGTGGTGTTACATTGTCATTGTAAAAACAGTGTTACAGTGACTGATGAGTGGTGTAACATTATAGCATATAAATTAATGTTACAGTGAATGGTAAGTGTTGGTACACTGTTAATTATGAACTAATGCTATAGTTTGATTAGGAAAGTGGTATTAAATTGTGACTGGGAAGAGAATGTTACACGGTGTGACTGGGAAAGTAATGTTACACAGTATGACTGGGAAAGTAATGTTACATGGTGTGACTGGGAAAGTAATGTTTCACAGTGTGACTGGGAAGAGAATGTTACACAGTGTGACTGGGAAAGTAATGTTACACAGTGTGACTGGGAAGAGAATGTTACATAGTGTGACTGAGAAAGTAATGTTACACAGTGTGACTGGGAAGAGAATGTTACACAGTGTGACTGGGAAGAGAATGTTACATAGTGTGACTGAGAAAGTAATTTTACACAGTGTGACTGGAAAGAGAATGTTACACAATGTGACTGGGGGAAGAGAATGTTACAGTGTGACTGGGAAAGTAATGTTACACAGTGTGACTGGGAAAGTAATGTTACACAGTGTGACTGGGAAGGGAATGTTACACTGTGACTGGGAAAGTAATGTTACACAGTGTGACTGGGAAAGTAATGTTACACAGTGTGATTGGGAAGAGACTGTTACACAGTGTGACTGGGAAAGTAATGTTACACAGTGTGACTGGGAAGAGAATGTTACACAGTGTGACTGGGAAAGTAATGTTACATAGTGTAACTGGGAAAGTAATGTTACATAGTGTAACTGCTACATTATGGTACTTATTACATGATGTTACATTGTAACTATTTTCAACATATTCACTCATCATTGTTATCATTACCATCGTCACTACCAGTACACCCACCACTAGCATGATCAACATGACCATAACAACCACCATCACCACCATCACCATCCTCATCCTCATCACAATTATCACTACTATCTTTATCATCATCACCATCATCATTAGCAACACCACCACTCCCACCATCACCATTATTTATTACCACCACCACCATCATCATCATCCTAATCATTAGCTTGTTTATTAATGGTGCCGTGTTATATATGGTTGGTGCTGTTATTCAGGTGACTGAAGAAGACCTGCACAGTCTGATGTTTGGAGACTACATGAACCCTGAGGCCTTGATAGATGAACGGGTGTATACAGAGGTAAAGTCACTGGATGAGATGTACCTTGTTGTCTATGGATACATGGAGGAATACAACAACACACACAAAACTCCAATGGATCTGGTCATATTTAGGTAAGACACACTACATATCTACACTCACAGACAACACACCATAGTCATTACATACTCTCAAGTCTTGAGTAATCGTTTCCCTGCTAATTCATTTTTCAGATTACTACAACACCCCCTCCCCAGCCCCCCCCCCCATGTTTATTCCAATACACTTATTCTAACTCCTCCACTTATTTCACCACCACCCCGCTTATACCTCCCCACCCCCATTTATTTCACCACCACCCCACTTATTCCTCCCCACCTCCACTGTCCACTGATTCCTCCCCACTCCTGCTGCTGATTCCTTCCCACCCCCCACTGATTCCTCCCTACCTCCACTGATTTCTCCCCACCCCCATTTATTCCTCCCCACTCCCACTGATTCCTCCCCACCACTTATTCCCCCCACTCGCACTGATCGTCCCCACCCCCACTAATTCCTCCCCACCCCCACTGATTCCTCCCCACCCCCACTGATTCCTCCACACCCCCACTGATTCCTCCCCACCCCCTGCTTATTCCAACCCTGCCTATTATTTGGGACCTGAGAGTACACATAAATATACACAATGATATATAATTTTTACATCTGTTTTTCATTTCATGCGTTAGTTAAACACGTCTTCTCCACTACACCACTTCTCCACTCCACTTGCCTGCCCCCTGTGTCATCTCCTTTGTGAGGTTCAGCATCTGAAGATCAGTTTTCATCACACCTGTCCAGGTCTTTCTTGGTTTTCTTCTTCCACAGCTTCTTTCCACAGCTTCTTTGGAACTGCTGGTACTTTATCCAATGATCACCATGTATAATGCAATATATAATTGTTTCTACTTTTGGCACAAGGCCAGAAATTATCCCAGTGTATTACTGGTACTTTATTTTATCGACCCCCGTAGGGATGAAAGGCAAAGTTAACCTCGGCGGGATTTGAACTCAGACCATAAAGGGCCGTAACTCTTTGCTGCAAAGCACGGCGTCTGACCCTCTACCGATACTGCCAAAATGCATTATATATTCGTATCAGTGCAATATTTTCTGCTACATATCACACAATTACTCTTATACCTAATTTTTCTCTCAATTCACTTGTGCATTGTCATTTATGAGCACTAACACCACACACCTAGTGGAGCATGCTTAGTGATCAGTTTCATCCCAATGAAGATTGATTGGAGTGCCTATATATATATATACATACTAGCTGGCCCATCCG
>OZ024741.1:189066860-189111860 GCA_964016885.1 Eledone cirrhosa
TGTTGTCATATAGAGAGTAAAGAGCGACAGAGAGTAAATCAGTTAAATTATAGAGAGGGGGGAATGATCTTACATACATATATACATACATATAAAGTATAGATATGTGTGTGTGTGTTTGTGTATGTGTGTTTGTGTATGTGCATGTGTGTGTCTGTGTGTTTTGTTTTGATGTTATCCGGCAATTGGCGAAATCAGGTGTGAAAGTATGTGTATTTATGTGTGTGTGTGTGTCACTTATGCGAGCGACGACAGATGAAAGATATACCACGGAAATGAACGTTATTTTTCAATCGCCACTACATTTGGTCATACACATTGTTTATTTCAAAATTATTTTAATGCCGATACTTGATTTAACGTCATTGGAAATTCGGTCACTTGCTGGTCCCCCTCTGTCTCTCTGTCTCTCTCTCTGAATAACTAACACTTTAATTGTATCTCTCTCTGTCTAACGGCCTATCTCTCTCTTTTCTCCTCCCTCTGTTTTTCTGTCTCTCTCTGTAGATGTATGTGTGTAGTTTTCCTAATCTTTCTCTCTCTCTCTCTCTCTCTCTCTCTCTCTCTCTCTCTCTCTCTCTCTCTCTTTCTCTCTATGTGTATATATTGAAGAGAGATACGGAAACTAAAACAGTGTTGTCATATAGAGAGTGAAGAGCGACAGAGAGAGTAAAGCTGTTAAATTATAGAGACATACATACATACATACATATATATATACGACCGTCAGCTTTATAAGTATAGATATGTGTGTGTGTGTGTGTATGTGTGTATGTGCATGTGTGTGTCTGTGTGTTTTGTTTTGATGTTATCCGGCAATTGGCGAAATCAGGTGTGAAAGTATGTGTATTTGTGTGTGTGTTATGCGTGCGACGACAGTTGATTGAAGGGAGATACGGAAACTAAAACCGTGTTGCCATATAGAGAGTGAAGAGCGACAGAGAGATTAAAGCAGTTAAATTATAGAGAGAGGGATGAGCAATGGAGAGAGTAAAGCTAAGAAACTATAGGGAGGTGTGTAGGATACATACATACATAATACACATGACGCTCAGCTTTATAATATTATATATATAATGATATTAAATAAATGGAAACTATATTTATAAAACCATATTTATTTTATTATATATATTTCAAGGGTACCAAAAGATTTTGGTACACTTTCTTCAGATAAATTACAAAGTTTGTTTTATAAATAGAGACATAACTAGGAAAATCATAGCTTATCAGTTGAATATTCTCTGGATGGTGGAAATGTATTAGGGATTTTTCAAACTTATGGGTGAATATGCAAATGAATATGTAAATAATTGAAAAACAACCGTTTATTTAAACGACTGGGGAGAGAGAGAAAAGAGATGAGAAGAAGGACAAAATAGTGAGAGAGAGAAAGAGAGAAGGAAAAAAGCGAAGATGAATAAAAAAACTTCTATAACGTTAATTTGAGGAAAATATATTCGGACAATTATCTATGTATATATGTAAATAAATATCTTAATATTATGTGTATTTATATTAAATGTTTAAGATACATTTAGCCAGAATCAGTTAGTAGTTATTAATCTATTGAAAAAATATTGAAAAAATATTTTTAAAATATAGTAAAAAAAATAAAAAAAAAAATTTTTTTAATCTTGAGAAAATTTTTGAAAAAATTTTGATAAAATTTTAAAAAAATCTTTTTAAAAAATTTTTTTAAGAGATAAGTAATTTTTAAAGAAATAAAAAATTATTAAAATTAAAATTTTTAAAGATTAGAATTATATACGTATATATTATATGAACATTTTTAAGAAGTGGAAGTACAACAAATGTTAGAGATATTATGATTTAGAGTTATCAATATATTAAAACCAAGTAGATGAGATTGTTATGGAGATTAATAGGAATATTATAAGTATAATTATAAGTTATATATAGTTCTGAATATTGAATTCTGGCGATATCTACAAGAATTAAATAAATTTGTTCTTAGATTAATTGAGTTTTTACAGTTAAGTATATCAAAAATTTCCTCAATACACAATTTGCAGAATCTAGATAGAGCTGTGTTTCAGTACGCAGGTGCTTTTGAAACTGTTTCCCAAGTTAGTGAATAGTCTATATTCTTGCATTTTAAGTTCCATATCAGGTTTGAAAGAGAAGTTGAAGATTTTTTATCAAATCTTCGGAAAGAAAAATTGTGGTTATTCCAGTGAATTTTAAATTCTGTAGAAGTTGCACCGACATAGTTAAATATATTATCACTAGTTTTAACTGCATTTATAGACCACGTTTTTATCTAAACACTTATTTTGTAAAGGACAGTTTGATTTAATTCTACAATTACATTTTGCGGAGTTGTTGCTCAGAACGGTACTATTAGGTTGGATATTGCTAGAATTATTACTGCTATTTTGGTTATTTTGGTTAGGGTTTAAATTTAAATTTCTATTATTAATTCTATTTATATTTTGTGCTATGTTCATAGTAGTAGAGTAGGATAGTTTTATAGTATGTCTGTTAAAGATTGAGTTGTATCTGTGGGCTTTAGGAAAAGATTTTTCTAGTGCTTTAAAGAATAGCTTTGCTAAAGGTGTTTTAACGCTTAATGAGAATGGGGGTGAATACCAAATAATATTTCTAGTTCTAGTTCTTCTGTTAGTTTTAGAGTTTAAGTTAAATTTTTTATTATTATTACAATTAATAGTAGAGTGATTTGCCTTATTATTGTTGTCGATGTATTTAATCTTATTTATATACCCTGCTCTATTTAAAGCTTCATTATAATATTCAGCCTTATCATCAAAAATGTTTTTATTATTATTATATATATATGAATGTATGTATAGTATATTTGGCAATAAACCGTATGTTTAATTAAAAACATTTAGAAGACCATTTGCTATTAGTTTTAAAGTAGTGACTATGTCACTTATTTTCGGTGACAACAAAAGGAAGAGTGATTGACAGTCTGTTTCTCAACATTCATGTATACAACACTATTTCAAAGCACCAATACTAATACTTAATTTTTGTTGGACCGGCAATCATTCTGTATAATCAGCTCCTGATTATTACTGGAATTCTATAAGAATCCAATTTCTATAATTTTTGGCGAAGGCAGGGGAGTGTGTGGTTTTGATAAACGCCAACCAGCGAGAGACAGACTGTCAATCACTTTCCTCTTTGTTTTCGTCGAAAATAAGTGACATAGTCACTACTTTAAAACTAATAAATGTTTTTAATTAAACATACGGTATATTGCCAAATATGCTATACATACATTCATGTATACGTCGCTAATTCAGAGCACCAACAGTAAAAGTTGTATAGTGTAGATTCAATGTTGCTGGGTTTGTTTGATGGAGGACTTCTCTGTGGATAATCCTATTCTCACCAGAAAACAGGAGCTTTGGATACTGGATGTTAAAGCCCTCAAGAGCTTTAAAGTACCAGCTGCATGTGGTCTATGTCTCTCACACATTCCAGAGAATAAAAGCACTAGAAAATAACCTCCCTATATTTGTTTCCTATCCTCCTTTCTTTCTCTCTGTCACTTTCTATCTTTCTCTTTCTACAGATATGTCTTGGAACATCTGTCGAGGATCTGTCGGATTTTATCTTCACCCGGTGGCAATGCTCTCTTGGTTGGAGTTGGTGGAAGTGGGCGCCAATCTTTGACCCGACTAGCCAATGCAATGGCCTGTTACCAGTTGTTCCAGCCAGAGATTACCAGGAGTTATGGAAAAACAGAGTGGAGAGAAGATATCAAGGTATCATCATAGCACCATATATCACAGTTGTTTTCATTATCATAGTTCCAATGTTTTATTATGTTTGAGTTTCTGAAGGTGGTCGATTGGCAGTATCAGTAGAGTATCAGATAAAAATGGCCTTGTGCCTAAATCAGAAACCATTATTATTTGAAACTTCCTTTGACTTCTGCTTCTTTCCCAAATCATGCTGAGAGTCAACCTGACACCTAAGGCAAAATTTGATAATACATACATTTTATAATCAATTGTTACCATCATCATCCGGCAGCCTCAGCTGAAATGGACTCAACAATTGATCTCCACGTGGGTCTGTTGTTCATTGCCGTTGCTAAGTCCTGGATTTCAATACCAGAATCTATGGAGATGACATCGAAGTATGAGAGCGTGTGTCCCCTGTTATTGGTGATTGCTTGTGGTTTCCAAAGCACTAATGGGGACACAGCCTTGTAGGTGGCACAAAGGCAGTGGCGAGCAAATCTTACTCTCCTTTTACGTACAACGACAGATATGCATGGGAGGCCGGCATATATCTCTCTCAAAGGCAGATGTCGACAGCGTATGTTCTGAATGCGTTGAAGCAAGCGAGTGTAGGTGCCATTAAGGTGCTTTTGTTGTTTGGATGAAAGCATCTATGTTTCACTTCCATATAGCAAGATTGGTTGAATTGTTACTTGGAAGAGTCTGATCTTGGCGCGGTTGGAAAGATTTGAATGCCAAACTCGATCCATCTTGTTGCAAGCTGACCATGCTTGGGCCTTTCTGGTGGCAAAATCCTTCTCAGAGTCCATGATCCAGGACCAAGATACTTGAAATCCTTGACTTGCTTGATATCACTGCCATTGATTGCTTTGATGCTGTTGCCTGTACAGTTTGATATGTACTCTGTTTAACCCTCAACGAGGGCAGCTGCTTCCTGGAGAGATGTCAAAAGTTGTTGCGTATTTCTAGGCAATCTGCAAGAAGTGCAATGTCATCCGCAAAGTCAAGGTCAGTGAGATGTTTAGAGGGGTGCCTAGAGCTCATAAGGGATTTGATGGTTATACCCTTGTTATTGATTTTGTCAATTGAGAGTCTTAGGGCATAGTCAAGTGCAATGATGAAGAGGAATGGGGCAAGAGTGTCACCCTGCAGCACACCTACTGAGACGTCAAAGAACTCTGTTGGGCCATCAGGGGTGATGATAGTGGCACTTGTGTTTAGATACAGAGCCTTAATTTCTTCCACAAGTCTTGCTGGGATGCCATACAAAGGTAGAATTTCAAACAGAATGTCTCTGTTTATGCTGTCAAAAGCTTTTCTAAAGTTAACAAAAACCAGAGCCATTTGTCTGTTGGAGTTTCTCGTCTCCTCCACAAGGCCAAAATCTGTGCAAGTGTAGATCTACAATGCCTAAAACCGTTTTGGTTGATGCAAAGGATTGGATCAACATACAGAACTATACGGTTGAGGATTAGCTTGTTGTAGATCTTGGTTGCAATGAGCATAAGTGATATTCCTCAGTAGTTTTGGGGGGATTAGAGATCACCTTTTTTGGGGGACAGGAAATATGCCTCCTTTTAGCCAACTTGTTGGAGGAATTTTGTTGCTTAAGATGTCATTTGAGATTGATAATAGGACTGAAGTAAGGTTTGCGTCTTTCAAAATTATATTGGGTATGTTGTCGAGACTGGGTGATTTTTTTTGTTTTTAAGTGTTTTGATCACTGGGTTGATCTCACTCACGGTGAAAAGTCCAGTGGAGATGTTGAGTTCAGGTGATACGACAGACTTTAGGAGATCGCCTTCTACAGGGGATGGTTCGCTCAGTAGTCTCTTGAAGTGGTCAGTCCAGCTCTTTTCCCTAGATTCTTGAGAGCCTCCTTTGATGATGGGTGTAGGTTTTTCTTTTCTACCAGTTATTTTGTTGATTAAAGCCGATGCAGCTGCGTGCTGTTTGTTTATATGAAGGGTCTTAAGTTTGTTTATTTTTCCTTCTACATACTCTGCAAGAGCAGTTGTGTACACCTCATCAGGGTCTTTTTTGCATTGGGTCATTTCACTTTTCAGTAAACTAGTTGGATTTGAGTTATACTGAGAAGAAAGACTTTGCAGTTGTTTACGTGCTGAGGATACTAAGATATGTGAGTTCAATTTCATGAGCTTCCTTTTGAAACAATTAGGTTGGAGTATTTAGTCTCAATGCAATCATCAGTAAAGGATAGTTCAGAGAACCTATCGTAGACACTAATTGCATACCGGCTGGAGAGCTCCTTATTTGATAACACTAACCTCCAGTCAATTTGTTTCATAGGCTCAGCGGGGACTTCTTAGGAGCACGGAGACTAAGAGTAACTTTGAAAGAGACAATCCTCTGATCAGATCCCATGTTGGAGAAGGAAGAATAGGTTTCAGAGTTATGTACACTGTTTCGTTATTTTTTCCGAAATAGGATATAATCCAATTGAGCTCTACTACCATTAGGGTGAATGACCAGAGCTTGGATTGCTTTTTCATGAAGTTATTTGTAGACGAGAAGAATTCAAATTCATCAAGGAGTTGGAGAAACATCTCACCATTTCAGTTTGTTTCGGTGTTGAAGGTGAATTTTACATTGTCAGGGCCTAGTTTGGTATTGAAGTCGCCTACAATAGTAAGGAAATTATGGGCAGGGATGTTTTCAATGACCGGTCTCAGAGCTTGATAGAACCTGGCGGCAGTTTCCTCATCACTGCTCTTTGTTGGGCTATAGCAAGATTGTTATACAAATGATGCCACAAGGGCACAAACAACAGTAAATGTCTTTGCAAGGTTTTTAAATTGATAATGCTCTTCTCAGGACATGGATATGGTCAGTCAGCACTATTTTCTGTATATCTTGCAGAGATGGCTTTCCAGGTATTCAGTCCACATATTTTTCAGTTCCCTTTTTTATTATTCCAAGTGCACCGAATATCACTGGTATTGTACAGGCCTTAAGATGCTATATTTTCTTAATTTCAATTGATAGATCTTTATACTTACTCAGCTTTCTGAATTCTTTCAAGATGTTACGATCTGATGGAATGTTCATGTTAATTAAGAAACATGTTTTCTTTTTATGGTCCTTCACAATTAAATCAGGTTTGTTGGCCTTGAATTTTCTGTTGGTATTCATAGGGAAATCTTATAAGATTGTCATGTTCTCGCCTCCTGTTACTTACTACATCTGGGTGATAGTTGAACCATTTCCCCTCCATTTTCAGACCATAAAACCTGCACACTACCTGGTGTAAGTATTGCTCCACTCAATTGTTTTATATTGCTAGGGAGCTAATACTTTGCAGCTTGACATCAGCTGGCCAATGGTCTCAACATGCTCATCACAGAATGGATACATTGGGTTAATTCCATTTCTGAGTTTGTGCTTGTCATTCTACCTTTCTTGAATGTTGCTTTGGCACATGTTTTCAATCCAAACCTCATCCCTTATTATCTCTAAACACCATAATTGTCTTCAGCAGTCCTTCTAATTTGCTGTCATTTTTTGGCATACAGTTTCAAGTCGTCCATATAAAACAGGGGATTTATGGTTTTGCTGTCTATTTTGTAGCCATATTGTGTTTTGTTGAGTACTAGAGACAGCAGTGTGAGTGCAATCAAAATATCAGAGGAGAAAACAAATCACCTTGAAAAATACCACAGCTAATACTTATGTTGCTGAAATTTATAGTATTCCATATAGATGTGTTGTATTTCAGGAAGTTTGATATTATTGGGGAAGTTTTCAGAACATCCAAAGTATTCAAAGTCCATGAGTGGGAAATACTATCAAATGTTTTTTTTTAGTGAATCCAAGCAGTACTCAAACTTCTGTACTTGTTATGACAGTTTTCCTGAATCATAGTCAATGAAAATTTGGTCTTTGCACTTGTAAGACCCACAGCAACAACTTTTCTGCTCAATAGAGAAAAGATGATTTTCATCCATAAATTTGTAGGTTATCTCATTCAGGGTTGAGGAGAATTTTGTATGATGTGGGAAAGCAAGTGATAGACTGATAACGTTTGGGGATATTTCTTTCTGTCAATTTTGGCAAGAGTTACGTTATACATTGTGCAAACCAATTAGGAGTTTTCTCAGGATTGTGCATAATTTCGTTATAACATTTTACCAACATATCATGGGTAGTAGTTAGAGAAGATAATCAGAAGTTTGGCACTTTATGAATGCTAGGGGATTTCTGTTTGTTGGCTTATTTAGTGCCAATTCCACTTCTTCCATAGTTATGCCTTGCCAAGTCTGCCTTTCTAAATTATTGTATGTTTCTTCCATTTGCATTATGAGATTTATCTATACTCCGTACTGTTTTCCAAAATTCTTCAATTTCATGAATTGAGGCAGGTTCCTTTACTTGAATTGTCTGTGTCC
This sequence comes from Eledone cirrhosa, assembly GCA_964016885.1. Taxonomy (NCBI): domain Eukaryota; kingdom Metazoa; phylum Mollusca; class Cephalopoda; order Octopoda; family Eledonidae; genus Eledone; species Eledone cirrhosa. The sequence goes on from OZ024741.1 coordinate 189,075,007, forward strand.
CAATTTCCCTGTGAAACCTCTTTTCATCTGATTTAAACAGCTTATTTTGCCTGTAAAAACCTATTCCGCTTTTCAAATCTTCTTATTCTTTGAGTTTTCAACTGTTCTTTCTGTTGCAGGATTTTTTTTATTGGTGGGACATCAGATTTTCATGTTACTTTGTATTTATTTTCTTCCTTTTCTTAACTTGACAAATTTCCCAGCACATATTTCACCCAGGATCAATAATTATCCCTTCATTATTTCAATTTCTTTCTCAATTTTTATCTTTGAGGGTGGTTTTTTGTGAGCGTTGTGTCCTTTTTGCTTTTTCTTAACCCCATTTCCTTTCTATTACTCTCACTGCTGCATAAATAACCCCATTCAGTTCTGATATATCAGGCTTCATCTCTTCAATTATTGTTTTAACAACCTGATTTCCATTTCTTATGTATGTTTTGTTCTGGTTGTTGCTTGTTAATTTTTGCAGCCCCCCCCCCCCCAAGTTAATTGAAAATTTCTTGTTTTGCTTCTTCCATCTGATCTTTATGTTCATGAGTAAACATATCTTCATCCATATTGTCAATCAGTCTTTCAACTTGGCCCTGCTCTGTTGTGTTTCTGATACTTTCAATGCTCTGTGAAATTTCACATGGTGACAACATAGTCAATATGTTTTGTGTTGTCACTGCTGTCACATATTCATTTCTATCCCTTTCTGATATTGGTATTTCCAAATCTTTTTTGTTGTTTCTTTATACATTTTATCCTTCACTACCAAGGAGTAATACCTCTAGGCTGATTATCAACCAAGATTAGTGAACTCATCCTGCCCATGAGACACAGCTACTCCCCACAAATTTAAAATATAAAAGTAGATATTTGGGTTAATGGCCCAAATATTATAGTCACACTTCTTGAGGACAAAGGCCTTATGTTGTTATTGTAACAAAAATTATATCAAAACAATCATTTTAAACATGTGGAAATCATCAAACTTACGGAAGCGAATTCCTAACCTAGACGCACTCTTTTGCTGCTGCTGGTATTATTATTATTATTGTTGTTGTTGTTATTTATTATCATGAGGGATCATGCCACACTGTTTTCACCGCTGGTGAGTTTTTAAATTTTGTTATATTTTTGTTGACAATTGTCACAAAATTTTGATACAATCGATTTCATAAGGTTGTGTTCTATCCGCTTCAGAAATATATTTCTGTAATAATGGTGGGATAGGCTAAAATGCTCATTCCAAAGTGGGATTGTGTTACCATCTTCCCCAAAATTCAAAAATTGCCAGTCCATTGACTTGAAAATAAGCCAGCATTTTTAGAAGCTGCTGAAGCAATAGGAAGGTGGACAGACTGGAATCATTAGAGAATGATTCAGTAGGATGATAGAAGTACGATTTGCATCAGAAATTGAAGCAAAGGCTCACTCTTATAAGCCCTTAAAGAGCAAGGGTTTTTGCTAATCCCAACTTCCATGGAGAAATACATAACAAAAGGGTAATAAAACATCCTTCAAATCCAAACGTCTTGACAGGAGAGCTGGAGTGGATTTGGAATGGAGCTTTTGCTCTAAATAAAATGAAAAGCTACAAAGGATTCCTGATATCATTGAACTGCCAAATGGTACATAACTATTTGTAGTTGTGGAAAGGAGGTAGCCCTGATGCTATATATGCATCCATCTAAGGGCTTTCTGCCCTAATCAGGGAACAAAAGAATGAAAATCTACATTCTTACCAACACCCAACCCACAACAGCAACAACACCAACACCATCTACAATAATAGCAAGATAAAGAGGCAGGAACAGCCACAGCAGTAACAACAACGGCAGAGACTGAACCAGTGGCACCTGTACCAACATGCATGGAAAACATGCCCCTACTTGATGTCGCACAATTGGATTCAAGTTATGATGAAAGTGAGGAGTGGCAAATGTCTTCCACAATAAAAAAAAAAATAAATAAAAAAAACTCTGACTTCACCCTCAAAAAAAGAAGGGAAAAAAATGCTAAAACCATGAGACAACTATTACCAACACCTACACCAACGTCACCAGCAGCACCACCACCACCATTAACACCAACAACCCCGTAGCCACCACCATTAACACCAACAACCCCGTAGCCACCACCATTAACACCACAACAGACACTGAAGATACCAACAACATCTCAAACAAAACCAAAACCAAATCCACATCCACAACAACACCAAGAGCAAATCCAACAGAAAGTTACAACCCTCACTCACTGTGTATGTGTTCTGTATGAACATAAATAAATAGTATAATATATCAACTTCTCATTCCAAATTGAGCACTGTTTTCGTTTTTCACATTCACTGATTTTTATTATATATACTTATATACATATATGTGTGCATGTATAGATATACCCATTGAGAATATAAAGATGTAAACATGTCTAATTTTATATATTCCCCAGTAAATTGGAAAAATGATATCTTGAATCAATTTCGAAACCTTTTTAGGTTCTTATCAGAAAATATGTATATCATCTAAACAAGCCATAAGGAAATACATAACTAAGAGTTTTGTATGCACTATCACATATAGTATCACTGAAATGGAAGTTATTACCATTTATCTTGGGCGTTCATTTTCATATATATTAAGTTGCGTGCTAAGCTGCCAAAGTGTACAAGTAAATATAGACACTAAATATGAGGTTAATAATGTAGATATAAATATTGTAAATATAAATATTCACAGTATGAATATTGTAAATATGTATGTAATATTGTAAACAATTTATTGTATGTAAATATGGTAAAGATGGTGTTAGTAATGTAGATGATAATATTAAATGTATACATGATGTATAGATGAACTTTATAGTGTAGATTGTAAATATTGTAAATATATTATACACTTTAGAGATGGTACCAATATTATAGCAATAAATATTGTATATGTACGCTATATAGATGGGGATAATAGTATAGATATAAATACTATAAATATACTCTCCCTAAATAGTTTATTAGTGTAGATATAAAGTATATTGTAAATATACACTGTAAAGGTATGGAGGCACATGGCTTAGTGGTTAGAGCATTGGGCTTGCAATCGAAAGGTTGTGAGTTCAATTCTCAGACCGTGTGATGTGTTGTTTCCTTGAGCAAGACACTTTATTTCACATTGCTCCAGTTTACTCAGCTGTAGAAATGAGATGATAGGGACTGGGGTTCCTATCATTCCACTGCAAAGTGGTTGTGGAGGTGCCACGGCAAAAAAAGCACTGTAAATGAGGTTGGTGTTAGGAAGGGTATCCAGCTGTAGAAATCAAGCCAGAATCAGTTCCCGTCCCACCCTTGCAAGCAGGGAAAAGCGGACGTAAAATGAAATGATGATGATGATGATGAAAGATAAGGTTAATAGTTCAGAGAATTTTAATCTTATTAATAACTAGCAGCAGTACCCAGCGTTGCCTGGGTAGGTAAAATAATATCTGATTTGATGAAAAGGTGTTGATCTTAGCGACTGCTTCTCGATGACTCATCTATGGCCACACACAGGCCATGTGGGGGAGGGTGGTGATGACCTCTATCACTGAGAAATGCGGATGACTGACGAAGAGGCATGCTGGGGGAGGGAGGTAATGACCTCTAACACTAAGCCAAATTTCCTCACGCTACTTGATTGGAAACCGATGAATTCTCAAATGCACAACTAAAAGCTCAGACGACGTCAGTGGCCATCGTTTTGCCTTTGACCATCTATAAGATGTGCAATGATAGGTTCTATCGTAGTATAAAATTTGAACCAAATAAATTGATTTATGTGTGAGGTGGAGCCGAAGTTTCGAATTTGAAAGAAATCGGTTGAAAAATGTGGGAGCTAGAGCCGAAAAGCGGAAATTTGAGTGAAAAGGTGGTATTTTCGAATATTTAAGCGGCTGCCACGCCATTCCTGAACAAAAGATCTAAAATGTAAAGCCACTTTAAGACGTGAAATAATCAGATCTAGTGTAGTGTAAAATTTGAACAAAGTAGGTTGATTAATGTGGGAGCTAGAGCTGAAAAAGTGGAAATTTGAGTCTAAAAGTGGTATTTTTGCATATTTAAGTGGCTGCCACGCCGTCCCTGAACAACAAATACAAAATATAAAGTGATTACAGGATGTGCAATGATAAATTCTATTTTGCTTTAAAATTTGAACGAAATCGGTGGCAAAATGTGGGAGCTAGAGCCAAAAATCTTATTTTTCGATACCTAAAAAAAGGTGACCCCTATCGATTTTTATCTGCAGAATGAGCCCGGAATAAAAAAAACGAAACGCTGATATATGGAAAACACTCCCCGATGACTAATCTATGAGCCTGTAAAGTTTCATGAAAATCGGTCGTAAGATGTAGGCCCCTATACACAGACACACACATACTTAATTTTATATATATACAGATATCTCCTCTCAGACATTTTTGCATTCAGTCAGAGGGTTATGTTTCAGATATTACCAAATATTAAATATATGATTAGTATTTTCATTTGATCTTATGTCAAGGGCTAAAATAGAAATGGTAATCTGTCCACACTCAGTTGAACAATCCTCATATTGATGGACATAAGTGAAACAATGTATTTCAATGTTCAAATTTGCTTACTATAATAGACTTGAAATTCATTAATAAACATAGACAAAGCTTCTTAGAAATCTTTGTTGATAAAAGATTTGCTGGAAGCTTTGTTATAGATTTGTTTCCTGGGGCCATGTTACTTCTGTTGTTCTTACATCATTTTCTATACTGGTAGATGACCCACATTGTGTTACTTTTCTGATACTCCAATGGACGTATTTCGCTTGAAGGAAATTATACGTCTTTTTTTCCCAAGACATAGTATTGTGTAGTTCAGGAGAATGAAAGACAATCACTAAAGACTTCACAACCATATCAAATTGAAGAGTTGATGGAGAAAATGATGTGTTGTTTGTGTGTGTATATATATATAAATATATATATATATATATATATGTATATGTATATATGTATATATATATATATATATATATATATATATATATATATATATATATATATATATACATATATGTGTGTATATGTATATATGTATATATATATATATTTTGTTTCTGAATTTGTTTAGCAAGATTCTTTATCTGAAAACGTGTGTTGAAACCGATATTATTATACTTTGGGAGGGTCATGTTGCCAATAAGAAACACATGCATCAGTTGCTTTCACTCCAATTTATTATAAATTAAATTATAAATTTCTGGTCGGTTGGTTGGCTCCACAACCGGACGGTTGTTCATATATTGTCAAAGTTCTTTCGTCACACATTCTGTGACCTCTTCAGTGACTGGGGATTCTTTTCTTTGTTTTGTGCCTCTCCTTTGTTCTGTCCTACGCCATCTTTTTTTGTGTGTGTTGTGTGCTTAGTTTGCGCATGTGTTAGATCCGGGTGTCTGTGTGTGTTTTTATTTGTTTATTTATTTGTTTATTTACATGTTACTGGTTGGTTGTTTGTTCTATGTGTGTGTGTTTTCATTTTGTCCTTAATTGTAAGTTGTGATGTTGCTATTCCATTCATGTTTTCTATTTAATTTTGGTTGGAGTTCATTTATGTTTATTGCCTCTGTGATTTGTCTAAACATTGCGTCTTTTCTGTGTGTAGATTTTATTTTTATTTCTATGTTCTAATTTATAAATTTTTAAATTTATAATTTAATTTATAATAAATTGGAGTGAAAGCAACTGATGCATGTGTTTCTTATTGGCAACATGATCCTCCCAAAGTATAACAATATCGGTTTCAACACATGTTTTCAGATAAAGAATCTTGCTAAACAAATTCAGAAACAAAATATCGTAAGCCTTAACCAAGCTAACAAGATACTGAAAACCACCATGTTCTGTTGTCTAAGGAAAACAATAACATCTTGACAACTACACTTCATAAAAGAATGTGCCTCATCCAGAGTTTACACCAACACCATCAACACCGATATAAGAAGATTACAACTCACCAAAAAAACAAGCAGATAGGCTAAAATGAACACTAATTTTAAACATAAAAAAGATTTACAGAGAATTACGCCATCAAGAAAAACATAAGCGTAACCTAATACAAGAAATAACTAAGATCACCACACCAAGAGAAAAAATTAGAATACATAAACATTATACACAAAGAAGAAAAGTACATCATCCAAGAATGCAACAAACACTTTAACAAGAAATTAACGTGGCTCAAACAGATGAAACTAAACCAAGAAACTTCAGAGAATAGAGATAAATATCCAGATAGGATTGATGGTATAAACATGGCCAACATACCATTAACGGACGAATTCAACAACAACAACACAAATATATACGGCAACATTGCAGTAGACCCTGATGAACTATCCATATTACAGCTACCACCTAAATATGCCACATATATTAAAGTAAATATGATAAGATGCTTGTCAGAAATAGAAAAATCATTGACAAAATTACGTTGGAGCCTCAAAAACAGCAACAAAAACAAAAACAGAAGTAACAACACGAACAACATACGCACACACACACAACACACATCCCAACAACAACAGACACACACAAACAACGATAACAACAACAACACATGCAACAATAATAACAACATACACAGAGACAACAACAATAACAACAACAGACATACAGACACAAACAACGATAACAACAACAACGCACACAACAATAATAACAACATACACAGAGACAACAACAATAACAACAACAACAACACACATCAACAACAACAACACACACATCCTATGCTTCTCACTCATCACCACCACAATCTTAACAGACACACAGACACAGAAAATAGATAATTGTTTCTACTTTAGGCACAAGGCCAGCAATTACCCAGTACATTACTGGTACTTTATTTTATCGACCCCGTAAGGATGAAAGGCAAAGTTAACCTCGGCGGGATTTGAATTCAGACTGTAAAGGGATGTAACTATGCTAGAAAGCATGGCGTCAAACCCTCTACCGATACTGCCAATTCACCACCTCTCACAGAAAACAGATAATGACAGTAACACAGAGGTAAGGGACGGTAATGGGATTGAAAGAAGAAGGGAGACTATCGATACTGACAGAGAAAATAACCAGGACGAACACACAGACACACAAAATAGAGTAGATAATAACAATGAGCCAGAAGAAAGAGACAGGAGTAATAATGAAAGACATAGAAATAACCATGAGGCTGATGGTGGAAATAGAAATAGAAACAACGCAACTAACAATAGCAATAGCAATAGCAACTAACAATAGCAATAGCAGCAGCCTGGAATTCTACTTTTTATAACCCTTCCGATATGTCCTTCGACTTACGACGAGTCCATACCACGACTTTAGCTTTTAACAAACGCACGCAATTGCCATCACAGGTCGATGAACACACAGAAGCACAATTTAATATAGCTAGATCTAAACTTAGAAATATTATAGAACAGTATAGCAAGAGGCAAAATAGAATGGAGGCACAGGAACTGGGAGAAAAATCTACAAATGGCTTGCATAAGCTCATGCAATGCTCACGTAATGGAGAGAGTGCATGCTTTCCAACGGACAAGTCTGGCAGAATGTCGGTTGAGAGTCTGTCAAACTACACCCAGGCAATGCAACCCCACATCACTAACACAAGAGAGAAGTAACACCACAAGAGCATGAGGATAGGGAGAAAACCCTCAACGCTCATATGATGATGTGGACAAACATAATGCAGAGAACAGTCAGGAATTAGAGAAAAACACCATGGAAAGCATCCATCAAATAGCTAACTCCATCCACCAGAGTATTTCAGTTACTATAGACTACCCAAGCAAACACCCCAACCATTGATTACCTGTACTAGACACAGAGCTCTGGTTAGAAACCATTAATAACAAAAAACAAATCCTCCATTGCCATGATTTCCAAATATCTGATCCACCGAAACTCAGCTGTTTCGGATCACACCAAAATCAACATACCGATTGCGGATTTAGTACGGGTGATAAGAAACGTGTCCCGCATGTGCAACCCCAAAGAACTAGAGAGACACATACAACACTTCATCCACCGTATGCAGTTCTCTGGTTACAATCAGAGAGATAAAATCAGAGTATATGGAGGAGCCAGAACCAAATGGGAAAAAATGGTAAATAATGATACAAATGGGACCTGCCCCTTGTATAGGAGCAAATTTGGGAATAGAATAGAAAGAACTAGGAATAAGGTTAATATAATAAACTCATGGTATGATAGCAATAAATACCAGAGTGTAATGCTCATCAATACAACCCCTAGAGGTGAACTAGCTTACAAATTTAGAAGGGCCCTAGATAAACTTAAACTAAATATTAAGATAGTAGAAAGACCAGGTACCTCCATAAAAACACTTATTAGTAATACATACCCTTTTCAAAGACCTCCCTGTATAGATAAGAAATGCATAATCTGTAAACTAAGCCCCATATTAACTGCAAAACTAGAAACATAGTATATAGCATAAGATGTACTGAAGGACAATGTAAAGATAAGAATATAGTGTACATAGGTGAGACAGCTCGTAGTATAGGAAAATGATTAAATAAACACTGGCGAGAGCTTCAAGATAGAAAAGAATCATCTGTACTCCACCAACATTCTAAAATAGGACATAAGGGCAAATTAGAGAACATAGAAATAAAAATAAAATCTACACACAGAAAAGACGCAATGTTTAGACAAATCACAGAGGCAATAAACATAAATGAACTCCAACCAAAATTAAATAGAAAACATGAATGGAATAGCAACATCACAACTTACAATTAAGGACAAAATGAAAACACACACACATAGAACAAACAACCAACCAGTAAAGTGTAAATAAACAAATAAATAAACAAATATAAACACACACAGACACCCAGATGTAACAAACTAAGCATACAACACAAAAACAAGATGGCATAGGACAGAATAAAGGAGAGGCACAAAATAAAGAGAAGAATCCCCAGTCACTGAAGAGGTCACAGAATGTGTGACGAAAGAACTTTGACAATATATGAACAACCGTCCGGTTGGGGAACCAACCATCCAACCGGAAATTTATAAATTTTTTAAATTTATAATTTAATTTATAATAAATTGGAGTGAAAGCAACTGGTGCGTGTGTTTCTTATTGGCAACATGACCCTCCCAAAGTATAACAATATGTATATATATATATGTATATATATGCGCAGGCTGGAAAGGAACGAAGCATGCATGCTCCGTTGGATGTGTAATAGTAATATACGTGAACAGCAAAGCATAAATGAACTAAGTGAGAAATTAGGAATAAGAGGGATCAGATGCTGTTTACTTGAGAGAAGACTACGTTGGTATGGCCACGTGATGCGCATGAAAGACGACAGCTGTATAAAAAAGTGCAAGGCAATCAAAATTGATGGTAGTTACGGAGTAGGTAGACCCAGAAAAACCTGGGATGATCTGATAAATTCCGACCTTACACACTTGCACCTCTCTAAGACAATGTCACTAGACCAAGATCTTTGGCGCCATGCAGTAATACAGAAGACCCACCTTGCCTATGTACAAAGCGAAACCTACAGTCAGTAGGCACCTCTCAACCAAATATACACCCCAATCCACTACCCCTACCCTATCCTCCCACTAACACCATCCGCTCTCTGTAAAGCTGGTACTACAACATCCAGTCCAAATAAATGAGATAATTGTTTCTACATTTGGCACAAGGCCATCAATTACCCAGTACATTACTGGTACTTTATTTTATCGACCCCGTAAGGATGAAAGGCAAAGTCAACCTCGGCGGGATTTGAACCAAATAAATGAGATAATGAGATCGAGATCGTGTAGGTGTCACGACAAAAAAAAACACACAGTCCACGCTGTAATGTGACCGTGTAGGTAACGCGGTAAAAAGTTCCCAGTTCCACATTGTAAATGTGGTTTGTGTTCGGAAGGGCATCCAGCCGTAGAAAACCTGCCAGATAGTCCTATATGAGCGAGACACAGTCACCCGACCAACCTTGCCTCAAGTGGGACAACTCCCGTCTAACCCATGCAAGCGTGGAAGATGGACGTTAAATGTAGATGATGATGATAACGATGATGTATATGTATATGTTACGTATATGTACATATATATATATATATATATATATATATATGTAAACGGAAAAAATGAAACGAAATTTCATTTCCCACTCTTAGTACGGCTGTTACTTAAACACAAGTATGTACACGTACATACATATATGTATACAGACGTACAGTAGTATGTATATATATATATACATACATGCACACATATATATATGTATGTATGGATTCACCGAACATTTATTATAATGCTCGGTGTGTTTGTAAACAAACATCCCGTATTAAGCCGTAGTGTTTAGCAACCATCGTTGCTCGTTTGTATGTACGTGTACATACTTGTATATATATGTATATATATATATCATATATATTTATATTTCATTTTCATTTCATTTCACGTCCGCTTTTTCCCTGCTTGCAAGGGTGGGACAGGAACTGATTCTGGCTTGACTTCTACAACTTGACTTCCTAACACCAACCTCATTTACAGTGAGTGCTGGATGCTTTTTTTCTGTGGCACCTACATGACCAGTTTGCAGTGGAATGATATGGACCCCAGTCACTATCATCTCATTTCTACAGCTGAGTAAACTGGAGCAATATGAAATAAAGTGTCTTGCTCAAGGAAACAACACATCACCCGGTCTGAGAATTGAACTCACAACCTTTCGATTGCAAGGCCAATGCTCTAACCACTAAGCCATGTGCCTCCATTATGTATATATATATATATATATATATATATATATATATATGATATATATATGATTTGTCCAGGTGTATCTTTTTAACCTTTTAGTTTTTTCGTTACTTTGCTATTGTGTGGTTAGGTTTTGCCTACCATTGTTTTCAATTTTCCAAGCTATTTAAATGTATGTTATTACTCTACCCTTATTGAGTGCTTTGCTAACTCATTCATATTGTAGGTCGACTTTGCTTGCCCACTGCCAAAGCTTCGATTTTACTAAGCTTCCTCTTATATATGTATATATGTATATATATATATGTTGGTATATGACATGTATAGATGTATGTATATGTGATGTGAATATTAATATTTAAATTTGTGCGTATAGCCATATTTCCTTCTCATTTCAAACTTACCCGCCCTAACTACACCTCGTTTGGTATACATGCCCGATGCTGTACGATAACTGCTTCTTTGTGAATATCTTATCGAACAGACAAGGGGTGTACGGAGGCTCCGTAAGCCATAGTGTAGGCAACCCGTCTAGGAGAGCTACCACTCCGAATAAATTGATGCGGAGTGGAGAAGTCCCTTAAGTCCAGTAAGACAACTTCCCTAGTGCTGGTGGCACGAATAAATGCACTCAGTCCGTGCTGTAAAATGGAGGGGTGGATAGGGCTCTGAGTCCAGTAAGATGATCTCTCTAGTGCTGGTGGCACAAATAAAAGCACCCAGTCCATGCTGTAAAATGGAGGGGTGGGTAGGGCTTCTGAATTCAGTAAGACGATCTCTCTAGTGCTGTTGGCACAAATAAAAGCACCCAGTCCATGCTGTAAAGTGGTGCTGGTGTTAGGAAGGGCATCCAACCAGTATATATACTACTGCCAAACACTGAACACAACAAATGAAATTTGCAACAACTGCGTAAACAGCAGTAACACTAACCATGTTAGGGCTGTGCACGGCAGTGGGGTGGCTGGTGCGGCCATGTGCGAGAAGCCCCCCCCCCCCGACCATCATCAAGCAATCACACAAAAGCAACTGTGTAAACAGCAATAACACTAACCATGTTAGGGCTGCGCACGGCAGTGGGGTGGCTAGTGAGGCCATGTGTGAGATCCCCAAGGACAAGTGGTTACTCCTTCATTACGTTTATTGGTTGCTGACGCGCGTTTCGCTACCAATCTGCTCAAGGTTCGATCTGTATCGATCTAGCCTGACTCTGGAAGAAGCAAACACTCGTCCTCGTTTTATTTTATTATATATATATATATATATATATATAATCATCACTGTTTAATGTCCATTTTCCACGCTAGCATGGATTAGATTAGTTGTCCCATTTGAAGCAAGTCAGGTCAAGTGACTCTGTCTTGCTTAGGCAGAACTGTTTCTGGCTTGGTTTCTATGGTTGGATGCCCTTCCTAATGTCAACCACATTTACAGTGAGTGCTGCCTACTTTTTGTCGTGACATCTACACAACCACTTCACAGTGTTGGCTGGATGCTTTTTTGTTGTCATTGTGATACCAACATAACTTTACAATGTAAGGGTTGTGTAATCAGATGTGTGCGTGTGTGGGGTGGGTGGGTGTTGGAGCATGGGAGGTGTATGGAAGAGGCGATGGTTTAGAGGTGCCTACTAGATGTATGTTTCAGTCCATGTGCATAGGAAGATGGATCTTCTGCATAACACCAAAATCTCAATCTTCTGTCATTGTCTTTGAGAGGTGCAATTGCACAAGGTCAGCTTTTATCACCTCATACCAGGTCTTCCTGGGTCTTCCTACTCCATAGCTTCCATCAGCTTTGATCGCCCTGCACTTTTTTATACAGCTGTCATCCTTCACTTGCATCACATGACCATACCAATGCAATCTCCTTTCTTGCACACTGCATCTGATCCCTCTTATGCCCAAATTCTCTTTCAGTTCATTTACACTTTGCCATTCGTGTATATTATTATTACACATCCATTAGCACATGCATGCTTCATTTCTTTCCAATCATTGACACCTTCAGGACATTTGGGTTGGGAACCCAACTCCGATCGCCCGAGAGTTTTGATTCACCAGCCACTCCACACGCTACCTCTAATGTTATGATCATGAGCTGAACAACCTAAAGTTTGAGCCATGTACCTATACATACATACACACATACATACTTACACACATACGTACGTACATACATACATACATACATACACCCATACATACATCATGATGGTTGCAACTCGATTTCAAGTAATGCCATCGCTTGATACTTAAGCATGAGCATCACGGATGTGGTTTTTTAGTCCTGCTAGGGACTTGCCTATGGCCATGCATTGCAAAAAATGTCACATATCAAGTGATGCCTGTGCTTGAAGCTTTTTTAAGTGAGGAAAGGCTTTGCACGGGGCAAATCCCACTCTCTGAACATCAAATGCATTTACCCAAAAAGAAGAACCGGTCTACATCATTGGATGCAAACAAAGTCGCAGGTTTATATCAGAGTAACCTTCTCCTAGAGAGATGTCTTAATGATGACTAGGAGTCTCGCGCTCAAAAAAAAACAAACTTTATTGGATGACTGTTGATTCTCCTATACTCCTTTGCCCTTTGACAGGTTTTGTTTTTCATCTCGCTGGGTGGCCAAAATCACCCTCCTCACCAAGTAAGCTTGGTGGGGTTGCCGGTTTAGTCACAGCTGACCCGACCATGCACCAGTTGTACTGGGTTACATGTTACCAGTAGTGCTGAAGAGCAACCTGACATGATATACATCATACATACATACATGTGTATATGTGTGTGAAGGCAATCAGTTGACAAACCCATCATAGCATTGGATAGAATATGTTTTGATATTTGTTGTCTGGATGGTAGGCTTGGGTAGATGTGTTAATGTTGCCATGTTTAATATATTGAGTATTAAAAAAGTTAACTAGAAATACATATTTGGTGAGACAGACAGATCAATAGAATAAAATAACATACTGCTGTGAAGGAGAATCAATTGACAACACTATTTCACACTATATTTGAATATTATATAAGTTAGTATTAACCTTTTCATTACCATATTTCTATTGAAATACGTTTAAAATATGTTTCAATTAATTTTGATAAGAAAAACTTGGAGTTATCTCTGCATTGTTAACCTTTTTGTGACCATCTAAACTATAATAAAGCAAGGGCTGCGGAACTGCGTATGGTTTATTTCTTTTAATCCAGTTAGTAAAATAAGTTGGATTACTGTGAATAAATAATGAATGAATATTAATTAATTTATGTGCTAAATTTCGTAAACAAATAATTTCGTAAAAATAAATAATCTAAAATTGACTTCTTTTCAAAGTTGCACTTCCGGTATATCATCACCACCACCACCACCACGACTTCAACTACCATATATATATAGAAAGAGAGAGTGTGTGATGAGAGAGATAGAGAGATCATGATTTCCTACACACTGACGCATATGAGTGTGCACATACATACATCTATATGTATGAGTATATAACTATTATGAGTATATAACTATAATGGCGCAAACACAAACTTATAAAAATACACACTCACGGACATAATTCACACAAATACACATACTTTCACACATATACATTTACAGAAACACACACACACAGTCATGATAGCGTTTGGTTTATTTGGAAATAGGAGGGTAAAACAAGTATAACGTTTTATTTATTTATTAACTCTTTTTTTTAAACTCATTTAATATAACTAGCAGAAAAACCACCCTTCGGGTGGTTTTCTGCTAGCATGTGTAGTGTGTATATTGATATTATACGCAAGTATATATGCATGTAGATATGATACATCAAATAAAACCGTAATTGACAATATACACAGAAATTGAACGAAGACTGCGTTACACTGTCTTATGTAATCAGTAAAGTAATCCATGGTACATTAAAAAAAGACGATATTATATATAAACTGCATTAGTAGAAAATTAGTGACAGAAATATATGAATATTTATTTAAACGATCGCTAACCGGAAGTGTTGACATTTGAAAATTTTAAAGAAGTGAATCTTTAAATAAGTAATAAAATATATTTAAGGAACAGCCATGAAATTTAGTAGATAAATTATGTAATATTCATTCATCGGTGGATTGGCAGTATCGGTAGAGGGTCAGACGCCATGCTTTCCAACATAGTTACGTCCCTTTATGATCTGAGTTCAAATCCCGCCGAGGTTGACTTTGCCTTTCATCCTTACGGGGTCGATAAAATAAAGTACCAGTAATTGCTGGCCTTGTGCCTAAAGTAGAAACAATTATTTATTCAAAAGGGGATAAAAAAGTATAAACCGTACGCAGTCCCGCGCTTCTTACTTTATTATAGTTTAGATTAAGCACTGTTGAACGCCCATTGATTATATATATATAAATGTAATAGCATATAAATTATGTCTAATGCAGACACATACACATATATATTTATATATATATACACACACACATACACACCACACCACACCACACACAAATCGTCTTCCGAAGTTAGTGAAGCTATTATTAATCCTCCCCGAGTGAAGTAACTTGCAAATTCTTCGTAATTCATGATTTGCAATAATACATCTAATGGACACACACACATACAATATATCTATTCATATATAGACATATATATAGGCAAAGTCTGGCCGAAGTGTGTCTGCGCGAAGGCTGGTCCGTACTGCACATGCGCGAAGGCTGGTCCGTACTGCACATGCGCGAAGGCTGGTCCGTACTGTGCATGCACGAAGGCTGGTCCGAAGTGCACATGCATAAAGGCTGCAATGTATTGCGCACGCGCGAAGGCTGGTCCATACTGCACGTGCGCAAACTTTGGTCCGAAGTGCGCATGCGCGAAGTCTGGTCTGAAGTGCGAATGCGGGACTGTACTGCACATGCACAAAGGCTAAACCGTACTACGCATGCGTGAAGGCTGGTCCATACTGCCAATGCGCAAAGGCTGGTCTGTAGAGCGCATGCGTGACGACTGGTCAGTACTGTGCATGTGCAAGGCTGGCCCGAAGTACGCATGCACAAAGTCTGGTCCAAATATGCATGCGCAAAGGCTGGTCCGTACTGCGCATGTGCGAAGGCTGGTCCGTACTGCGCATGCGCGAAGGCTGGTCTGTACTGCGCATGCACGAAGGCTTCTCCGTGCTGCGCATGCGCGAAGTATGGTCTGAAGTGCCCATGCGCAAAGGCTGGTCTGTACTGCGCATGTGCGAAGTCTGGTCCGAAGTGCACATGGGCGAAGTCTGGTCCATACGTGCATGCGCAAAGGCTCGTCCGTACTGCGCATGTGTGAAGGGTGGTCCATACTGCGCATGTGCAAAGGCTGGTCTGAAGTGTGCATGCATGATGGCTGGTCCATACTGCGCATGCATGATAGCAGGTCTGTACTGCGCATGCGTGAAGGCTTGTCGGAACTGCGCATGTGCAAAGTCTGGTCCAAATGTGCATGCCAAAGGGTGGTCCATACTGGACATGTGCAAAGGCTGGTCCGTACTGTGCATGCACAAATGCTGGTCCAAAATATGCATGTGGCAAGTCTGGTCCGTACTGTCCATATGCAAAGGCTGGTCCGAAGTGCAGATGCACGATGGCTGGTCCATACTGTGCATGCGTGAAAGCTGTTCTGTACTGCGCATGTGCAAAGGCTGCTACATACTCTGCAGACGGGAAGTTTGGTCCGTACTGCCTGCGCGAAGGCTAGTCCATACTGCGCATGCGTGAAGGCTGGTCCGAAGTGCGCATGCGCAAAGGCTGGTCCATACTGCGCATGGGCGAAGGGTGGTCCGAACTGTGCATGCGTGAAGGCTGGTTCATACTGCACATGCACGAAGGGTGGTCCGTACTGCGTATGCATGAATGCTGGCCCAAAGTGCGCATGCACAAAGGCTGGTCCGTATTGCACATGCACGATGGCTGGTCTGTACTGTGCATGTGCAAATGTTGGTCTAAAATACGCATACGTGAAGGCTGGTCCGTACTGTGCATGTGTGAAAGCTGGTCCATACTGCGCATGCACGAAGGGTGGTCTTTACTGCGCATGCGTGAAGGCTGGTCCATACTGTGCATGCGCTAAGGCTGGTACATACTGCGCAGGTGCGAAGGCTGGTCCGTACTGCGTGCATGAAGGCCGGTCCATTTGAAAAGATAGGTGTATATCTACCAACACAATTCTTCTCACACAGTCAGATGTATGTTGCAATATCATGAGTTACAAAAAAAGAAAATATAAAAATATTAAATGAAAGGGGTCTGTTTGCTGACAACTGTGGCTACAAAGAAATTCTACAGTGATGTGAAACAGCTATCACTCTCTTTTAGTTGAAATGCATTTCAGTTTCTTTTTAACTGCTAGAAAAGGGACACTACAAGAACTTAAGAAGTCTATATGTGAATACAGTAAAACAACAATATAGCGAAGGTCAACTCTTCATATTGGTAAATGTAATTCATTCATTCATACCAGCAGCATCTATTTTCAAATTCACTGCTTGAAGCTTCCCATCGACATTCTCAAGTGAAGATTCATGAACATTTTCCGTCAACAGTTTCATCGCTTTTCCATCTCCATTATCCCCTTTTTTAAAAATGTATCATGGATTACTTTACTGATTACAGAAGTGTAACACAGTCTTTGTTCAGTTTATGTGCATATTGTCAATTTACGTATTATATATATGTGCATATATATTTGTGTATATCAATATTCACACTATATATGCCAGAAGAAAACCACCCGAAGAGCAGTTCTTCTGCTAGTATTTCTAATGATATGTAGGAAAGGTGTAGGTAGGAACTCCATTCTCTGCCCCAAATGCAAACAATAAGTACACAAGAGATGTAGCGGGATCTCAGGAAGCTCAATTAATAATGTAGGCTTCACATGCAGCAGCTGTGCTGGGACAGCAAGCAGCAAACAGCCACAGGAAACAAGTACCACCAATCTCTGAGAGGGCTCTGTAGAAACAGTAGACAGCTTCTGCTACCTAGGTGACCGAATTAGCAGCGGAGGTGGGTGTTCAGAAAGTACAATAACTAGGGTAAGAACGGGATGGAAGAAGTTCAGGGAACTACTGCCACTGCCAGCTGCAAAAGGCTTTTCCCTCAAAATGAAAGGCAGACTGTATGATGCGTGTATACGAACAGCAATGTTACATGGTATTGAGACCTGGGCGCTGAAGGTGGAAGACTTACGTAGATTAGACAGAAACGAAGCCTGCATGCTTCGATTGATGTGTAATAGTAATATACGCGAACGGCAAAGCATAAATGAATTGAGAGAGAGACTGAGCATAAGAGGAATCAAATGCTGTGTGCAGGAGAGGCGGTTGCGTTGGTATGGACATGTGATGCGTATGAAGGACAACAGCTGCATAAAAAGGTGCAGAGCACTAGAAGTCATTGGAAACCGCGGAGTGAGGGGACCCAAGAAGACCTGGGATGACCTTACCCAATTACACCTCTCAAAGGCGATGACACACGACCGTGACCTCTGGCGTCATGCAGTAATACAGAGTACCCGACCTCCCATGGGTACAAGCTGAAGCATATAGACAATATGCCCCCACACCCTCCCACTGCAAAGTGGTCGTGGAGGTGCCATGGCAAAAAAAGCACCCAGCCCACACTGTAAAGTGGACGTGTAGACACCACGGAAAAAAGCACCCAGCACTCACTGTAAATGAGGTTGGTGTTAGGAAGGGTATCCAGCTGTAGAAATCAAACCAAAATCAGTTCCTGTATAAGCAAGGCATGGTCAGCTGACCAGACACTGCCCACAACAGGACAACCCGTCTAACCCATGCTAGCATGGAAGAACGGACGTAAAACGGTGATGATGATGATGATGATGATGATGATGATGATACACTGTCTATTAAAATTTGTAACTGTTTTGTATACAGCTCTAATACACCACTCATTTTATCACCCAAAGCCAACGACTGAGCCCCAGTATGTCCATTAGACATGCCTAGAAATAGCAGCCAAATCCCTTTCAAATTACACTACCAACTTTATCCTTTTCATTTTTGCATTTCTATGAAATATGTTGCCTATGTGTTTCAATTAATTTTGAAAATAACCAAACATTTGAAGCAATTTAATAAAATAACAGCTTTCATTAGTAAGCTGATATTTAGAACATTACTTGACAAAATTTCTAAAATGAAATTATGATGGAAGATTTTAATATAAGAACAAACATTTTTAAATGAGCAGTTTTGTAACATTGATCCAGGAGTGGTTAGGTATCGAAAAGATTAATGTATGGAGTAGTAAAAAGCTAACTAGAAATGAATGTGTGAAGAGACAAACACATAGATAAATAGATAGAGAGACAGACAAACAAATTACAAAGCTATTGATAACATATTGAATATGTTTGAAATGGAGGACAAGTACAACCAATTAGTATAAAGAGAATTTTCCAAAATCTTTCAATGTGTCAAAATTCAGCACATTAAAGTAAATTAATACCTCAAAGAATTTTTAAAATATTAAAGAAATATTACCACTGTAATTGAAATGGCTTATTAAATAGTAATTGGATGAAGAAACACAATCAAAAGCACAGAGAATTTTCCAATCCATACTAAAAATCAATGTGTTTTAATTAGAAGAGTAATATGTGAGAAGGAAAGAAAGTATAAAACTGAATAGATATTCCAGCTTTGAGAATATTAGGAATTAATGAATAAATCATATGGAAATCTGTCCTCATGTACAGAGCCAACCAAATTGGTAGGAGTATAAGAATCATTATATGTTGGGTTATATGGTTCACAACCATGTATTTTGGGGTTCAATTTAACTGTACAGTACCTTTAAAAAGTATCTCTCTTACCATTGCCTCATGTCAATAACATGTGTGTAAAATTTGGTTGATGCACACATGTGCATGCATGTATGTATATTCAAGACCAGATTTAGACTTTGGGGGCTTGGGGTAGTGTGTGTGTGTATGAAAAGTAACTGGAAAAGCACAACAGATGATGAAGTTCAATGAAGCTATATATTAATTTTATGTTTAATATAGTTAGAAAAGTTTTAACGTTTTAAGTCCTTCATAAAAAGATACAATGAGGAATTAAAGAAGAAATAGAAAGATAGAAGAGAGTGAGCAGGGGCAGAAATGAAAACATTTCTTCGAGAAAAAGAAGGTCTGGTCATCACCATCTCTTAGGAAAATTTTTGATAGGAGTGTTTATGGTGTAGGAAGTTTAGTTGGTCATCTTTTGAAAGGCTGTGATCAAAGGTGTCTGTATTGTGCCAAAAAGAATATCACCCTTTTGTATTTCAGAGTGGATATGTATGTGTGTAAGTGTGTGTGTCTTTTTGTTGTTTGTTTGTACAAAGCTGTGAGGATATGTGTGTGTATACGTTTGAGTGTGTGTGTGTGTGTGTTTGTGTGTGTGTGTGTGTGTGTGTGTGTGTGTGTGTGTGTGTGTGTGTGTGTGTGTATGCTTTGTTGTTGGTCCATACAGAATTGTGAGAGTGTATATTTCTGACCATAACAGAGCCGTCGGAAATGCATGTGAGAGTGGACGAGGTAGGAGTGACAGTGGCTAGGGGAATAGAAGCAGGTGCAAACACATGTGTGCAAGAGTAAATACAGATTAAATAAATTTTGGAGGAGAGTAGAATCCATTAGGGAAACTGGACTCAAGGTGGAAAGTCATGTTCTGCTTAGTCCAGCTGATGCAAAAGGATACCTAGGACTGAGACATATAAAGAGGAGTGACCTGGGGAACGGAAATGATGGGCGATGGGGGTATCCCTGCAAAGTTGTATTACTCTCAAGTATTCTGCGAATTGGTTTGCCACGTGGCAGCCTGTTTGTTCGATGTATAAGGACTTACAAAGGGTACACTGGCTGACAAAACAGGGACAGGACCCAGGTGAAGTTCTTGGGAAACAAGGGAAGGAACTGTGTACTAGTAGGTTGTGGAGATTACAGGCATGCTTAACCCTTTAGCATTTACATTACTCTATATTTATTATTGTATTTTCATGGTAAACACTTTATTTCACATAATTATCTCACATAATGTGAAATATACGAGATTTTGATATTGTTTATTTTGAGAACAATATCTTAACATCAGTATGAATGGGCAGTTACAGCCTGTTTGATCAGAAAGAGGAGAGAGAATTCTGGCCAGATATGGCTGGTTTAAATGCTAAAGGGTTAAAGGCAGTGATGAGTGGGTTGTGAAAGATTTGAGCTTCAACATAGTCAACAAACAAGTTGGCATAGTGCTGGCCCATATCTATCCAAAAAACTTGCCGATAATACTCTCCTGAAAAGGAAAAACTGTTGAAGGCAAGGACAAAATCAGCAGGGCAAAGAAGAGTGGAAATACTAGGAAGGGGGTGGGATGTAAATGTAAAATATGTTGGAGGGTGCAGAGGCCATTCTCATGAGGAATAATGATGTAAAGAAAGGTAATGTCCATTGTGAAGCTGACTTTTGATGTCACTCTTGTTGCTATGTGGGAACAGGAGAAACTACTATTTGTATAACAAGCAAGTATGTTTTATATCACAATTACAATGAGTCTTGGTCATGATGTGTTTGCACTCTCGGTTTCACCCTCAACTGTTTATCAAGTAAGAAACAGTTACCGTGAGAAGATGGCTCAGGAACCCGAGTTATCCACTTTCCCACATGAAGACATATCTTGGCTAGTCCTCCACTGGGATGGAGAATTATTACCATTGACTTCCCAATCCAGCACACTCGAAAATTGGATTGAAGTTTTAATTACTGGAAAAGGAAAGGAGGAGCTATTAGGTGTTCCAATTGCAAGAAATGGCACCTGACAACAAACGAATTTTTTTTTAAGGAAATTCAATGACACAAAATTGAAGATAGAATATTTGGTATGTCTTTCAACTCCACCGCCAGTAACACTGGTATGCACCAAATAGCAAATACAGAAATTAAGCAGCTCTTAAAAAATACCACTTGAGACTGGCTTGCCACCATCACATTCTTGAACTGGTTTTAAAGGAAGTCTTTGAGATCTTTTTCCTGTCATCTGTTCATGGTATCCCAATGTTCAAAAAGTTCCAGGAATGTTGGGACTCCATTGATTAGTCTCATTATCAAACTATCCAGGACAATGATGAGCCCATGGCAGATGTTTGCAAGCAAAAGAGGGAGGAGATGGTTGAATGACTACTGACTGTACTGCTTTCTGGAGATCATCTCTGAGAAGACTATGCTGAGTTCATAAAGCTCACCCTTCTCTATCCTGGTGGTTGGTCATCTCCCCAGTTTTTCTTGTCAGTCCCAGGAGCTTACCATCTGGCTCGTTGAATGACTAAGGCCATATATGAGATGAAGATAGTTCTGCTCAAAGAACAATTTAAGCTTACACCACGTGAGTCAAGAGATCTAGAAAAATTCGTTTTTGTTTATAAATTCCATTCATAAAAGTGTTTCTGTTTAATCCCAATATTATTGTGTATTTAGAACATATTCCTCTGTAGAAATCAAGCTAAAATCAATTCTGTGTGAGCAAGACATGGTCATCCGACCTTGCTTGTCTCAACAGGACAGCTCATCTAACCTATGCTAGCATGGAAAATAGACATTAAATGGTGATGATGATGATGACATACACACAAGCATGGAAAACAGACCATAAAATAATGATGATGATGATGATATGTGTGTGTGTCCATTGAGATAATAAAAGTATCTTTCATATCTGAGAACATTCTAGCTTCCAGAATGTTCACTTGTGTGTATATAAGAACATAATAGGAATTCTCAGTTTCAATTTTAAATTCATGATAATTTACATAGCCACAGTTTCATGTTAGAGATTTTTGAAGATTTAAATCTTTCAATATCACCAAGGTTAACTTTGCCTTTCATCCATACGGGGTCGATAAAATAAAGTACCAGTAACATACTGGGGTCGATTTATCGACTTTCCCCTCCCCCCAAATTACTGGCCTTGTGCCTATACTAGAAATCATTATCATAATCTAATGAAAGACATTGTCTATGATTTTCAAATAATTAGGATTTTATAATATAGCTCTTTCATTGCTCAGCTGATGTTTGTAACATACTCATATCTTAATAAATGTCTTACATAGAATTATGATGGAAGATTTTTAGATAAATATAAATAATTTAAAATGAACAGTTTTGTATTGCAGAATTAGGGGCAGTCAGACAGTTAGGTACCGAAAGGTTTAAAAGAGAAAAAGCAACAAAGTTTCACAATATTTTATAATGTTTGGTATCAGTTCTTGGTGCTGTTATTGTTGTTCGTCAGTCACATCTCAACCCTGATCAAACATTATCAAAGGCATTCCAGTCATCACTTATCTTTTTATATATCTAGAACTACATTATCCTATGTGTCCTTCTTTTATAAGATGGTAGGATGTAATTTGAAGATTTAGCTGTTATTTCTAGCTGCTTGGAGGCTCTAGCACTTAGAGGCTCCCTCATCAGTTTGGTTTCATGATAAATTTTAAAAAGAGAAGTTATACATGCATAGACCTTGTCACTTCTCTCTCTCTCTCTCTCTCCCTTTCTCTCTCATATATTTTAAGAACTTACTGAACTGAAGATTTGAAAAAAAGAAAATTAATTTGTGCTAATAATAACATTGAGTCCTGTACAATTTTCTAAATTCTTCTATTTCTATATTCATTTTAAATATGCTTTTCTTTCTTGCTTTCTGTTTATTTTATTTTATTTTTAACTTTATTTTTTTACAGAGTGTGTTGAAAAAGGCTGGTGGTCTGAACAATCCTGTAGCTTTCCTAATCACTGATACTCAAATCAAAGAGGAAAGATTCTTAGAAGATATTGACAGTCTTCTCAATACTGGAGCTGTTCCTAATCTCTTCACAGCCGAAGAGAAAGGTGAAATTTTAGAGGTTTGTTAAATATTCAGTTTTTGGTTTTTTCACCTAGGAGACATATTGAATGGAGAAGGTGTATCAGATTTGGCCATCAATGGCTAGAGTGAGATGAATATGGAAGAAATTCCATATTCATCTGAGTAGTGTGCTATTAAGGAAGGGAGTGGCACCAAAACTGAAGTGTGAAAAGTACCATGATTTATGGAAGCAACACATAGGTGATCAACATGGAGCAGCAGAGAAAGTTGGAAAGAACTGAAGTGTGAATGTTCTAGTGCAGAGGTTCTCAAAGCTTTTGGGCCACCGCCCCCTCACGGCCATGTAATACCCTCAGCGCCCCCCCCCCTGCTATTTCCAGAGAGACCTGCCTACATACAAATTGTAAATAATATATAATAAATAAAATTGTCAATTTATATATAATAGATAATATAATATGTACAATGTATAAATAAATATTATATATATTTTTATTTTACTATATTTATATATAACTACCAGTGGTACCTGGCATTGCACGGGATAAGGTATTGTGAAATATATAACCGCCTTAGCTAAGCTTAGTATTGCCACAACCACGGCTGGCAAAGAAGTAAGGGTCTGGTGGTACGTAAGTAAGCAACACTGTGGCTTAAAACGTGAGGAAGAAGTTGTGTGCACTTACCAACTGTTTGGGGAATGAGTGTGAGATTTATCTTGAGCAAGGGTGGCTGAATAACCGGAGGCAGCAGACTGCCAGACATACAGACAGATATTATAAGGGTGCGTTCTGGACGCAGAGCGAATTATAGGAAGTGACGTAATGCAGACAGCTAGACATACAGACAGATATTATAAGGGCGCGACATTATATCTATGTATCTATCTAAAAAGAGAAAGACTAAAAATTATAGAGAGAGATCGCTAAATCGCCTAATGTGGTCCCTAGGGCAATGAAAATTTGAAATATATTTGCTCAAAACACTCCCTGAAACATAAGTATTGCATGTGTAAAGTTTGAAAAATGTCGGTTGGGTGCTTCTCTAGTTTTAGGGATTCAAACTTACACACACACAGACAGACATCCTCAATTTTATATATATAGATAGGTATCATTTGTGAAGGCGTGTGGCTGAGTGGTTAGAGAATCGGATTCGCAATCGTGAGATTGTGAGTTTGATTCCCTGACTGAGCGATGCATTATGTCCTTGGGCAAGACATTTATTTCATATTACTCCTTCTACCTGGAGTTGTGACTGATAGATAGTATTAGCAATTGGAAAGACCAATGGAAACATTGTTTCCTCGGTCCGATTTGATGAAAGTCGATCAACTGTCGATGTATCATTTGATATTTAATATACTATTATATCATCTCTACCACTCCTGCACTAGCGCCTTAGGCCCCAGTGCCCTCTGGACCTTCTCAAAGACTCGGGGGGGGGGGGGGGGGGGTAGCACCCACTTTGAGAACCGCTGTTGTAGTAGATGAGTAAAGTAATGCTCAAAGACAAGACAAACAATGAATTGCAGAGGATGATGGCAATAGAGCCAGTGATGCATGCTGTGAAGAAATTACTAGGTCATATGCTGATGAAGGGTGATAGTAACTGGCTTAGAGGAACTATGAGAATGAATGTGGAAGAAAGTAGAGGAAGAGGAAGACCAAGTAAGACATGGCTAAAGATGATGGAGGAGGAGATGAAAGCCAGGGAGTTAGTGATGGTGGATGCAAAGGGCAAAATGGAGAAGCTTGTCATGAGGCCCACAAATTTAACCTCTACTTTAACAAAGAAAATTGCCTTAAAACACTTGTATAAACTGTTTCTCTTCTAGTGATACTCTCTTCAAACAACCACATTTGTAGCATTAAATTCAGTTAGGTATTTATAAAGGTATTTATTTAAATATATTTGAATGTTAATGAGTTTCTGAAGTTTTATTATTGTTGTTGTTGTTTAGCTCCAGCTTAGCTCCGAATCAGCAGATTTATTATGAATGTTGTTCATATAATTATCCTGTCTTTTATTCAAACATACATTTAGAACTGTATTAGTGGGATTCTAAACATAGATTGGTATGTTTATCCCTCCTTTCTGAAACAGTTTCATCGTATGTTCACCAATTGATGCAGAAGTCCTAATAAAAAGTGAAGTCGCCTTGGGTGAATAGGCAAATAATTTTCCATTAAGATATTTTAAAAGCATGTAATTGTGTTCCCTCTCTTTTTTGTGTTTGTTTTTGCTGCTGTTAGTGTGATAGCGGCCATTGGTTGTACTACTAACACAGTCTCGTCCTTCTTCAGCCAATCGTGTATATCCCTTTCTGCCTCGTCAGCAATGAGAACAATA
The DNA here is from genome assembly GCA_964016885.1 of Eledone cirrhosa. NCBI lineage: Eukaryota > Metazoa > Mollusca > Cephalopoda > Octopoda > Eledonidae > Eledone > Eledone cirrhosa. The sequence goes on from OZ024741.1 coordinate 189,101,049, forward strand.
TTTGCTCTAGGGTTCTTATATATTTGATATATATTTATCCTTATCGAAGCTTGTGAAATAAATACATTTGTTTATATTTTGTTATTGTGTATGCAAAAATATCTGTACACGAATATATAATTATATATATTAAAATAACAGATTAAAGTTTAAGCAAAGAATCGCTGCTTTCACCCTTAACAGGATCTTCTGAAACTAAAAAAAATCAATCTGTGAACGCAGAAGTAAATATTTTGAAAAACGTTACACACTATATATATATATATATATATATACACACACACACTATATATACATATATACACACACACACATATAGTGTCATAATGTCGTAATGCAGTCAGCCAGACATACAGACAGATATTATAAGGGCGCGACGATATAACTGTATCTATCTAAAAAGACAGACTAAGAAAGACAGAGATCACTTTTTCGCCTAATGCGATCCCTAGGGCCTTGAAAATTTGAAATATGTTTTGCTCAAAACAGTCACATGACCATAAGTATTATATGTGTAAAGTTTGAAAAAAATCAGCTGGGTTGTTCTCGAGTTTTAGTGAGTCAGACAGACAGACATTCTCTGTTTTAGATATATAGATTATATATGTCTTACTTCTTCTTAGACAATAGAGTGTTATCAGCAGCAAATGCAGACTGTCTTATAGTTAGCTGTTCATTGTTTATTCTTTGTTTGTGAAAAATTAACTCTAGATGCAAATTGCAAAAGAGTTTGTCCAGCATTTATTTTTCTGCAAGTGTTTCTGTTGTTGTCCATGCCACACTACCATAGAACTGAACTGTTTCACTGCAAGCTTTGAGAATCAGCATTTTAATGTAATCACTGATAGAATTTTACATATCCTGCCTTTTAAAATAGGTATATTATTCATGTACACTCTAAGAGGTGATAAAAATGGTTGGTATCAAGAGAGTCATCCAGCTGTAAAACACTGCCTCAAGAAGTTCTCTCCTGCCCATGCCAGTATGAAAGTGCTGACATAAAACAATGACAATATATGTGTCTCAGGGGACGTAGGCACTAAACTGGTTGCACACATCATCAATCAGGTTATATATGGCGGTGTCATACCCAAAGACTGGTGCAGCAGTATTCTCATAAATTGCTACAAAGGTAAAGGAGATGCTCTGGAGAAGAACAATTAAAGGGGTATGAAACTGATGGATCAGGTTATGAAAGTGGCAGAAAGGATATTAGCGCAACTAATTAGAGAAAGGGTCAAACTAGATGAGATGCGGTTTGGTTTTGTGCCAGGGAAAAGTACAACAGATAACCTCTTCTTAGTGAAGCAACTGCAAGAGAGGTTCTTAGAGAAGAATAAGCCACTATACTTAGCCTTTGTTGACCTAGAGAAAGCCTTTGATAGTGTACCCCGATCTGTCATCTGGTGGTCCCTAAGGAAACTAGGTGTTAAGGAATGGCTTGTGAAGACAGTGCAAGCTATGTACAGGGGTGCTGTCAGTACAGTGAGTGTAGGAATGGAGTTTAGTGAGGAATTTCAGATACAAGTAGGAGTACATCAGTGTTTGGTCCTCAGCCCGCTCTTGTTCATTATAGTCCTCCAAGCCATAACAGAGGAGTTTAAGACTGGCTGTCCATGGGAACTTCTCTATGCTGACGATCTGGTTCTTATAGCAGAATCAGTAGAGGAGCTAGAGAATAAATTCTGGCTATGGAAACAGCAGTTGGAATCAAGAGGACTGAGAGTGAACCTAGCTAAGACAAAAGTGTTGATGAGTAGAAAAGAGGACACAACTCTGATTCCGCCAGGGAAATGGCCATGTTCGATATGCAGAAAAGAAACTGGCATAAATTCTATAAAATGCACACAATGCAGATCTTGGGTACACAAGAGATTTAGTGGGATAGCAGGCAAACTAACAGGTAGGGAGAAATATGTATGCAGTAGATGTACAGGGAAATTTGACAGTAGAAGTTGCATTGATAGACACATTTTTCAAATGCAGGTAGGTTCTATAGAATTGGTTGATAGCTTCCGGTACCTAGGTGATCTGATTAGCATGGGAGGAGGGTGTTCCGAGGCCATAGTATCTAGAATAAGGACAGGTTGGAAGAAGTTCAGTGAGCTGCTTCCTCTGCTGACGAAGAAGCGTTTCTTCCTACTTACAAAAGGCTGGTTATATGATGCCTGTGTGATGTGCACGATGTTGCATGGTAGTGAGACATGGCCACCAACTGCAGAGGATATGTGACGGCTGGAGAGAAATGAGGCAAGCATGCTCCATTGGATGTGCAATGTGAATGTACGTGAACAACCAAGCATGGATGTATTGAGAGAGAAACTGTGTTTAAGAGGGATAAGTTGTAGTGTACGGGAGAGAAGACTGCGATGGTATGGACATGTGATGCGCATGGAGGATGACCGCTGAGTAAAGAAGTGCTAAGAAATGCCAGTTGAAGAAAGACACAGTAGAGGAAGACCACGAAAAACATAGGCGGAGGTGGTGAGAGCAGACCTCAGATCACTGAAGCTCACGGGGGAGATGACGAAGGACCGTGACAAATGGAAAGATGCTGTGCTGAATAGGACCCGACCCACCCTTGCAAGCAGGTAAAAGTGGACGTAAAATGATATATATATATGCTTGTGTATATCTTTTGCCAATGCATATTATAAAAGCAATGATGGTTATGCTATTGATCATGACGATGGCAATGGTGGTGATTTTGGTGACTGGCTGACTCACTCACTGAATAATTCTGAATGAAGCAAAGTTTGTCTTTTGCTACTAATGCCAATTGTTATCTTTGTCTAAAAGTATTTCTACTGTCTGAGTGGTAGCCCAAAGTTAACAGAAATCATAAGTCTAAGAGCCAAATAGTTTGACCAATTTTGTTTATTATTTCAGGAGAATTGGTAGAGTATCTGATAAAATGCCATTACAGCATTTGTTCTGACATTTTACATTCCACATTCAAATCCCATTAAGTTCAATTTTCCATTCTTCTAGTGTTGATAAAATAAACTATCAGTCAAATACTACCCTTTCTAACAACAATGAGGTAACAAGAAGTACTACATGATCACTAGAAATAGGTGTGATTCATAGATATATCATGTCATCATCTAGCTGCTAGATGATGACATGATATATCTATGAATCACACCTATTTCTAGTGATCATGTAGTACTTCTTGTTACCTCTGCACTCCGACTAGCTGTAGTTTACAATATGGAGTAGAGGTTGGACAGAAGTCTGCTGTTGCTGTGTAGCTTTGCCAAGCCCTGATCAAGATCTCTTACATCAAAGAATGTTTTGTGCTAGGGAATATCCACTGAAATACAAGGGTAAGAAAGCCATTTGGTGGCAGACATGTAGTATGATAACAAAGCTACATTTTGATCTTTAATGGAGTGTTATCTAATTTCAAACAGATGTGTGTATTTTCCAACAGTATTTTGACTGGAGATAGTGAACATTGATGCCTATCTTAACAATTTGCTCTGACTAGTTGTCAATGCAGAGTGCTGTAAAAAGGTATTTTTCTTTCAGGCCAAGCCCTCATCAATATCTTCCAGTACCACTTGGAGAGGAGGGTAAGGGTGAAGAAGGAGGCACTGGCTTCTAATGTGCTTTAAAAAAGATGTATGAGAACAGTGAGATTGACAAAGCTAAATGAGCCTACCCTGACTAAGCTTTTCTGCATAAGATGAAAGAAACTGGAAAAGAACACTTTTAATGACTTTGATGCAGCAGGTTGACATTGTGTGTTGATGTCCTCCAAATTATCCCAGATGGTGTTTTCCCTTTTCCTACCTATTGAGGATATATTCTTGTTGACCACATTCTTATTTATTTTGTTTTATCGATTTTGCCATCTTTTTAATTGATGTAAATGACCATTGTTTTTTTTTCATGTTTCTACTGTTGATAAAATAAAGTATCATTTAAGTACTGTGGTAAATTTAATCCACTAACCTTTCCCCACAAAATTTGTAGCCTTATGCTTATATTATAAACATTTATTATTATTATTGTTGTTGGTAGGGCAGTGGATTGGCAGAATCAGTAGAGCGTCAGACCAAATGCTTTGTAGTATTTAGTTATGGTCTTTTACCTTCTGTTTTCTAATCCCACCAAGGTTAGCTTTGCCTTTCATCCTTACGAGGTCATTAAAACAAAGCACCAGTAACACACTCAGGTAGATTTTATTGACTTTCCCCTTCCCTTCAAAATGCTAGCCTTGTGCCAAAAGTAGAAACAAGAAACTGTTATTATTATTATTGTTGTTGTTCTTAGCATGGTGGATTTGCCATATCGATAGAGCATCAGACAAAATACTTTATTTTCTACGTTCTAAGTTCAAATCCTGCTATAGTCAACTTTGCTTTTCACCCTTCCAGGGTTGATAAAATATGTTATAATAGAATTTCTTACCTTGTGCCTATGTTAGAAGCAACTGTTGTTGTTATATCTCTAATTATCTCCCTCTTATTGTTTCTTTCTATTTATCCCCACAGATGGTGCGTCCTGCTGCCCAGGCTGGTAACAAATCAGAAGAACTCAGTCTCCTGGCATTATTTGCATTCTTTGTCAACCGTTGTCGATTGAATCTTCACATAATTATTGCATTCAGTCCAATTGGTAATGCATTCCGTAACCGTTTACGTCAATTTCCTTCACTCATTAACTGTTGTACAATCGACTGGTTCCAGGTACACACTTTCTGCATCATTAATTCTATGTAAATTTGTAACTATTGTTATATGGTGGTGGTGCTGGTGGTGGTGATGGGAGATCAGTTATAGTTGTAGTGGAGATTTAAACGGTGGTTATTAGTGACGGCAGTGGTGATGGTGGTGGTGATGGTGGTGGTGGTGGTGGTGGTAGATCAGTTGTTGTTACAGTGGAGATTGGAATGGTGGGGTGGTTACTAGTGGCAGTGGTGGTGGTGGTGGTGGTTGGTGATCATGGTGGTAGTGGTAGGAGTTGTGAGGAGAGGCAGAGATTGGGATGGTGGTGGTGGTGGTGGGAGGATTGTGTTTGTGGTAGTGGTAGTGGTAATGGTGAAGAAAGGGAGTGATAATGTTGGTTCAAACTGTTCCAAAATAAATCAGTGGAAATAATCCTGTTGTTGTTTAGAAAGACAATGGCCTATTTTGTAGAATGTTTCACAATTGCTGCACATTTAAACTGTGATGGGAATAACACAGATGGTGTGTTTATTGACAGGCAGAGAAATTTATAGATTTGACACTGAGTGGGGTGGTACTGTGGAGGGTGGTTCTGAAACAATATCACCACCCATTACCTCCCACTCCAGCCACTACAAGAACAACAAATGATATTTTCCATCCATAATAACCATATATATATATATATATATATATATATATATATATGGTTATTATGGATGGAAAATATATATTTTTTTTCCAATATATATATATATATATGGTTATTATGAATGGAAAATATATATATATATATATATATATATATATATATATATATATATATATATAAATATATGCATGTGTATATATATATATATAAATAGATGCATGTGTATATATATGTGTATATATATATATATATATATATATATGTATGTGTATGTATATACATATGTGTGTGTATATATATGTATGTGTATGTATATATGTAGGTATGTAAGTGTATATATATATATATATATATATACATGTATGTGTATATATATGTATATATATATATCATCATCATCATCACTGTTTAACGTCCATTATTCCACACTAGCATGGGTTAGAGAAGTTTTCATATTGTGGGCAGTGTCCGGTCGGCTGACCTTGTTTTGCTCTTATGGGAACTTATTCTGGCTTGATTTCTACAGCTGGATGCCCTTCCTAACACCAACCTCATTTACAGTGAGTGCTGGGTGCTTTTTTTCCGCGGCACCTCCACAACCACTTTACAGTGGAATGATAGGGACCCTAGTCCTATCATCTCATTTCTACAGCTGAGTAAACTGGAGCAATGTGAAATAAAGTGTCTTGCTCAAGGAAACAACACATCACCCGGTCCGAGAATTGAACTCACAACCTTTCGATTGCAAGCCCAATGCTCTAACCACTAAGCCATGTGCCTTCACATATATATTTATTTATTATGTGTTTCTGCTGAGAGACTGAGGCCATGCTGGGGCACTGCCACTGATGCTACATTTTCTATAGCCAGCCTTTCCTGGTTGGCCATTGGTGCAAAAGGGAGTTTGTTGCTGCTGCTCTTATTTGTGCTTTGCTTTGTGTTGTGGGTTTTTCAGGGATCTTGGTCAGTAAAATGTCAAGATTTCTTGAAAACATTTATATACACACAATCTAGGTCACTCAAATTTTTTGGCAGCTTATCAAAAAGCTGAAGTCCCTTGAACCCCAGGCTATTGCAGTATGTGATCCTTATTCTTGATGCAGCAGATGGGACCTTTGGCACTACACTGTGTCTTCACTCCAGCGAGTAAAGCTTTAGTATTTTCAGCCTCTCCCAGTAGCTCATCTCTTTCATTGAGGCAATCCTCTTGGTGTAGCTTCGTTGGATTGCTTCAAGTTTTGAAGTTGGTTTGATACTGGGATGACCATGGCTGAGAGTCCTCCAGTGGACCCACATGATTTCCAAGTCTCTTGTTTTGAATGTCTTCAGAATTTAACCCGTTAGTCGTTTGTAAATTGCCATCATTTTGGTGATGTGTGTATGAAACGATGCATCATTGCTCATGTCAATACCCGGGTCCCATATTGATTTTGTCTTAGGGATTTCGATTCCTCCTGGTCCAGTGTACCTTTATTGTGGTGGTCCTATGTTTGTTGGTTGATAGCGAAGGGCTTGAAACTTACGTGCATTAAATTGCATTTTATTGTTTTCAGCCCATCCATATATAACATCTAAATCTTGTACAAGAGTAGCATTAGCTGGTTTCTTGATTGCCTGTGCTACTTTCATGTCATAAGCATAGCTTGTGAGGGAGGCTGTCTGTACTACAGATAGCATGTCTGAAAGAGCCACCACAAACAGTAGTGGCTCCAAAACGGTTCCCATGGGCACGCCGCTTGTTATTAACTTTTTCTTTGAGATGGCCCCATTGGTTGTAACAATCTGGCTTCTGTCTTTTAAGAAGTCATGAAGCCATTCACCTAGTTTTCCAGCTATGCCAAAGCTACATAGTTTGACATAACATTCCATGACCAACCTTGTTGAAGCCTTCACAAAGTCAAGATATATCACATCTACGTTTGAATGCAGTCTAGCAGTTGCTTCAGTATCCAGTCATAATGCTGTAAGAGCTATGTAAAACAACTTCTACCTGGGTGTCAGTTAGAAGATAATTTTCCTCTAGAAAAGTGATTAGTTTCCTTCTGGTGATTCATTCCACGACTTTGCTGATTTGATAGGTCAGAGAGACAGGTCTGTAGTTTTTAGCATCTGCTCTGCTTTCTCCTTTATGGGTAGGACATATTATGCCTTCTTTTAGTTTCACTACTGGCAAGGGATCTTTGGAAGAGGATCTGCATGGTTTTGCAAATGTTTGCTTGAATGTTTTAGGAGGATTGCTGGGAAACCATCAGGGCCAGCTGCCGAATTTGATCTCATTTTGTCTATGGTTAATATTATATCTTTCACCTTTATATCGATGTAGTTGATGGTTGCCATTTCTCTGTATAATGCAGTTGTGTTGAAGAAGTCATTTAGCTTATTCATTTGCATGTCACTCATTGGAGGTGTGGAAAGACTTTTGTATTGTTCATTCAGTGTCTCACTTATCTTTTGGGTCTGCAGTTAGTGAGCCAATTTTATGGAAAAGTGTATACCAAGGTGGTCTCTTTTGCAAATTTAAAGAAGGCCTTCGGCTTTGTCTTTATGTTTTCTATAGCCATGGCTTCTCTTTCTGTCCTCACCTTTTCATGGGAGAGTTACAGTTCATTTTCAGTTTGAAACTGTGCCTGCTTCAGGTGGGATTCTGTGTTGTTCTTTATTTGTGTATGTAGCTGGTTTGAGATCTTCAATCTTCTTCTCATGTCTCTGGGAGTAATATGTTTGTGTCTATTGGCTTTTCTTTCCAGGGCCAACTTGGAGCCTATGGCTTGTATTATTTCCATGAATTGCTCAAGTTGTATGCTGATGTCATCCATAGAGAAGCATCAGTCCAGTTTTGCTTCAGGAGCTCCTCATGAATCCTTTTCCAGTTAGCTTTGTGGAATTTTACTGGATAGTGACTGAGTGCTTCCTGTTGGCTGATATCTATAGTCTTCCTCAGACCATACATTCCTAGATATATATGTTGGACCCTTTAGATTTATCCATATTATTGAAAAGATTAGATTCTAAGTTAAACGAACATATAATAGTTTAAATACTGATGGCTAATGGACTAAGAACAAGGAAAGGCAACAAAAAATGAACAGCTTACATTACATTTCTCAAATCAACAATTTGGCAGTAAGGTTACATAAATTCTGGTTTTGTACCCTACAAAGCTTATTTTATATATTTGTGGAGAGAAGGGGGGGGGAGAAGATGTAAGCGTATAAACAATGTATGAGAGAGAGATGGGAGGAAGATTCTAGAAGTAAATAATAATAACAGTGGGCAACTTTACAAGAAGATTAGTTTTTAGATTAATCCCTATTATTGAAAAAATTAGATTCTAAGTTAAACGAAGTAAATAATATTAACAGTGGGCGTCTTTATGAGAAGAATGGTTTTTAGTAAAGGTCCAACTCCTGCCAACACCACCCTTTCTCTATAAAGTTATGTTGGTACAACAGAACATCCAGTCCAAACTAAAGAGGTTGTGTAGGTGTCACGACAAAAAAAAAACACACAGTCCACGCTGTAATGTGGCCGTGTAGGTAATATGGTAAAAAGCTTCCAGTCCACACTGTAAATGTAGTTGGTGTTAGGAAGGGCATCCAGCCGTAGAAAACCTGCCAGACAGTCCTATACGAGCGAAACACAGTCACCCGACCAATCTTGCCTCAAGTGGGACAACTCCCGTCTAACTCTGCTAGCTTGGAAGATAGACGTAAAAGGATGATGATGATGATGATATATTTGTATATATATGTATACATATATCATCATCATCATCATCATTTTATGTTCGCTTTTCCCTGCTTGCAAGGGTGGGACGGGTCTTATTCAGCACAGCATCTCTCCACTCGTCACGTTCCTTCGTCATCTCCACCGTGAGCTTCAATGATCTGAGGTATATTCTCACCACCTCCGCCCATGTTTTTCATGGTCTACCTCTACCACGTCTTCCTTCAACTGGCATTTCCTGGCACTTCTTCACCCATCGGTCATCCTCCATGCGCATCACATGTCCATACCACCTCAGTCTCCTCTCCCGTACACTACATTCTATCCCTCTCAGACACAGTTTCTCTCTCAACACATTTATGCTGGGTCGTTCACGCACATTTACACTGCACATCCAACGGAGCATGCTTGCCTCATTTCTCTCCAGCCGTTGCATATCCTCTGCAGTTGCTGCCCATGTCTCACTACCATGCAGCAACGCGCTCCTCACACAGGCATCATACAACCGGCCTTTCGTACGCAGGGAGAAACCCTTCTTCGTCAACAGAGGAAACAGCTCCCTAAACTTCTTCCAATCCATCCTTATTCTAGATACTATGGCCTCGGAACACCCTCCTCCCATGCTAATCTGATCTCCTAGGTACCGGAAGCTATCCACCACTTCTATAGCGCCCTCCTGCATTTGAAAAATGTGTCTATCAATGCGACTTCTACTGTCTAATTTCCCTGTACATCTACTGCATACATACTTCTCCCTACCTGTTAGTTTGCCTGCTATTCCGCTACATCTCTTGTGTACCCAAGATCTGCATTGTGTGCATTTTATAGAATTTATGCCAGTTCCTTTTCTGCATATCGAACATGGCCATTTCCCTGACGGAATGAGAGTTTTGTCCTCTTTTCTACTCATCAACACTTTTGTCTTAGCTAGGTTCACTCTCAGTCCTCTTGCTTCCAACTGCTGTTTCCATAGCCAGAATTTATTCTCTAGTTCCTCTACTGATTCTGCTATAAGAACCAGATCATCAGCATAGAGAAGTTCCCATGGACAGCCAGTCTTAAACTGTATATATTTGTACATATATGTATATATATATATATATTTGATTATATATGTGTATATATATATATATATATATTTGTATATATATGTATATGTATATGTATATATATGTATATGTATATATATATATATTATATATATATATTTGTATATATATATATATATATATATATTATATATATATATTATATATATTTGTATATATATTATATATATATATTTGTATATATATATATATTATATATATGTATGTATATATATATTATATATATATCTATATATATAATATATATATGTATATATATATATATGTATATATATATGATATATATTTGTAAATATACATTTTATATATATATATTTGTATATATATATAAAAAAGAAAATTTCGCTCTACATGGCTGAATACAATAAATGTAATCTGAGTTTTTTGAATATTAATAATTGTTTCTACTTTTGGCACAAGGCCAGCAAATACCCAGTGCATTACTGGTACTTTATTTTATCGACCCCATAAGGATGAAAGGCAAAGTTTAACATTCGATTCGTTTGCAATTATGCAAACAAGCCTCAATTTTATAGCCATGTCAGTAGAATGAACACTTCATTCTTGCCCTTGTGTTGGCATGCGAACAGAACTGCAGACACCAATGTTTCTGGATATCACCCTTCATCAGTACAGCTCACTGTTCAAC
>OZ024741.1:189116860-189199360 GCA_964016885.1 Eledone cirrhosa
AGACTATAGAAGATACTTGCCCATGGTGACATGCAGCAAGACTGAACTGGTTACTAAGTGAACTCCTTAACCACTCAGACATGCCTTTGCCTTTATTTGTATTCCTACAAATTTGAATTATAAACCTCAATGAAAGAAGTAAACAAGTATAAGCAGATTCTTATATCTCTCTATAGGTAGAAAACTATTAGAATTGTCTTTATATGTTTATCTTCTGAGAGATCAATAAATTGATTATGGATTTAATTATATTCTCCTTCAAAATTTGTATTTATGTCAGATCTTATTCAGAATTCTAAGTTATTACTCTTCCAACTGTGTTGAAGGACCATGTCTCATTTGTACATTTATTTAGCATGGTTTTTATGGCCAGTTGCCCTTCCTAACACCAACCACTTTACAGAGTGTGCTGGGTACATTTTATCATGACACCAGCGCTAGAAAATTTGTCATGTCTCAAACAAGACTAAAGTGTCTTCTCTGCCTTACATTGTCACCATTTCATTGTTACCCCCTTTACAGAGTGTATTGGTTGCATATTATCATAGCGCTAACACTAGAAAATTGCCTTGTCATCAACATGACTAAAGAGTCCTCATTACTTTAAGTGGGCGGTGGTTTGGCAGTCTCGGTAGAGCGTCAGACACCATGCTTCGCAGCATAGTTATGGACCTTTGCGTTCTGAGTTCAAATCTGCCGAGGTTAACTTTGCCTTTCATCATTACGATCTCTATAAAATAAAGTACCAGTGATAAACTGGGGTAATCGCTGGCCTAGTGCCAAAAGTAGAAACTCTAGGGTGGTGGATTGGCATTATTGGTAGAGAGTCGGACGCCATGCTTTCCAGCATAGTTACCTTCCTTTACGGTCTGAGTTCAAATCCCGCCGAGGTTAACTTTGCCTTTCATCCTTATGGGGTCGATAAATAAAGTACCAGTAATGTACTGGGTAATTGCTGGCCTTGTGCCAAAAGTAGAAACAGTTACTTTAAGTGATCTCTGTTCTTTCAAAGCAAACATGACTGAGGGTCTGAAAGATAGGAAATTGATGATCAAATTGGTAATAGAAGTTTTAGTTTGGGTGTGATAGGAGTATATTATTAATTTACCTGCTGCAGTATTAATATTATAGTAGAATATATGCTCCCAGTACACTCTGTAAACTGGTTAGTATTAGGAAGGGCATGCAGTTATAGAAACCATGCTCCTAGTATATGCTGTAAAATGGTTGGTGTTAGGAAGGGCATCTAGCCATAGAAACCAAGTCAAAACAATGTGTATGAGCAAGACCTAGGCACCTGACCAGTCTGACCTCAGCACATGACAGCTGCCTAACCCATGTAAGTATGAAAACTATATGTTAAACTGTGATGATGATCATCATGTTCATGATACTGGCCAGTTGGTTAAGTAGTTCACTTCACACTCATGAGGTTCTGTGTTTGGTCCCACTGCAAGGCATCTTGAGAATGTGTCTTTTTTTTCCATAGACCCAGGTCTGCCGAAGCCTTGTGAGTGAAGTTGGGTATACGGAAACTATAGAAAAGCTTGTCAGATGGAATATGCCTGTAATTGAAATGATCAGTTTTGTCACACTGTGACACATAGAATCTCTGAGAATGACATTAAGGGTGCAAGTCTATGGAATACTCAGCCACTTACACATTAATTTAATGCATAAAACATTCATTTTCAAAACTCACGGAGGTCCATTAATGTTTATCTAATTTGAAATACATTTCAGATTTCTTGCGCAATTGGGACGGCATAATTATGTCACTCCAACATCTTACTTGGAATTGATCAATGCTTTTCGAAGTCTACTGACTCAGAAGCAAGAAGAAATAATGTCTGCCAAGAATAGATACGTCACTGGTTTAGATAAGCTGAAGTTTGCAGCTGAACAGGTAAACATTACTTTAGATCTAATGCAGGCCCATCACCTGGCTTTATTGCTAAGCTGAGGTCAGAACATTCTGGGTGGCTACTCTTTTGCAAGGAACATATTTCAGGATGTTTTATATAAACTCTATTTTCTATAGCTGAGGATATTATTTAAAAGATGGGAGGTGGAGCAGTTACATCCAGTGCTACCTCTTGGTAACAGGCCTGATTTGATGCTTGTTTAGTTGCTCTCAGATGGGCTCTGAATAGTCAGAGAAGACTTATGATTAAAGGCATTCCATCTTTTCTTTATATCAGGCCCTATCTTCACCTTTGTTATTCAATGTGTTCTTCCTTTTTCCTAAAATAATAGGGTTTGATTATTGTGAGATTTGGCTGCTATTTCTAGTAGGCTGAGTGACCATGTAGAAGCTTCCTTGTTATGCAATGTTATCAGCTGAAATTTTTTAGCAGAAGATAGCAAATTGGCAGAGTTGTTAGGACATTAGATAGAATTCTTACAAAATACATTTCAGCTCCCTGCTCTCAATGCTGAGGTAAACTTTGCTTTTCATCCTTTCAGGGTTAATAAATAAAGTAACCAGTCAAAGCTGGATCAATCTGTCTTTCTGTCCCTCTTTTTTGCTTTCTACTTGTAATTCAAAAGTTCAGTCATGTCATAGTGTCATACTGATATACTTATTTACCCTGAGAATTATATTAGGTGTATATGTGACAAAACAGAAACTAATACAGGATTGAAACAGGCCCCGAATCAATTTGAGTCAGGGTTGATCATATATGTAGAGTCAGTAGTAAGGTAACTTAAATTCACCAGCCAAGAAAACATCCCTACCACACTATTTGTCTCTTGAACAATCATCAACAACAGCCACTCAGTGAAAATTCTTTTAATGGTTTTTCTGCTTGAGGTTCAAAGTTCTTGTAATTGTTGGACCATATAAAATTCAATTATTTTCTCCTTGTTCTAGAAAGACATAATAGGTTTTTTTTTAATGTAAGTTAAAGAAGCTATCAACAATGCAAAGATTATTTTAGTTTTTTTTAAAATAAATCCAATTATGTTCTTGTCATTATGCAGTCAACCTAGACCAAAATGAACTCAATCTTAATCCCTGTTTTGTGACATATTGAATCTGTAAGCTCAACATATTGACAGATTGAAATGAATATGATATTTTTTCTCTACTTAAAAAAGTAAAAATCTCATTGTTGCTAAGCAGAGTGTGTTTGGTGCTATAAATGCCATCATCATTATCATCATCATAGTTTAACGTCTGCTTTTCCTTCTAGCAAATGTTGAATGGTACTGACACCACAATGGGCCAAGAGCCTACATCTTGCTTTTGTTCTTGCACCCTACCAAATGCTCAGACAGGCCTGTGGCCTGGCACTTATATATGATCACACACATTACCAAGTATATTTTACTGTGACACCAGTCCACATTGTAAAGTAGTCATGTAAGCATCATGACAAAAAGCACCCAGTACTTACTGTAAATGATGTTGGCATTAGGAAGGGCATCAAGCTGTAGAAACCATGCCAAAATTAGTTCTGTATGAGCAAGACATGGTCACCTGACCTAGCATTGCCCACAACAGGACAACTCGTCTAACCCATGCTAGTGTGGAAAATGGACGTAAAACGTTGATGATGATGATGACATCAACACTAGGGAGATTGTGATGTCCTTGACATGGCTGAAGAGTCCTCCAAACTCTTTGTTTGGTGGGTTTTCTACAATTGGATGCTTTTTCTATCACCAACCATTTTACAGGTGTATATTGGAGTAAATCTAGGTTTTTAACTAACACTATGTGCATGTAATTAAACTAAATTAAATACATTAGACAATTCTCTATAACATGCAATCTTTTTGTGAACAAAGAAAGAGGGTTTAGTTTAATTAGTTTCAGTTCTTTTTGGTGATCTCTTCAGGAAACGAGTTCCTATCTGTAACTGTATGCATAGTTATTGTGTATTTACAGTCACTAGAATTAAGGCCTTTACTAAATAGTAAAATCAATCCTTGTTTTGCAATATGCTACTTAAAAGAAGAGAGACAATACCCATCACTTTTGTAGTTCAGTTCACTCATAGACTAATGAGACTAATGTGTCTGATGTGTCTGATGTCCAGCTCACTGGTCTGTTTCTGTTGGGTAAATATAGATAGGAGTATGGGAGAGTGTATGTGCTTCTGGTCTGAATTCTTGCAAGTATCATCACCACTACTATCATCTTAATAACCATTGTTTCAGATGGTCACAATTTTCTTCCATCAATTACAGATTTCATAATCAATTGAGCACCCACATTCAGGATATTAGCTCAGGCCATCATCAAGATTTGAAACCCTATCTGAAATTTGAACCCAGAATGCTAGATTAAATACTATAAGGCATACTATAAGGCACCTGGTACTTTAATAATTTCGTCAATCTACCTCCTAAGATTGGTACTTTATTTATTGACACAGATATGATAAAAGGTAAAGTTGACCTGAGTGGGATTTGAACTCAGAGTGTAGACAGCCAGAACAAATACTACAAGGCATTCTATCCAATGCTTTAATGACTTTGTCAATTCACCACCTGAGAATGGTCTCTGTTAAGGCACCCAAGTATCAGGCAGTGGTATTGTTGTTTAACCCTGATTGAATAGGGCTAATCAAAGGCATTCCAAATATAGCCATACTTTCTTTATTTTTCTACTACTATTTTTCTGACTACATTATCTATTGTATCCTTCCATTTTTAACCCTTTTGATATGAAACTACTCCTAGATTCATGATACAAAACTGTTCATTTTAAAATGTTTGTTCTTATATTAAAACATTCCATCATAATTTTATTTAGGACATTTTTTAGTAATATTATAAATGTCAGCTTACTAATGAAAAACTTAGTTATTTTATTACATTCCTTCTAATATTTAGTTTTCAAAATTAATTAAAACACATAATTAGCATGTTTCATAGAAATGTGGTAAGGAAAAAATTCAATTGGTAGTATGATTTGAAAGCGATTTGGCTGCTATTTCTAAACAGGTCTAATGCCCGTATAGTGGCTTTATCATTAGCTTTTGGTAGTAAAAAGGATAGTGTATTAGAATTGTACAACAAAACAATTAAATTTGTGTTGTGGTTATTGTCATTGTTATCATTGTTATAGTAGTGGTAGCATTGTTTTATATAGAGTGTACCCCCGGCATTCGTGGAATTTTCCTTGGAACCTAACTAATAATCATTCATGGAAACCACTACATATTCGCGGAATCGTAAATATATTCTGCGATTTTTTAATAGTTTTTTTCATGGCAATATATATTTTTTCATGCTTTTTAATGCTAAGTTATTAATAACAATATACCGTATTTGCCAGCCTATATTTTATATGATATTTTTACATTTATAGGCATTTTTATAGACCCCGTCCAATATTTGCAGTATTTTACTCTTCGCAGGTGCTCTAGGAATGTATATCTCCCATGAACACCGGGGTGACAACTGTATTTTCTATATTTCATTTTTATTTTATTTTTTCCAATTTCCAGATTGCCACAATGCAGACTCAGCTAGAAGATTTACAGCCAGCACTGCTGAAGTCTTCGGAAGAAGCTGAAGAAATGATTCAAGTGATTAAGAAGGAATCTACCGAGGTGGAGATCACCACGAAGACTGTTAAAGCTGATGAAGCTGTTGCAAATACACAAGCAGCAGAGTCAAAAGCATTGAAGGATGAATGTGAGGCTGAACTGGCTGAGGCTATTCCAGTCTTGGAGGCTGCCCAAGCAGCACTGGACACTCTAAAGGTCTTTTTAATTAATTTATCTATTCTTTTACTTTTCCTTTTTTCTTTTTCCATGCCATCCCATCCTTATCATAATGGTTGCAGGTATGGCTGCAGAGTTAAAAAGTTTAATTTGTAACCACATAGTATAAGATTCAGTCTCACTTCACAGCACCATGGGTAAATATTTTTTAATGGTCGGGCTCCAAAACTATGGTTCTGTTGTGAGACAGGTTTGGCACAACCAACTGGCCTGTTCCTCCTCATGACGGAGCCATCCAGTCTCACACTGTAAATGTAGTTGGTGTTAGGAAGGGCATCCAGCTGTAAAATACCAGGCCAAATTTACAGTCCTCGCCAGAGCAAGGTGCGACATGGCCAACCATGGCCAGACTTGCCTCCCGGGCATAGACGACCCATCTAACCCATGCAAGCATGGAAGAATTGATTCTAAATGGAAATGGTGATAATTAAATGATAGCCTTGGATTTATTGATAACTGGAAATAAATGGAAACAGTGCAGAAGCCTGTTGTGTTTGTGTGTCTGTGTTTATATATATTATCTCAGTAGTACTAACATAACACAATTCATAATAGAGGTGTATACAATACGTTTGTGTATAATAAACATATGTCAGTCTTGCTATAAATGTTTTAAGCTGTAATCATGCCACAGCTATCTCATTAGCCAAGTGAGAATGCTAGATGCTAGCATTTCAGGATTTTTATCCATTATCTATGACATTTACTCACTTGGTACTGAGACAAGAATAAACTGTAGCTTATATACTTTGCATATAAAACATCTGCTGGTGATGCTCATTTGCATATATTGGGTTGTAACATAAATTCCCGCCATTGTTATAAAACTTCTTAATAAAAAACGGCGGGAATTTATGTTACAACCCAATAGATATATATATTCACACATGTACATATCATCATTATACATCCACTTTTCCATGCTGGTATGGGTTCAACAGGTTGTTACAGATCAATTCAGTTCTTAATCAGAGCTGTTGTCCTCCTAGACAGGTTGAGGGACCATGCCTGGCTCAGGTATGTTTTAATTTAGCTTATTTTCTATGGTGAGATGTCCTTTCTTGTGCCCTAGACTGGTACTTTATTTTGTTGCCTCTGAAAGGATGAAAGGCAAAATTAACTTCAGCTGTATTTGAACTAAGTGTAAACAGTTGAAACATTTTGTTTTACAACCTAAAAATCATTGCAAACTCACCACATCTTGCCAACACCACCAATCTTTTATCATTGCTAATTTCTACATCAATCAATTTGTATGTGATATTAACTTTTAACATCCTATATCACTTGAAATTGGGTTAGCAACAATACTGAAAATGTCTAAATCAGAAATATGACTGCAATTATTAAAAATACAAATATTACAAATTTGTACAAATATTTGTATCTAGTAAAGATGCCACCAATATTTGAATTAATAAACCCATTTTTAGATAGTGTTAGGATGTTAAATGTTAAATGATATCTGACCGTTTCACTAAATTTGATATTGCAGCCATCTGATATCACTATTGTAAAGTCAATGAAGAGTCCTCCAGCTGGTGTGAAACTAGTCATGGCAGCGGTCTGTGTCATGAAAGATATTAAACCAGAGAAAGTGGCAGATGGCACTGGCAGAAAGGTAAGGTTTTTACCTCGATTTGTATGTGTGGATGAATGTTTTGTCTTTTTCTTGTAATTTTCAGTTTATTTTTGACCAGCCATCTTCCCAGTGCTAATGTTGTAAAGAAAAGGAAATTTCTGTTATCTCCTGTGTAATTGTTTATCCTTTGAATCGTACATATGTTTTATAGATTTTGAAGGTTCCAGATATCATGACTATTTGTAGCTTATGAATTAAGGAGCTGTATTCTTTCATCAAGAATCCAAGTTCAGTCATACTTTGGTCAAGGAAAGTTGGTATATATCCTGTAGCTCTAATAATAATGCATATGAAACTGAATGTGTATTCTGGGTCCTGGACATACAAACTTGTCATCAATGGTCTGTAGATATCGCCCTTCTCTTGTATCTTTCTTACTACATTGATATCGACTTCTACAACAGAGCATGTTTTTAATCTGTGGTCCCCAAAAACATGAGGCTGGTTGTATTTTAATTTGGTGGCAGTTACTTTTAGGTTCTACCAATATACCTTCGAGCTATCAGTCTCAATATATTAATCTCTATTCATTGTTATTTTTGTCTTCCTTAGTGCATTCCAGATTGTTCTGGTTACTATATCTCATAGGGATATTGTAACGAGACACTTTTTTAAAGTTGGCAACAATGTAGCTAACATCTTTCATCTTTGTTTTACATAGCCTACATTTATAGTCAACTGATGGCTTTCTTTAATTGAGCATTAGGTACTTGGTGGGATTTTATGAACTTGTTAGAACTCTATGTCAGGCTTTTTTAGCGTGGTTTATCCCCTCAATGGCCTGAATTTTTCATTTAAAGTATCTGTGGGGTGGCCATGGGGGGGGGGATATTACCAAAAGTTGGGGGACGCCTGACCAGAACGTAAGAATGAGTGACGTCAAACGTGTGTTGACGGGCTACTCCCTGGTGCCCTTGTGCTAGCAATTCGCGTGATCTGCAGGCATGTTGTGTGAACGCAGACTGAGTTGGATGTACCACACGTGGAAGGTGGAACGACTCTGCCCAAAGTGATTCGAAGATGCAAGGTAAGTCCAAATGCCTCTGGCTACATATCCATAAAAAACCTTCTCAGTGAACTGGTCTGTTTCTTTTTATTTTGTTGAAGCATAGAGTTTTCCAATGTTCCTGGGAGAGTGATCTGTGTCAGCTTTTAGTTCATGTCTCTCTTTTAGTTCAATGTCTATCCTAACAATATTGTTATCTTCATATTCATAAACCTGGGTGACATTATTGCTTTCCTTTCTCTCCTGTTGAAGATATTGCTTCAGTGTCACTATCTTGATCTCACAAGAAGGTATTGTTCTCTTTGTCAATATTTGAGCAATCATTCACCCTTTAATTTTAAGATGGTCATGCACATTTCTATTGTCCCAGATAGCATAATCATCTGTAATTGGTTTGAGTTCAAATCTTGCCGAGATCAGCTTTGCCTTTCATCTTTTCAAAGTCGATATATAAAGCACCAATCTAATACTGGAGTTCATTCTTCTGCTATATCTCTTTCTCACTTTCTCTCTCTTACTCTCACTCTCTTTCACGGGAAGAAATCACGGTGTTTACACTTGGAGAGGAATGGGCTCTACCAGGTTTAAATACCCAAGACTTGCCATATATCACTAAGGGGCCCCTATGGTTCAATGATGAGATAAGGATTCATGCATGTATGCAATATACTGTAATATACCATAGTAAAGTTACAGTAATAGCAACAGGGTAAAGAGATATTATTGCTGTACATTGCACTAAGGTCTTTACTAGTCTGAGTTCAAATCCCGCCAAGGTTAACTTTGCCTTTCATTCTTATGGGTTTGATAAAATAAATCAACAGTAATGCAGTGGGGTAATTGCTGGCCTTGTGCCAAAAGTAGAAACAATTATTTGTATTATTGGATCTCCATCAGTCTTGACAATGAATATTCCAGTTGATGTGATCAACAGAACAACCTACTCATGAAAATAATGTGCAAGTAGCTGAGCAGTTCTCAGGGAGATTCAGCATCACACAGGGTGTGACAAGGCTGGTGCTTTGAATTACAAGTACAAATTATTTTTGCCAGCTGAGTAGACTGAAGCAACATAAAATAAAGAGTCTTGCTCAAAGAAACAATATGCCACCAAGAATCAAATTCATGACCTTATGATCATAACCCAAAGCCCTTAACCACTAAGCCATGTACCTTCCCAAGGATAATATGAGGATAGTACGGTAGCAAACATTGTACAGAAGCCAGTACTACTAACAAGCTGTACTACTACAGTTAGTATATGGTAGTACGTTGGTGGTACTGTAGCAGATACTATTGCTGTACATCATGTACTGCTGTACATTTAACTAATATCAGTACTACTAGTAAGCTGTACAAGTACAGTTACTCCTGTTAAAAGTTCTTCCATTTCAGGTGATCATTGAGTGTCTGTCTGTCTCTGAACTCAACAACACTTCTGTGTTATCTATGTATATGTCTGTGACTATCTGTGTCTGTGTCTGTGTGCGTCTGTGTGTGTCTGTGTTTCTGTGTGTGTGTCTGACTGTCTAGCTGTGTGTCTGTGCTTGCCTGTGTGTCTATCTGTGTGTGTCTGTGTGTCTAGCTGTGTGTGCCTGTGTGTTTAGCTGTGTGTGTCTGTGTGTCTGTGTGTCTAGCTGTGTGTGTGTCTGTGTGTCTAGCTGTGTGTGTCTGTGTGTTTAGCTGTGTGTGTCTGTGTGTGCCTGTGTGTTTAGCTGGGTGTGTCTGTGTGTCTAGTTATGTGTGTATGTGTGTCTAGCTGTGTGTGCCTGTGAGTTTAGATGTGTGTGTCTGTGTGTCTAGCTGTGTGTGTGTCTGTGTGTCTAGCTGTGTGTGTCTGTGTGTCTAGCTGTGTGTGTCTGTGTGTCTAGCTGTGTGTGTCTGTGTGTCTAGCTCTGTGTGTGTGTCATTCTCTTTGTTTGTGAGTTTATCTGTCTACCCATGTCTCTCTCTCTCTCTCTCTCTCTCTCTCTCTCTCTCTCTCTCTCTCTCTCTCTCTCTCTCTCTGTTTATCTATCTAACCATGTGTGTGTGTGTGTCTGTCTCTGCCTTTCTCTGCATGTTTATCTATCTGTTTATGGCTCTCTCTGTATCTGTGTTTGTCTGTCTCTCTGGCACTGTGTGTCACTGTGTGTGTCTGTCTCTCTGTCTGTGTGTGTGTTTATCTCTTTGCGTGTCTGTCTCTCTGTCACTGTATGTATCTGTGTCTGTCTGTCACTGTGTGTGTCTATCTCTCTGTTGCTGTGTGTGTCTGTGTCTCTGTCACTGTATGTGTCTGTGTCTCTGTCACTGTATGTGTCTGTGTCTCTGTCACTGTATGTGTCTGTGTGTCTCTCACTTCGCGTGTCTGTTTCTCTGTCACTGTATGTATCTGTGTCTGTCTGTCACTGTATGTGTCTGTCAATGTGTGTGTCGATCTCTCTGTTGCTGTGTGTGTCTGTCTCTCTGTCACGGTATGTGTCTGTGTGTCTCTGTCACTGTATGTGTCTGTGTGTCTCTCACTTCGCGTGTCTGTTTCTTTGTCACTGTATGTATCTGTGTGTGTCTGTCACTGTATGTGTCTGTGTCTGTCATTGTGTTGTCTGTGTGTCTGTCACTTCATGTGTCTGTCTCTCTGTCACTGTATGTGTCTGTGTCTCTGTCACTGTGTGTGTCTGTGTCGCTGTCACTGTGTGTGCTTGTGTCTCTGTCACTGTGTGTGTCTGTGTGTCTGTCACGGTATGTGTCTTTGTGTCTGTCACTGTATGAGTCTGTGTCTGTCACTGTATGCGTCTGTGTGTCTGTCACTGTATGTGTCTGTGTTTCTGTCTCTGTGTGTGTCTGTGTCTCTGTCACTGTGTTTGTGTATCTGTGTGACTGTCACTGTAGTTGTCTGTTTGTGTCTGTCTCTGTGTCACTGTATATGTCTGTGTGTGTCTGTCACTGTATGTGTCTCTGTGTCTGTCAATGTGTGTGACTGTCACTGTGTTTGTGTGTCTATCACTGTATGTGTCTGTGTCTCTGTCACTGTGTGTCAGGGCCACTGTGTGTGTCTGTCTCTCTTTGACTGTGTGTGTCTGGGTTTCTGTCACTGTATGTGTCTGTGTGTCTGTCACTGTGTGTGTCTTTGTGTCTGTCACTGTATGTCTCTGTCTCTCTATCACTGTGTGTGTCTGGGTTTTTATCACTGTATATGTCTGTGTCTCTGTCACTGAATGTGTCTGTGTCTCTGTCACTGTATGTGTCTGTGTCTCTGTTGCTGTACGTGTCTGTGTGTCAGTCACTCTATGTGTCTCTGTGCCTCTGTCACTGTATGTGTCTGTCTCTCTGTCACTGTATTTGTCTGTTTGTGTCTGTCCCTGAGTGTGTCTGTATGTGTGTATGTGTCTCTGTCACTGTATGTGCCTGTGTCTCTGTCACTGTGTGTGTCTGTGTGTCTGTCACTTGATGTGTCTGTGTCTCTGTCACTGTGTGTGTCTGTGTCGCTGTCACTGTGTGTGCTTGTGTCTCTGTCACTGTGTGTGTCTGTGTGTCTGTCACAGTATGTGTCTTTGTGTCTGTCACTGTATGTGTCTGTGTCGGTCACTGTATGAGTCTGTGTCTGTCACTGTATGCGTCTGTGTGTCTGTCACTGTATGTGTCTGTGTTTCTGTCTCTGTGTGTGTCTGTGTCTCTGTCACTGTATGTGTCTGTGTGTCTGTGTGACTGTCACACTAGGTGTCTGTGTGTGTCTGTCACTGTATGTGTCTCTGAGTCTGTCAATGTGTGTGTCTGTCACTGTGTTTGTGTGTCTATCACTGTATGTGTCTGTGTCTCTGTCACTGTGTGTGTCAGTGTGTCTGTCACTGTATGTGTCTGTGTCTCTGTCACTGTATGTGTCTGTGTGTCTATCACATTTTCTGTCTGTGTCTCTGTGACTGTATGTGTCTGTGTCTCTGTCACTGTACGAGTATGTGTGTCTGTCACTGTATGTTTCTGTGTCTCTGTCTCTGTGTCACTGTATGTGTCTTTGTGTCTGTCACTCTATGTGTCTGTGTCTCTGTCACTGTGTGTATCTGTGTCTCTGTCACTGTATGTGTCGGTGCCTCTGTCACTGTATGTGTCTGTGTGTCTGTCACTCAGTGTGTCTTTGTGTCTGTAACTGTATGTGTCTGTGTCTCTGTCACTGTATGTGTCTGTGTCTCTGTCACTGTGTGTGTCTGTGCGTCTGTCACTTTATGTGTCTGTGTCTCTGTCACTGTATGTGTCTGTGTCTCTGTCATTGTGTGTCTCTGTCTCTCTGTCACTGGGTGTGTCTGGGTTTCTGTCACTGTATGTGTCTGTATCTCTGTCACTGAATGTGTCTGTGTCTCTGTCACTGTATGTGTCTGTGTGTCTGTCAGTGTGTGTGTCTTTGTTGTCTGTCACTGTATGTGTCTGTGTCTCTGTTGCTGTACGTGTCTGTGTGTCAGCCACTGTATGTGTCTCTGTGCCTCTGTCACTGTATGTGGCTGTCTCTCTGTCACTGTATTTGTCTGTGTCTTTGTCACTGTGTGTGTCTGTGTGTCTGTCACTTCATGTGTCTGTGTCTCTGTCACTGTACTAGTCTGTGTGTCTGTCACTGTATGTGTCTGTGTGTCTATCACTGTATGTGCCTGTGTCTCTGTCACTGTATGTGTCTGTGTGTCTGTCACTTCATGTGTCAGTGTGTCACTGTACGAGTCTGTGTGCCTGTCACTGTATGTGTCTGTGTGTCTATCACTGTATGTGTCTGTGTCTCTGTCACTGTATGTGTCTGTGTCTCTGTTACTGTCTGTGTGTGTGTCTGTCAATGTATATGTCTGTATGTCTGTCACTCTGTGTGTCTGTGTCTCTGTAACTGAATGTGTCTGTGTCTCTGTCACTGATTTGTCTGTGTCTGTCACTGTATGTGTCTGTGTCTCTGGCATTGTGTGTGTATGTGTGTCTGTCACTGTAGGTGTCTGTGTGTGTCTGTCACTGTATGTGTCTCTGTGTCTGTCAATGTGTGTGTCTGTCACTGTGTTTGTGTGTCTTTCACTGTATGTGTCTGTGTCTCTGTCACTCTATGTGTCTCTGTCACTGTGTGTGTCAGTGTGTCTCTGTATGTGTCTGTGTGTCTGTCACTGTATGTGCCTGTGTCTCTGTCACTGTACGAGTCTGTGTGTCTGTCACTCTATGTGTCTGTGTGTCTATCACTTTATGTGTCTGTGTCTCTGTCACTGTATGTGTCTGTGTCTCTGTTACTGTCACTGTATGTGTGTGTGTGTGTCTGTCACTGTATGTGTCTGTGCCTCTGTTACTGTATGTGTCTGTGTCTCTGAAACTGTGTGTGTCTGTGTCTCTGTCACTGTGTGTGTCTGTGTCTCTGTCACTGTATGTGTCTGTGTCTCTGTCACTGTGTGTGTCTGTGTGTCTATCAGTGTATGTGCCTGTATCTCTGTCACTGTATGTGTTTGTTTCTCCATCACTGTATGTGTCTGTGTCTCTGTCACTGTATGTGTCTGTGTCTCTGTCACTATATGTTTCTGTGTGTCTGTCACAGTGTGTGTCTGTGTTTCTGTAAATGTATGTTTCTGTGTGTGTCTGTGTCTCTGTCACTGTCTGTGCCTGTGTGTCTGTTACTGTATGTGGCTGTGTCTCTGTCGCTGTGTGTGTCAGTGTGTCTGTCACTGTATGTGTCTGTGTCTCTGTCATTGTGTCTGTCTATCTCTGTCACTGTATGTGTCTGTGTGTCTATCACATTTTCCGTCTGTGTCTCTGTCACTGTATGTGTCTGTGTCTCTGTAACTGTGTGTCTCTGCCACTGTGTGTGTCTGTGTCTCTGTCACTGTGTGTATCTGTGTCTCTGTCTCTGTATGTGTCAGTGCCTCTGTCACTGTATGTGTCTGTGTGTCTGTCACTGTGTGTGTCTTTGGGTCTGTCACTATATGTGTCTGCATCTCTGTCGCTGTATGTGTCTCTGTCTCTGTCACTGTATGTATATGTGTCTCTGTGACTGTATGTGTCTGTCTTTCTGTCACTGTATGTGTCTGTGTCTCTGTTACTGTATGTGTCTGTGTCTCTGTCACTGTGTGTGTCTGTGCCTCTGTCACTGTGTGTGTCTGTGTCTCTGTCACTGTATGTGTCTGTGTCTGTGTCTGTCACTGTATGTGTCTGCGTCTCTCGCATTGTGTGTGTCTGTGTATCTGTGTGACTGTCACTGTAGTTGTCTGTTTGTGTCTATCTCTGTGTCACTGTATGTGTCTGTGTGTGTCTGTCACTGTATGTGTCTCTGTGTCTGTCAATGTGTGTGACTGTCACTGTGTTTGTGTGTCTATCACTGTATGTGTCTGTGTCTCTGTCACTGTGTGTCAGGGCCACTGTGTGCGTCTGTCTCTCTTTGACTGTGTGTGTCTGGGTTTCTGTCACTGTATGTGTCTGTGTGTCTGTCTCTCTGTCACTGTATTTGTCTGTTTGTGTCTGTCACTGAGTGTGTCTGTATGTGTGTATGTGTCTCTGTCACTGTATGTGCCTGTGTCTCTGTCACTGTGTGTGTCTGTGTGTCTGTCACTTGATGTGTCTGTGTCTCTGTCACTGTACGAGTCTGTGTGTCTGTCACTGTATGTGTCTGTGTGTCTACCACTGTATGTTTCTGTGTCTCTGTTACTGTCTGTGTGTGTGTCTGTCACTGTATGTATCTGTAAGTCTGTCACTCTGTGTGTCTGTGTGACTGTCACTGTATGTGTCTGTGTGTGTCTGTCACTGTGTGTGTCTGTGTGTGACAGCCACTGTGTGTGTGCATGTCACTGTCACTGTATGTGTCTGTGTCTCTGTCACTGTGTCTCTTCCACTGTGTGTTTCTGTCTCTCTGTCACTGTGTGTGTCTGGGTTTCTGTCACTGTATGTGTCTGTGTCTGTGTCACTGTATGTGTCTCTGTCTCTGTCACTGTGTGTGTCTGTGTCTCTCTCGCTGTATGTGTATGTGTGTCTCTCACTGTATGTGTCTGTGTCTCTGTAAATGAATGTGTCTGTGTCTGTCACTGTATGTGTCTGTGTCTCTGGCACTGTGTGTGTCTGTGTGTCTCTGTGTCTGTCACTGTGTGTGTCTTTGTGTCTGTCACTGTATGTGTCTGTGACTTTGTCACTGTGTGTATCTGTGTCTCTGTCACTGTCACTGTGTGTGTCTGTGCGTCTGTCACTTTATGTGTCTGTGTCTCTGTCACTGTATGTGTCGGTGCCTTTGTCACTGTATGTGTCTGTTTGTGTCTGTCACTGTATGTGTCTGTGTGTCTGTCACTATATGTGTCTGTCTCTCTGTCACTGTATGTGTCTGTACCTCTGTCACTGCATGTGTCTGTGTGTCTGTCACTGTGTGTGTCTTTGTGTCTGTCACTGTATGTGTCTGTGTGGCTGTCACTGTATGTGTCTCTGTCACTGTGTGTCTCTGCCACTGTGTGTGTCTGTCTCTCTGTCACTGTGTGTGTCTGGGTTTCTGTCACTGTATGTGTCTGTGTCTCTGTCACTGTATGTGTCTGTGTGGCTGTCACTGTGTGTGTCTTTGTTACTGCCACTGTATGTGTCTGTGTGTTGATCACTGTGTGTGTCTGTGTATCTGCCACTGCATGTGCCTGTGTCTCTGTAACTGAATGTGTTTGTTTCTCTGTCACTGTATGTGTCTGTCTCTCTGTCTCTGTTACTGTATGTGTCTGTGTCTCTGTAACTGTGTGTGTCTGTGTCACTGTCACTGTGTGTGTCTGTGTCTTTGTCACTGTGCGTGTCTCTGTCTCTGTCACTGTATATGTCTGTGTGTATGTGTCAGTCTCCCTGTTACTGTGTGTGTCTGTGTCTCTGTCACTGCATGTGTCTGTGTCTCTGCCACTATATGTGTCTGTGTCTCTGTCACTGTATGTTTCTGTGTGTGTCTGTGTGTCTGTCACTGTATGTCTCTGTGTCTCTGTAACTGTATGTGCCTGTGTGTCATTTACTTTATGTGGCTGTGTCTCTGTCGCTGTGTGTGTCTGTGTGTCTGTCACTGTATGTGTCTGTGTCTCTGTCATTCTCTCTGCCACTGTATGTGTCTGTGTCTCTGTCACTGTATGTGTCTGTGTCTCTGTTACCGTGTGTGTCTGTATCTCTGTCACTGTATGTGTCTGTGTCTGTGTCTGTCACTGTAAGTGTCTGTGTCTCTGTCACTGTATGTCTCTGTGTCTCTGTACCTGTATGTGCCTGTGTGTCTGTTACTGTATGTGACTGTGTCTCTGTCGCTGTGTGTGTCTGTGTGTCTATCACATTTTCTGTCTGTGTCGCTGTCACTGTATGTGTCTGTGTCTCTGTCACTGTATGTGTCTGTGCCTCTGTCACTGTGTGTCTGTGTGTCTGTCACTGTGTGTGTCTTTGTGTCTGTCACTGTATGTGTCTGTGTCTCTGTCACTGTGTGTATCTGTGTCTCTGTCACTGTATGTGTCGATGCCTCTGTCACTGTATGTGTCTGTGTGTCTGTCACAGTATGTGCCTGTGTCTCTGTCACTTCATGTGTCTGTGTCTCTGTCACTGTACGAGTATGTGTGTCTGTCACTGTATGTTTCTGTGTCTCTGTCTCTGTGTCACTGTATGTGTCTGTGTGTGTCTGTCACTTTATGTGTCTCTGTGTCTGTCACTGTGTTTGTGTGTCTATCACTGTATGTGTCTGTGTCTCTGTAACTGTGTGTGTCAGTGTCTGTGTCACTGTATGTGTCTGTGTGTCTGTCACTGTATGTGTCTGTGTCTCCATCATTGTACGTGTCTGTTTCTCTGTCATTTTTTGTGTCTGTGTCTCTGTGTCTCTGTCATCGTGTTGGTCTGTGTATCTGCCACTGTATCTGTCTGTGTGTCAGTCACTGTGTGGGTCTGTGTATCTGCCACTGTATGTGTCTGTGTGTCAGTCACTGTGTGGGTCTGTGTATCTGCCCCTGTATGTGTCTGTGTGTCAGTCACTGTGTGTGTCTCTGTCTCTGTCACTGTATGTATCTGTGTCTCTGTTACTGAATGTGTCTGTGTCTCTGTAACTCGGTGTGCTGTGTCTCCATTACTGTATGTGTCTGTGTCGCTGTCACTGCATGTGTCTCTGTAACTATATGTGTCTGTGCATCTGTCTCTCTGTCACTGTATGTGTCTGTGTGTCTATCACATTTTCTGTCTGTGTCTCTGTCACTGTCACTGTATGTGTCTGTATCTCTGTAACTGTGTGTATCTGCCACTGCATGTGTCTGTCTCTCTGTCACTGTGTGTGTCTGTGTCTCTGTCACTGTATGTGTCTGTTTCTCTGCCGCTGCATGTGTCTGTGTCTCTGTCACTGTATGTGTCTGTGTGTCTGTCACTGTGTGTGTCTGTGTCTCTGTCACTGTATGTGTTGGTGCCTCTGTCACTGCATGTGTCTGTGTCTCTGTCACTTTATGTGTCTGTGTCTCTGTCACTGTGTGTGTCTGTGTCTCTGCCTCTGCATGTGTCTGTGTCTCTGTGACTGTTGTATGCGTTGGTGCCTCTGTCACTGCATGTGTCTGTGTCTGTGTCTTTGTCACTGTATGTGTCTGTGTCTCTGTCACTGTGTGTGTCTGTGTGTCTGTCACTGTATGTGTCTGTGTCTCTGTCACTGTGTGTGTCTGTGTCTCTGTCACTGTGTGTGTCTGTGTCTCTGCCTCTGCATGTGTCTGTGTCTCTGTGACTGTTGTATGTGTTGGTGCCTCTGTCACTGCATGTGTCTGTGTCTCTGTGACTGTATGTGTTGGTGCCTCTGTCACTGTATGTGTCTGTGTGTCTGTCACTGTGTGTGTCTGTGTCTCTGTCACTGTGTGTGTCTGTGTCTCTGCCACTGCATGTGTCTGTGTCTCTGTGACTGTATGTGTCGGTGCATCTGTCACTGTATGTGTCTGTGTGTCTGTCACTGTGTGTGTCTTTGTGTCTGTCACTGTATGTGTCAGTGTCTCTGTCACTGTGTGTATCTGTGTCTCTGTCACTGTATGTGTCTGTCTCTCTGTCACTGTGTGTGTCTGTTTGTGTCTGTCACTGTATGTGTCTGTGTGTCTGTCACTATATGTGTCTGTCTCTCTGTCACTGTGTGTGTCTGGGTTTCTGTCACTGTATGTATCTGTGTCTCTGTCACTGAATGTGTCTGTGTCTCTGTCACCGTATGTGTCAGTGTGTCTGTCACTGTATGTGTCTTTGTGTCTGTGACTGTATGTGTCTGTGTCTCTGTTGCTGTACGTGTCTGTGTGTCAGTCACTGTATGTGTCTGTGTATCTGTCACTGTACGAGTCTGTGAGTCTATCACTGTATGTGTCTGTGTGTCTGTCCCTGTATGAGTCTGTGTCTGTCACTGTATGTGTCTGTGTCTCTGTTACTGTGTGTGTCTGTGTGTCTGTCACTGTATGTGTCTGTGTCTCTCTCGCTGTATGTGTCTATGTGTCTGTCACTGTATGTGTCTGTGTCTCTGTCACTGTATGTGTCTGTGTCTCTCACTGTATGTGTCTGTGTCTCTGGCACTGTGTGTGTCTGTGTGTCTCTGTGTCTGTTACTGTGTTTGTGTGTCTATCACTGTATGTGTCTGTGTCTCTGTCACTGTATGTCTCTGTGTCTGTGTGTCTGTCACTGTGTGTGTTTGTGTCTCTGTCACTGTGTGTGTCTGTGTGTCTGTCACTGTGTTTCTCTGCCACTGTGTGTGTCTGTCACTGTGTGTGTCTGTGTGTCTCTATCACTGTATGTGTCTGTGTGTGTCTTTCACTCTATGTGTCTGTGTGTCTATCACTCTATGTGTCTGTGTCTCTGTCACTGTATATATCTGTGTCTCTGTGTGTCTGTCACTGTGTGTGTCTGTGTCTCTGTCACTGTGTGTGTCTGTGTGTGTCATGTACTTGACTCTTGTATACACCAAATGAAGTCACTTGACAACAGTAATTTGTAATCACTACCACAACCACAATAAAACTAGTTACCACTACTACAACTACCAACATCACCATCACTACTACTACTACTACATCACCATGACCACCACCACCCCCTTCATTGTTCCCTGATAGTATTTACTGATGTTGCTCACTAATGGTGTTCACTGGCCATGTTCATAGGTAGTGTTTACTCATGTCGTTCACTTGTGATGTTCAATGATCATTGATAGTGTTTACTGATGTTCACTGACCACGTTCACAGATGGTATTTACTGATCGTGTTCATAGGTAGTGTTTACTCATGCCGTTCACTTGTGATGTTCACAGATAGTGTTTACTATACTCATGACTACATTGTGTAATGTGCCTTTTTCTTTTTCAGGATAGTGTTAATTAATTCATTGATTAACTTATTTGTGTGATTGTTCCATTGTTGCTAACATGTTGTCATTAAATTTGTTTCACAGATCGTGGATTATTGGGGGCCATCCAAGAAGTTGTTAGGTGACATGTCATTCTTAAGTCAACTTCGAGATTATGATAAAGAGAACATCGCAGTAGGTTGATAAGTTTTTCAAGATTTTCCATAATTCTGATTTTAATTTCCTCAAATTTCTTTTTTAGAAAATGTATTCATTAACCAGGTAGCAAACTCGCAGAATCGTTAGGACATCAGATAGAATTCCTAATGGTATTTTTTCCAGCTCTCTGCCACTGAGTTCAAATCTTGTCAAAGTCAACTTTACTTTTCATCATTTTGAGGTTGATAAAAAAGTACCAGTCCAGTATTGGAGTTAATTCTTTCACTATATCTCTTTATAACTACCTCTCCTTCTCTGGAAAAAAAATGGTTATATTCTAACCTGGAGAGGAATATTCTCCACTAGGCTTAAAAAATGCCCAAGACATTCCATATGACACCCCTATGATACCATCAGGGGTTATGCATTCATATATACATACTCCTTAACCATTCCATACCATATTTTTAATAAAAGACAATGCCGCTGATTTTCAAATAATATTGAAAAAAAATCAAGAAATTGGAGGGACTTAGTAATGTAGCTAACATTTTCATTATGATGTTGATGTCTGAAACATAGATTAACAAATATTTTTTTTTTAAATTATGATGGAAAGATTTCAATAAATATAAACACTTCAAAATAAACATTTTTACATCATTGGAATCATGGTCAGTTTCAGGGTTAAATTTCTACTTTAACATAAACAGACACACACGCATGCACACACGCATGCACGCACGCACGCACACACACACACACACAGTTCTAATAGCTGTCTATTTAGCACCAACATTTAGTGGGGAGATGGGTTTCCTTGGATTTCCTTAGCAGAGTTCACTGTATTGTAAGCATTTAGACCAGTCAAAGCCCCACTGCTTCACTGACATTTTTTCTTCTAATCTTCAATGTAGGTATCAAACACATCAATCTTCATTGACAAAAATGATCAGCACTGTCCTTACAACCTCTGGTTGAATTATATCTATATATATGGCATGATAGAATGCACCCAGCCCATATAAAGTGGTTGGTGATAGGATGGGCATTCAGTTGTAGAAACCAAGCCAACAAATAATAGCATATACAAAAGAGACATGAATTCTGCAAGCTTCATTGTTGCATACCTAAATCTATGAGTGTTTGTCTCTCTTTACCTATCTCTAAATATGTGACCATGTGTAGGCACAAGCATGGCTATGTCGTTGGTTATATGAAGGACATCCTACTGTAGAAGCCATGCCAAAAAATAAAAAGAATTATGAGGACCCTTTAGATTTATCAGAAGCACAACTTCTCTATAGTTGGTGATTTACATAACCAGTACATTCTGTAAAGTGTTAGGTGATAGGAAAAGCACCCAAACACAGAAAACAGGTTAAGCATTGGGTCATGAGGACTCTTCAGCTGTGTTAAGGACATGACACCTTCCTTAGTGCTGGTGTTATGATAAAATGCACTTGGTAGAATGAACAATTGTATGTAAGCAAGATTCAGGCACACCACCCATCTACAAAGTCAGGAACTCCACTTGAGTACTGATCAGCCTGTGATGACACATTCAACCTTTGTTAACAGGAAAAAATACATTAAATAATAGTCATCACCCTTTTATGTCAATTTTTCATGCTCGCATATATATATATATATAATCATTTTATTAAGGTAATTAGTGAGTCTTGTTACTCTGGAGCTCCACTTGTTTATCATATAGTCATCAGACAGTTCTTGTCTGATGACTATATGTATTTATGAGTTTTATATCAATATAAATCCCATAAATACATTTATGTAATCTACTATCTAATTATATATATATATATATATATATATATATATATATATATATATATATATATATATTTATATATATATATAATAGTTGGTGTTAGGAAGGGCATCCAGCCGTAGAAAACTTGCCAAAACAGTCAAGTGGGACAAAACCGTCCAACCCATGCTAGCGTGGAAGATGGACGTTAAATGATGATGATGATGTATATATGTATGTGTGTGTGTGTATATATATATGTATGTATGTCTTTATTTCCAGTTGATACTACATAGGTAACTGATGATTTTTGTCTATACACAATATGTCCTACAAGTCAGCTGTTTAATGTGAAAAGGTTGGTACCTTACTTTAAAAAAAAAGTAAGGGTTAGCATTAAGAAAGACATTCAGCTGTAGAAAAACTGTCTTGTAAAAATCTGTCCAACTCATGCCGGTATAAAAACCTGAATATAAAAATGATGTGTCTGTCCTTAAATGTGTGATATTGTACTTGTCCCTATTGATTAAATCAATGGACAAGATCCCAGATTTCATTTGCTTACCAAATGGGGTGGAACTCATCAAATCAGACCAAAGAAACATTGTATTCTTGATCTTTCCATTGCTGATACTATCTACCAGTCACAACTCCTGACAGAAAGAGCAACATGAATTAAAATGTCTTGCTCATCCCTTAATGTCAGAGAAATTGATACAATGAATGTTTTTGTTGTTTATTTTTTTTCCTATTTGTTTATGCTTTCAATGTAAACATTTTGTGACATACTACGGTGTTTCTTTCAGCCTCATATCATGGCTAAGATTCGGAGTGAGTACCTGACAAATCCAGAGTTCGACCCAGTTAAAGTAGCAAAAGCTTCCTCAGCAGCAGAAGGCCTGTGTCGTTGGATTTCTGCAATGACAATCTATGACAAAGTTAATAAAGCTGTTGCTCCCAAAAAGGTTAAATTAGCCGAGGCAGAAAGTTGTCTGGAGAAGACTATGGGTAACCTGAGGGAAAAGCAGGCTGAATTAAGAGCAATTGAAAAACGTCTAGCTGACTTGAAAGCATCCTATAGAGAAACCAAAGACAAAAAAACAACACTGGAGAAGGAAGTTGATTTATGTGGTAAAAAATTAACACGGGCTGAAAAACTGATTGGTGGTCTAGGTGGAGAAAATGATCGGTGGATTGCCGCAGCTGATTCTCTGCAAGCTACTTACAATCATCTGGCAGGGGATATGCTGATATCTGCTGGAGTGATTGCATATTTAGGTCCGTTTACTTCATCTTTCCGAGAAAAGTGTATCGCAAACTGGGTGCAAATGTGTAAGGTATGTAATTATTATTATTATTATTATTATTATTATTAAAGGTGAAGCCACGCTTCAGTTTTTTTTCAACAGTTTTTTGCAACAGTATTCATTGATTTCAACTGTTCCTAAGCTTTTATTCAAGTTTTAAACTTGATAAGAGTTTAGAAGAAGTGACCCACCAAATGCAGGGGTTTCACTCATAAATAATATGGCACCCCTTTATGGGGTGTTGTATTATGTAAAATTTACTTTAAACAAAATTTTGTTCAAACATGGATAACACAAAAAAGAGAGAGAGCACTGTCAGACAACACAGAGAGGGGGAGACTTTGTCAATATGTCAACAAGACAGCGTTCTAGTGAAGGTGAATACAAAAGAAAATGTTACGAAAGAAAAGAGAAACAATATCCTTTTTAATAATATTGTTTCAGATTTAAAAATACCAAATAGTACTAATACAAACAACACCAACAACGTGGGGCGATGGATGGAAGGGCCGGTTAAATTGCTCGGGGTCTGGTTCGGTCCGGACCTCCAGATGGAGAAAAACTGGAGCGAGGTGATGAACAGGGTGGCCTCTCTCACCCAGAAATGGGCCGAGAGGAAGCTGTCCCTGAAAGGTCGGGCAGAGATGGCGAATGCGTTCATCGCATCCGTCATCTGCTACCGTTTAACCGTTGTGCCTTGCCCCGGCCCAACTCTGACAAAAATGGAGCGCCTCCGGGGCCTATAGATAACTTTCAGAAATCCCTGGCCTGATAGTGCTACCGGGGAACGTTGCCAGTTTGGGATAAGCTCTACAGGCACGGCGGTGCTGTCAGCCAAGCCTATCCGAGATGCGCACAGGGGCGATGAAACTGTCCTGCATGCACTCATTCAGTGCCCAAGGATTGTTGACTTGTGGAGCTATGTCGAACAGTTGCTGGCGCAGGTAGGACGGATCCAGTTATCGACTGAGTCCATTGTGCAGATAGCCCTGCCAACCTCCTTTAATGAGGAGGAAGTGCTGGCAGTTTTCATCTGCCTGGTGGCCATGGCGAAAGAGATTGTGTGGTGGACAAGGTTGAAAGGGTTGGAGATGGACACTTTCCTCTCCGGCCAATCCCTGATTAACTTTTTCAAGTTTCACTTGAAGAGGAAAATCAGGGTGGAGAGGCAAGTGCTGCCTTCTAGTAAGTTTGTTGAAAGGTGGGTGAAAGTGGCGAGTCTGGTCCGAGTGAACGGGCCCGCTCTGAGTATGCGCCTATAGACTGAGGAGTGGGAAAACTGAGAGAGGGCGCTTGCCCTGGTGGTCAGGGTGGCCGAGGTCTTTTGTGTGGTTTTCACCACGAGTGACCCTCGGAGGCTTCCCTCTTTTTGGAGAATTTTTGTTGTTTGAATTTTTTTATTTGTTTATACACATTTCTGTCTTGTTATAACCTTTTTACACGGCCAAAACCCACTTTGTATCGTCCTGCACCGTTCTGTGCTGTCTGTAATGTTTTTCTTCATGTTAGCCCTTGTGGCCAATAAAGAAAGCATTATTATTATTTTGCCTTTCATCCTTACGGGGTCGATAAAATAAAGTACCAGTAATGCACTGGGTATTTGCTGGCCTTGTGCCTAAATTAGAAACAATTATTATTATTATTACTATTATTATTATTACTATGAGTTCAAATCCCGCCGAGGTTAACTTTGCCTTTCATCCTTACGGGGTCGATAAAATAAAGTACCAGTAATACACTGACCTAATTGCTGGCCTTGTGCCAAAAAGTAGAAACAATTATTACTATTATTGTGGATTGGCAGTATCAGTAGAGGGTCGGACACCATGCTTTGACGCATAGAGTTACGCCCCTTGCCATTCTGAGTTCAAATGCCGCCAAGGTTAACTTTGCCTTTCATCCTTATGGGGTCGATAAAATAAAGTACCAGTAATGTACTGGGTAATTGCTGGCCTTGTGCCAAAAGTAGAAACAATTATTATTATTATTATTATTGTTGTTGTTGTTGTTGTTATTGGCCTTCTGCCTAAATCTAAAAACATTATTAGTCAGGCACTCACAGCGCTCGACCAACCGGGCGCTGTGTGATTGGTGGAAACTCCACCTTGGCGTTCTATAGAGGGTTAGTGGAGGGAAAGAGCAATGACAACCTTCGAGAGACTCTGGACATTAATGAAAACCAACTGCCCAATTTCTTCAGGAGATCTTTCGGGCCAGGGCCCATCGACAACTTCCAGAAATCCCTGGCCTGGCAGTGCTACTGAGGAGCTTTGCCAGTTCAGGATAAACTCTTCAAGTATGGAAGTGCCATCGATCGGACCTGTCTGAGGTGCGTGCAGTGTGACGAAATGGTTTTGCATGCACTCATTGAGTGTCCGAGTATTCCTGACTTGTGGGACCATGTCGGGCACTTGCTGTCATGTGTAGGACGGATCTGACTATGAACTGAGTCTATTCTGAAGATCGCCCCTCCGTCCTCCTTTAGAGGAGAAGGACAGGCAGTTTTTATCTGCCTGGGGGCCATGGCGAAAGAGGCTGTCTGGTGAACGCATTTGAAAGTGTTGAAGACAGCCATTTTCCTTTTTTGTGAAGCCCTGATTAACTTTTCAGATTTCACTTGAAGAGAGAAATCAACCAGTTTGTTGAAAGGTGGGTGACAGTGGCGAGCATGGTCCGAGTGAATGGGCCTGCCTTGAGTATACACCTGTAGATTGGAGTAGAGGGACTGGGAGAGGGTACTTTGCCCTAGCAGACAGGGTGACCGTGGCTTTTGTGGGATTTCTACACGAGTGACCCTTAGAGTCTCTCTCACCTTTGGAGAAGTTATGTTTGTTTTAAATATTTATTTTCTTAGTCTCTTTTATAAATTTTATTTTACACAAAGAAAAACCCCACACTGTATCGTCCTGTATCGTCTTTAATGTTTCCTTAATGTGAGCCCTGTGTGGCTAATAAAGAAATTATTATTATTATTATTATTCATAATGCTTTTGTTCTGGCAGATGTTATATAGACATTATACCAAAAGAGGGAGCTATAGCCAGTGGCTAAAGGTCCTTTGAGTCATTCCTTTTCCTTCAACTTTCCAATACTCTTCTTAGAATTCTTGCTCTTCCTAGCAAGGCTGTTTTCTACAACAATTCTGTCCTGGTGGTAATTCCTAACTTCTCAACCCATGCCTCCAACCTTCTACTAACTGCTCCCACAGTACCACCCACAACCAGTACCACTACTATGTGTTGAATTCTCCACAGTTTCCTGATTTCTCTCATCAGCTCCTGATATTTCTCAACTTTCCCACTTTCCTTCTCATTCACCCTGTGGTCCCATGGTGAAGCAATATCCATAATAAATGCCTTGTTATTCTTCTTTTCTATGACAACAATGCCAGGTTTTCTAGCCATGATAAAATGGTTGCACTGGATGGTCATGTCCCACAAAATCTTATACTGTTCATTTTCAGGCAACCTTTCCAGTTGGTGTTTATACCATTTCTCACTTCTGCTCATGTCATACTTATGTAATAATGTGGTTTATTGTCTCACCTTTCTCACCACACAGCCTACAATGTGGGGAATTCACTGACTTGTCAATATTGGACTTGATAAAGTTTGTTCCCAGTACCTGTTCCTGGGCTGCAAAAATAAGGGTCTCGGTTTCAAGTTTTAAGTGACTTTTCCTAGTCCATTCTCAGTTCTTATCTTTGTCAACTGTCTCGGGCATTTCACGTATGAATTCACGATACATTTTTTCTTCCATCTATTCTCCCTTTTTCTTTGCTTCTTCACTGTTTAGGACCTTTATCATTCTTACTCCTGCCATCAATCTCCCCTTTGAATTCTTTACATACCATGCCAGATTATTTTCCTCCATCTTCACATACATTTCACAGCTAATGAAACCTTGAAATGTGTGTGAAGTCGCAGTGGTTTGGCAGAAGTGTTAGAGCATTGTATAAAATATTTTGCAGCATTTAATTATGGCTCTTTATGTTCTGAGGTCAAATCCAGTCACCGTCAACTTTGCTTTCATCTGCCTAGGGTCAATAAAATAAAGTGCCAGTCAAATGCTGGGGTTCATGTAATCCATTTTCCCCTCCTCACCAATTGCTGGCTTTGTGCTTAAATCAGAAATCAGTATTATTATTGTTTATATTATTATTATAAGGGCAGTGGATTGGCAGTATTAGTAGTGTGTTGAAGAAAATGGTATTTAGTTACGACTTTCTACAATCTAAGTTCAAATCCTGCCATGATTAACTTTGCTTTTCAACCTTCCAAGCTCAATAAAATAAAGTATCAGACAAGTACTGGAGTTGATTAATTAACTTGACTCTTCTCTCAAATTTGCTGACCTTGTGCTCAACTTAGAAATCAATTATTATTATTATTTCTATTATTTTCCTCAGTATTTCATTGTTCCTCCGCCGGTTTTTGGATTGCTAGTTATCAAGCTGCATAACACCATTTGTATGTGCCAAGCAAACAAGCTTTCTGTAGATTCAGGAAATTCACCTCTATATCCAAAATTTTCAATCAACCATTTAAACCTCTAGCCACTTGGCTAGAGGTTTGAATTGGATTTGATAATGATTTTGTGGCAATTCCAGATTCTTTGTATTTCATATTTTAGGTCTTGATATTTTCGTTTTCTTGTCTTCTTTGTCTCCCACTCTCGTATCAAATGGGCTAATCACATCAATTACTCTTTATTGAATATAACAATATCTGGGGATGAATGCTCCATTTGCCTATCCATCATGTCCCATAATACTTTTACATAGTTCCTTTCAAGCACAGATTCAGGTTTGTAGTCATCCTTTTTTGCACAAACCTTTTACATATTCACCAATGTAAGATTGTGGAAACCTTTTCATGTCTTCAGTTCTTATAATGATTTTGAGCCAGCATCTTACATTCAGACATCATATTCACAACCATTTCTTCTCCTTCGCCACACATACTACATGCAGTTGAGATATCTTCTTTATCTACAGAGTACGGACGATATTTGTTCGCAAGATTACTGTCTAGGAAAAAATAACACAGTAGTTTTATTTTTTAAGATATATTTATCAAACTTGGGTCAGTTTGTCTTCATGACTTGTTCTTTCGATCTCATTCAATAAACCCGCCATTGGCTTTGATGACGGCCTCAAGGCGGCTTCGGAACCTGCTACAGGCCTTCGTCACTGTCCCCCGACTTAGGCCCCTAAAGGCACTTGTGATCCTGGCCTTCAGATCGTCTATCGTATTGCAGCTAGATCTGTTGGTGTCTCGTTCCACTGCGTCCGACACAAAGAAGTCGAGGGGGTTGCAGTCAGGCGAGCTGGGAGGCCAGATGTCAGGTGAAGTGTGGTCGACGAAGGCTTGGGTCTTTCGGCTGGTATGGCAGGGCGCTGAGTCTTGCTGCCACATGTACGGCCTACCTGCAGCTACCTGGTTGATCCAGGGATTTACTACCTCACTCAGAACGCGGATGTAGCTATCGGTGTTCAGCTTGAGGCCCTCAGGCAAGAAGTGAGGTGGCATGACGTCACCTTCACTGCTGACGACACCTAAGACCAATGTTGTCGCTGGAAATTTTGTCTGCATGACTCTGGGCACATCTTTGGATGAGACAGCGAGCCACCTGTTGTTCTGGGAGTTGATCTTCTAGTCTTGGCAGAAGATTTTCTCGTCGGAGAAAAACCACAGCATGTGTGGCTCCAGTGGGTGTTTCAACTTGTTGATCAGCTTCTTTGCGTGCTTCAGTCACTTTTCTTGCATCGCCTTTGACAGAAATAGTCCTTTCCTCATCTTCTATGAAACGTAGCGAATATCTTCATGTACCACCAGCCTAATGAGCTTTTCATCCATGCCTTTCTCCCTTGCAATGGCACGCATCGACTTGCTAGGTTCATTGTTGATGATATCCTGAACTTCAGCGACGAACTCGGGCGTTCTGAAGGCTTCAGATCATCGATCATGTGTTTTCCTCTCTGATGTTGCTTCGTACTCGAATCCTGAATCTTCCAATTCCTTTCTGACCTTTTCCACCATTCTCCTGCTGACGCTGAGAAAGTCTGAAATTTCCTTATTTGTCCTCCCGGCGTGGATTCCAAGAACTCTGTGTCTCTTCCACAAATTTGGAGGTTCAAAATTATTCATAATCAATTATTCTGAAAATAAATAATGGAAATATAGTCACTGTTTTTATGAAGACAAGAGTGACAACGGAAGTAAAAAAAATTTGCATAAAATTAGCAGTTGAAAATTGCGAACAAATATCGTCCACACCCTGTATATCCTTTTTAATATATCTTGTTCTGATTGCCTGATCTTGCATAGTTAAGATTAAACCCCGAATCTCTCTTTTTCAACCTCACTCCAATAACTGTTGGAATGACTTCTTTTGATGCCCTCTAGTATCTTGGAAAAATCTCTTCTGTAAGCTTTTCTGCTCACATTTCTTGCTTTATATTTTTTAGAATTTCACTTTTATCTCTTCTTTTGTATAGTATCTCCTTTTCTTGCTATCAGGAGCACCTCTTCACTATCAGCAGCATACTTCACCAGGCCCTCTACCTATATCCTCACACAGTATTCTATGCTTATCAGCCCTTGTCCTCTCTCTTTTTGATGAAATACAGCCTGTTGACACCTGTTTGTGGGTGTAAGGCTCTATATATTGTCATCATCTCCCTTGTTTTTTTCTCTAACTTCTCATGTTCTCCCTTTTTCTATTTTATTATTCCAGTATTATATCTGATGATGGGTACTGCTTCTTAAGTTTTTGGTTCTGATAGCATTTATGTACTGTTAGGTGGGAAGGAGGAGTGAAACTTGATAATGTCAGGGAAGATATCTTGTTCGATATGTCAAAGAGAAGTTGGCTGAAGTTCTATAAGGACATCAACCTGCGTGCTAAACTCTTTGCTATAGTTATTAATTCTGACCTAGGGCGGTGGATTGGCAGTATCGGTAGAGGGTCGGACGCCATGCTTTCCAGCATAGTTATGTCCCTTTACGATCTGAGTTCAAATCCCGCCGAGGTTGACTTTGCCTTTCATCCTTACGGGGTCGATAAAATAAAGTACCAGTAATGCACTGGGTAATTGCTGGCCTTGTGCCTAAAGTAGAAACAATTAATTCTGACCTATACATAGCCTTTACAAGACACTCATCTACTCCAAGTTTTCTCAGAACTCACCAGATAATGGAACAGGGGATTCTGTCAAAAGCTTTCTTCAGATCAACAAATGCCAAGTAGAGGTTTTTTTTTTATTTCTCGCCCTAGCACAGCTGATATATAAATGTAAGTATGAATACGGACACACATATACACACACATACACACATATATATATATGCACACATATGCTAGCATGGAAGATAGACGCTAAACGATGATGATGATGATAATGATGAAATATATGCATATACATATGTATGTATGGGTTATATCGAATACTAATAATAATTGTTTC
Source organism: Eledone cirrhosa (assembly GCA_964016885.1). NCBI lineage: Eukaryota > Metazoa > Mollusca > Cephalopoda > Octopoda > Eledonidae > Eledone > Eledone cirrhosa. The sequence goes on from OZ024741.1 coordinate 189,147,197, forward strand.
TACTTTTGGCTCAAGGCCAGCAATTAATCCAGTGTATTACTGGTACTTTATTTTATTGACCCTGTAAGGATGAAAGGCAAAGCTAACCTCGACGGGGTTTTAACTCAGATCATAAAGGACCGTAACTCTATGTTGCAAAGCATGTCATCCGACCCTCTACCGATTCTGCCAATTCACCGAATACTAATAATAATATTCAATATATATGTGTGTACGTATGCATAGTTACATTTATGTATCAGCTGTGCTAGGGCGAGAAATAAAATTCTAATTTTATTTTTGGTTTTCAGCACGGTCAGCCGTAACTCGCGCCGTATGCAAATGAGGCTACTCAGCCGATGTGTACTTAAGAAAATACTACATATTTTCAACCGTTCAACAGATTGGCAAAGGTATATAGTCCTGATGAAGGGTAATGACCCAGAAACATGCTGATTGTTCCTCAATGCCAGTGTTGAACAAATGGTCGACAATTTGTCATCAGCATGGCACAGCCTTAATTGGGCCGTATATTTACAAATAAATCGAATATTATTAATAATATTCGATATAACCCATACGTACATATGTATATATATATATATGATACATATATATATATACATATATATATATATATATATATATATGTATACATATATATATATATATATATATATATATATATATATATATATATGTATACATATATATATATAAATGGAATAGAATGAAACGAAATTTCATTTCTCACTCTTAGTACGGCACTTACTTAAATGTAAGTATGTATGTATACGTACATACATATATGTATACAGACGTACAGTAGCATGTATATATATATATATATATATATATATATATATATATATATATATATATATATATATATATATATACATATATATACATACAGGCACACATATATATATATGTACGTATCAGTTTACCGAACATTTATTATAATGTTCGCTTTGTCCGTTTGTAAACAAACAGACAGCCTGATTTACGCCGTACAGTGTTCAGGCAACCACGTCACCTTTTTGTTCAACAATGACACAGGAACGATGTACTAGTTTCAAGCTTGTTAGCTATCGTCAGCACCGTATACCTTTCTGCCAGATGGTTGAACATTTCGGTGCGCCTGGCCGACTGAACTCACTCGATATGCAAATTAGGCTGCTCAGCCATTAATTTTCATAAGGAAAGTATATACTTTCGAACGTTCAACCATCTGGCAGAAGGGTATACGGTGCTGACGATAGCTAACAAGCTTGAAACTAGTACATCGTTCCTGTGTCAGTGTTGAACAAAAAGGTGACGTGGTTGCCTGAACACTGTACGGCGTAAATCAGGCTGTCCGTTTGTTTACAAACGAACAAAGCGAACATTATAATAAATGTTCGGTAAACTGATACGTACATATATATATGTGTGCCTGTATGTATATATATGTATATATATATATATATATATATATATACATGCTACTGTACGTCTGTATACATATATGTATGTACATATACATACATACTTATATATATATATATATATAGTTAAATACGAGGATCTTACTTAAACCTAACCTTCTCGCTAACCCAACCTTAATTCTGTCATATTTTTCAAAACAAAACAAAAATCCTTCTTCTCTTATATATTCTTTTAAATATATTTGTTATTATTTCGAGGATCGTATTTAAACTCTTAATTCCCGATCCTTAATATCTTCTCCCCCTCCCCTACTTCATGAGTGTTTGCGGTCAGCCACCCCACTCTACATCATGCGGCCAAACTCCCCCCCCCCTTCTCTCTCTCTCTATCTATATATATGAGATAAACCCCACAAGTAATCACATTCGTCAAATTCGTGGCTGTTTTCCTTCACGGTATAATGTAATGTACACATTTTTCTTGCATTTCTACAATCCACTCAATTCCATAGTCCATCCAATCCGACAATTCTATAGCCTTTTCTATTCCCCTATTCCAATCCTTGCTTCACTACTCGCTATTCTATCCTATTTCCAAAACAAATCCTCCTGTATTTTGTCGTATTTTCCAAAACAAATCTTGTATTTTTGTTATTGCTTGTTAAATACGAGGTTTTTGTCGTATTTTACAAAACAAATCTTGTATTTTTGTTATCGCTTGTTAAATACGAGGATCTTACTTAAACCTAACCTTCTCGCTAACAACTCAACACCCCACCCGCCCGCCCCCACTCACCACCATTATTATTACGTGGACCAATCATAAGCCAGAGGCCTATACTATCGCTTACCTGGTTGCCTTTCGATATGACGGATGGATGGACTACGGAATTCTGGAGAGTTGAAGAGAGAAAAATCTGGACGCTCAGCGACAATGCCAAAGATAAAGACAAATTCACCTCGTGGACGAGAATATGAGCATTCCTCTTTGTTTCGGCCGCGGATGGCTAGCATAACCCCATCTCCCCCCGCTCCCCAACGCTCCCACCCTCCAAACGCAATCCAAAACTTCAGAGTTGGTACCATGAATGTAGGCACCTTAAAGGGTCGCTCTAACGAGGTTGTAGAAATGCTTGAACGTAAGGAGGTCGATGTTTGTTGTAATCAAGAGACCAGGTGGAGGGGTGGGTCTGCTAGATTCATTGTGGGTAAAAAACGATGCTATAAGCTTTTCTGGGTGGGAAATGACAATGGGCTGGGTGGAGTAGGAATCATGGTAGCAGAAAAGTGGGCAGATAAGATAATAGACGTAAATAGAGTGAACGACAGAATAATTAAAATAAGACTTGTCCTCAATAGAACTACGGTGACAGTAATATCTGTCTACGCACCCCAATCCGGACTGCCCGGCACTATAAAAGACAGATTCTATGAGACACTGATGCTCACTACCTCCCAAATAACCGACAGTGACTATATAATTATTGCAGGCGACCTAAATGGTTACGTTGGACAACATTGTGACGGCTACGACGAAATCCATGGAGGCTATGGGTTTGGTACTAGAAATGAGGAAGGCTCCAGAATCCTGGAATTCTGTGACGCAAATAACCTAACTATCTGTAACACTAACTTCAAAAAACGTGACAATCACCTGATTACCTATAGATCGGGGGAACACACAAGCCAGGTAGATTATATCCTTACCAGAAGACGGGACAGAGTGTCTGTTGTAAACACTAAATCCCTCCCCCATGAAGAATGCACCTCCCAACATAGACTGATAATTAGCGACCTAATAGTCAGGACGAGACGTACTAGACAACAGAAGAGGACTATCCTCAGGAGAAAAATATGGAAGCTAAAGGACCCCACAGCCAGAAATAAATTCAAAAGTATACTTCTTGATGCTTTCGACAGTAAGGAAGAGCAATTAGAGTCGTTCAATATAGAGGAGCAGTTGGAATTCCTGAAAGCAAACCTGCTGATGGCGGCAGACGAAGTCTGTGGCTGGAGCAGGCCTGTAGGCAGGAGGAGAGTAACATGGTGGTGGAACAGTAAGGTGGAGGGGTCAATTAAGGCCAAAAAGCAGGCTTGGAAAGTATGGCGGGATGGGGGAAGCAGAGAAGACTATCAAGTGGCCAGGAGGGAAGCTAGGAGACAAGTGTACTTCGCAAGAAGGGAAGCAGAAGAAAGAAAGTTCAAGCATGTTCTACAACGCGAGGACCAAAAACGTGAGGTGTTCAGGATTGCTAGGCAATGTGTCAAGGAAAACAATGTGTCTGGGAGAATTGTGTACTTAATGATGACGGCGTACTTGCCATCACCGACGCTGATAAGAAGGTAGCTTGGAAGTGTCACTATAAAAGGCTACTAAATGAGGAGAATAAATGGGAGAAAGACAGTCTCCCCCACATCGACCCAATAGAGGGCTCAGCAATGTTAGTCGAGGGTAGTATAATAAGTAAGGCAATCAAAGATATGAAGACGGGTAAGGCGGCTGGGCCTTCGGAAATAGTTGCCGAGATGCTGGAAGGCATCTGGTATGGTGGGACACACCATGGTCACCCGGATAGTTAACCAAGTCGTACAGAATGGGGTTGTTCCGAAGGACTGGCATAGCAGCATCATCGTTAACTGTTATAAGGGTAAAGGAGATGCCCTAGATAGGAGTAACTATAGAGACATTAAATTAATCGACCAGGTCATGAAGGTCACGGAAAAAGTAATAGCGCAACTAATCAGAGAGAGAATTGATCTAGATGAAATGCAGTTCGGGTTTGTGTCAGGCAAAAGTACCACAGACGCTCTTTTCATTGTACGACAACTACAGGAGAGGTACCTAGCTAAAAGTAAACCCCTATACTTAGCTTTTGTCGACTTGGAGAAAGCCTTCGACAGAGTCCCCCGTTCCATTATCTGGTGGGCTCTTAGAAAACTAGGTGTTGACGAATGGCTTGTGAGAGTTATACAAGCCATGTATAAAGAAACAGTCAGCAAGGTTAGAATTAACAACGAATATAGTGAAGAGTTTAGCGTAAAAGTTGGCGTCCATCAGGGTTCTGTTCTCAGCCCCCTCCTATTTATTATTGCCCTTCAGGCTATAACAGAGGAGTTCAAGACCGGTTGCCCATGGGAACTCCTATACGCAGATCACCTAACACTCATAGCTGAATCAATGCTAGAGAAGAAATTCCAAACATGGAAGCATGGCCTAGAATCAAAAGGCCTTCAAATTAACCTGGCTAAGACTAAAGTTCTAGTTTGTAAGAAAGAAAATAAGGCGGCGGTCCCTTCAGGGAAGTGGCCATGCTCAGTGTGTAGGAAAGGCGTAGGTAGAAACTCTATTTTGTGTCCCAAATGCAAAGTATGGGTGCATAAAAGATGTAGTGGGATCACAGGTAAGCTAACTAAGAACATAGATTTTACATGTGGCCGGTGCTCTGGTGCAATAAGTAGCAGCAAGTGCCCACAGAATACTAGCTCTTTCAACTGCGCAGAGGGTTCTATAGAAATAGTGGACAGCTTCCGTTACCTGGGTGACAAAATCAGCAGTGGGGGAGGGTGCTCTGAAAGTACAGTAGCTAGAGTTAGAACTGGATGGAAAAAGTTCAGAGAGCTTATACCACTATTAGCCGCTAAAGGGTTCTCCCTAAAAATGAAAGGCAGGTTGTATGATGCCTGCATACGAACAGCAATGTTGCATGGCAGTGAGACCTGGGCATTGTGTGCAGAGGATATACGCAGACTAGAGAGGAACGAAGCTTGCATGCTCCGCTGGATGTGTAATAGTAATATACGTGAACGGCAAAGCATAAACGAACTAATGAAAAAATTAGAAATAAGAGGGATCAGATGTTGTTTACTCGAGAGAAGGCTACGTTGGTATGGTGACGTGATGCGCATGAAAGACGATAGCTGTATAACAAAGTGCAGGGCAATAAAGATAGACGGTAGCCACGGAATAGGCAGACCCAGAAAAACCTGGGATGAGCTGATAAATTCAGACCTCACACACTTACACCTCTCCAAGACAATGTCACTGGACCGAGACCTTTGGCGCTACTCAGTAATAGAGAAGACCCGCCTTACCTAAATACAAAGTAAAACCTACTACAGTCAGTAGGCATCTCTAACAAAATACACCCCCGTCCCACCACCCCCACCCCATCCACACTGCCCCTTTCAATGTAAAGTTATGTTGGTGCCACAACATCCAGGCCGAAACAAATGAGATCGTGTAGGTGTAGGCAACACAGTAAAAACCTCCCAGTCCCACACTGTAAATGTGGTTGGTGTTAGGAAGGGCATCCAGCTGTAGAAAACCCGCCAGACAGTCCACGCTGTAATGTGGCCATGTAGGTAACACGGTAAAAACCTCCCAGCCCCACACTGAAAATATGGTTGGTGTTAGGAAGGGCATCCAGCTGTAGAAAACCCGCCAGACAGTCCTATGCGAGCAAGATAATCACTCTTGCCTCAAGTGGGAAAACCCCCGTCCAAACCCATGCAAGCATGGAACACGGACGTTAAACGTTGATGATGATGATGATGATGATATATATATATATATATATATATATATATATATACATATATATATATATATATATATATATATATATACATATATATATATATATATATATATATATATATATATATATATATATATACATATATATATATATATATATATATATATATATATATATATATATGTGTATACATATATATATATATATATATATATATATATATATATATATATATATATATACATATATATATATATATATATATATATATATATATATATACATATATGTGTATATAAAATATAAGATCAAAAGATGGTTAAAAGAGTTCCATGTATTTTATTATGCGCATTTCAAAAACAAATATCATCATGCAATGTATACTCCAGTCCTACAAACTGTAGAGTGCTACTTATCCGATATCTGCATTGCTATATTGTACTACAATAAAACTCACCTCCTACATATATGTGTATATATATATATATATATATATAAGCAAATGAATGAATGAAGGAGTTAAAAGAGGTTCTTTCTCCTCTCATACAATACTTATACCCTATTATATATATATATATATATATTAAGATAGTGGGGAAGAAAAAAATGCCTTCACTTGTGCTTTCAACAAATTTATTTTCTTCACAAAATCCAAAAATAATTTTTTTCCGGATTAGTAAAAATTTTCTTAAAAAAATTTTTTTTTAGAAATTAACTTTATAAATTAAGTTTATAAATTAAATTTATAAAAAAAATTTTTTTTAAGAAAATTTTTTCTAATCCTGAAAAAAATTCTTTTTGGATTTTGTGAAGAAAATAAATTTGTTGAAAGCACAAGTGAAGCCATTTTTTTCTTCCCCCCTGTCTTAATATACCTAACTGTACCAAGGATTACACACATTTTCCAATATATATATATATATGCATACATCATCATCATCATTTTACGTCCGCTTTTCCCTGCTTGTTAGGGTGAGACAGGTCCTATTCAGGACAGCATTACTCCACGTGTCATGGTCCTTCGTCATCTCCTCCGTGAGCTTTAGTGATCTGAGGTCTGCTCTCACCATCTCCGCTCATGTTCTTCGTGGTCTTCTTCTACTGCGCCTTCCTTCTACTGGGATTTCTTGGCACAGCTTTACCCAGCGGTCATCCTCCATGCGCATCACATGTCCATACCATCACAGTCTTCTCTCCTGCACACTACAACTTATCCCTCTTATACACAGTTTCTCTCTCAACTCATCTCTGCTTTGTCATTCATGTACATTAACATTGCACATCCAACGGAGCATGCTTGCTTCATTTCTCTCCAGCCTTCACATATGTCGCCCTTGTCTCACTACGATGCAACATCGCGCATCTCACACATTAAACTGACCTTTCGTTCACAGGGAGAAACCCTTCATTGTCAACAGAGGAAGCAGCTCCCTAAACTTCTTCCAACCCGTCCTTATTCTAGATACTATGGCCTCAGAACACCCCCTTCCCATGCTAATCTGATAGCCTAGGTACCGGAAGCTATCAACCACGTATATAGAACCCACCTGCATTGGAAAAATGTGGCTATCACTGACACTTCTACTGTCAAATTTCCCTGTACATCTACTGCATACGTAGTTTTCCCTACCTGTTAATTTGCTTGCTATCCCACTACATCTCTTGTGTACCCAAGATCTGCATTGTGTACATTTTATAAAATTTATGCCAGTTCCTTTTCTACATATCGAACATGGCCATTTCCCTGATGGAATCAGAGTTTTGTCCTCTTTTCTACTTATCAACACTTTTGTCTTAGCTATGTTCACTCTCAGTCCTGTTGATTCCAACTGCTGTTTCCATAGCCAGAATTTATCTCTAGCTCCTCTACTGATTCTGCTATAAGAACCAGATTGTCAGCATAGAGAAGTTCCCATAGGCAGCCAGTCTTAAACTCCTCTGTTATGGCTTGGAGGACTATAATAAACAAGAGCGGGCTGAGGACCAAACCCTGATGTACTCCTACTTGTGTCTGGAATTCCTCACTAAACTTCATTCCTACTCTCACTTTACTGACAGCACCTCTGTACATAGCTTGCACTGTCCTCACAAGCCATTCATGTACACCTAGTTTCCTTAGGGACCACCAGATGACAAATCGGGGTACCCTATCAAAGGCCTTCTCTAAGTCAACAAAAGCTAAGTATAGTGGCTTATTCTTCTCTAAGAACTTCTCTTGTAGTTGCCTCACTAAGAAGAGAGCATCTGTTGTACTTTTCCAAGGCTCAAAACCAAGCTGCATCTCATCTAATTTGACCCTTTCTCTAATCAGTTGCGCTAATATTCTCTCTGCCACTTTCATAACCTGATCCACCAGCTTTATGCCCCTATAATTGCTCCTCTCCAAAGTATCCCCTTTACCTTTGTAGCAATTTATGAGAATACTGCTGCACCAGTCTTTGGGTATGACACTGCCATATATAGCTTGATTGATGATGCGTGCAACCAGTTTAGGGCCTACTTTTGATGCCTTTAGCATCTCAGCAACTATCCCCGATGGACCAGCGGCCTTACCATTTTTCATTTCCTTAATTGCCTCTTGGACCCTATATTCGTCAATCTCAATAGCTAGTCCCTCTATCAGGTCTACTGGGGGTAATTTCTCTCTCTCCCATTCGTTCTCCACATTTATCAGTCTCTCAATGACATTTCCAGGCCTCCCTTTTCTGATCATTCGTGACACTAAGTACACCAGCATCATTCCGGACACACTTATCTCCAACAACATTTACACTGACACACTGCCTTGCAATGCAGACCACCGCAGGTCTCTGATCTTCCCGTCGCAGATCATTAGCAAGCCTCCTACTTCCAGACCTTTCTTTTCCACACCTTCCTGTATGTCTCATTCTGTCTCTTGCTTACTGAGATGTCACTAACGACTAACCTATGCTGTGGGGTACAAGCTTCCCCGTGGTATGCCTTAGTATTTGACACCATCTGACTGTCTCTCTGCCTAACTAGCAAGAAGTCAATCTGACTTATGTGCTCGCCTGATTTGTAGATTATTAGGTGGTTGGTAGGCTTCTGGAAGTTAGTGTTGCAAATGGTTAGTGCACTTGCATCACAAAATTCAAGATGTTTCACTCCTTCTACATTTCTTGAGCCATAACCGTGCCCACCATACACCCCAGTGTAACCATCCTGGAGCTGTCCAACATGACCATTGAAGTCCTCTGCTCTCATAACGATGTCTCCATCATCTGTCATTGTGGCTGTTTCTAAAAGTTGCTCATAAAAGCAGTCTTTCTCTTCTTTACCTAGGCCTGCTTGGGGAGCATAGGTAGAGATGATTGTCAGCAGTCTCTTGCCTACAACTAATCTAAGCTTAATTATTCTATTACTAACTCTAACTACCTGTATTGTCTTATCGATCCATCTCTCAGCCAATAAAATGCCCACCCCACCTAACCCATCATCATTATCCACCCAGAAAAGCTTATAACTAAGATTTTTGCCTGTGATTAGTCTTGTAGGGGCACCTCTCCATCTCACCTCTTGCACACAGCACACATCCGCATGCCTTCTCTCCAGCATCTCCACTATCTCACTAGATCTACCTGTTAAAGTGCCAACATTAAGCGTGGCAACTCTGAGATGCGAGTCTTCATATTCTTGTTCTTGTTCCTGTTGTGCGATTGCTTGATGATGGTCGGGGATTCTCGCACATGGTCGCAGCAGCCACCCCACTACCATGCGCAGCCCTAACATGGTTAGTGTTATTGCTGTTTACGCAGTTGTTACAATTCTCATTTGTCGTGCTCATAGTTTTGGCATTAATATATACTGGTTGCATGCCCTTCCTAACACCAGCACCACTTTACAGCATGGACTGGGTGCTTTTATCTGTGCCACCAGCACTATGGAAGTTGTCTTACTGGACTTAGGGGACTTCTCTACCCTACACCAATTTATTCGGAGTGGTAGCTCTCCTAGATGGGTTGCCTACACTATGGCTTACGGAGCCTCCGTATATATATATATATATATATATATATATATATATATATATATTTATTCTCATTAACATATTCCTATTATAATGATAAAAGACCTTATTAGATATTCAATAATTTCATTTCAGTCTGTTAGTCATAATTATGAAATTAGAAGTCTTTCTATCTCTGTCTCGTTCTGTCTCTCTCATTCTTACTTTTTCTGTCTTTCTCTCTCTTCCCCAACATTTGCTTTGACATCTCTGTTATTGTCACTCTATCACTCCCCACTTTCTTTGCCTCTCTGCCTCTTTCTCTCTTTGTCACTGTCTGTCTCTCTATCTTTTCCCCTGTGTCCATCTCTTTCCCATCTACTTCTCTCTGTATATTTATCTCTCTCTCTCTCACACTCTCCCTTCCTCTTCTTCTCTCTCTCATTCTCCTTCTTTCTCTTCATGTATAACATGTGGTAAAGATTAAGACAGAGCTACATGACTAGAATATGTCTAAATGACACTGTATGTCGCCCACCACAGCATAATTTACTTGTAGAATGTCTCTATGGTTTTACACCATACTTTACATTTGTTTGTTTCTTTTTCTTCTTCTTCTTCTTCTTCTTCTTCTCCCCCTCCTCCCGCTCCCCCTTCTCCCCCTCCTCCTCCTTCTCCTCCTCCTCGTGGGACTCTCTGATCTCTGAGCTACGCACTCTATTGAGTAACGTTACTCTTAAGACCCTTCGGAAGAACCCCATTTCGGCTGCTTGTATTCGCGATCTTATTCTTTTGGTCATTCCCCAAAATTCATGACCATAGGCAAAGGTTGGCACAAATACCGAATTGAAGATAGCAAGTTTGGCTTTTACGCCAACCTCCCTTCTTCTGATTAACGAATGCTGAAGCTGGTGCAGCAGTGCACCAACTCCCGCAATTCTTGCACTTAATTCAGCCTTCTGTCTTCCATCACTCGTGAACAAGGCCCCGAGATACTTGAATTTCTCCACCTACTTCAGTGTAACTCCATTCACATGTAGAGTGTACTGAGCAGGCTTCCTTGAGAGGATGAGTGTCTCAGTTTTCGTAGTACTGATTTTCATTCCAGCCATGCAGCACTTGGTATCAAACCTATTGAGTGCAAGTCAGCGATCACCTTCTGTTGAATTAAGTAACACTATGTTGTCTGCAAATTCCAGTCAACTAATTTTACACCCACCAATCACGATACCACTAGCAACATTTTTATACAACAAATTTCATTAAATTATACAATGTTTGCAATAAAAAAAATGTTAAATAATGAAAATATGGGGAAACGGGTGAGCAGCAAACTCTTTGGCAAAACTTAGCTGTGCTCTGCAGAAAAAATTGCAGAAGTATTGCCACAGAGAGCAGCTAGTGACACCCACTACATCAGCCACTCCACCTCTTGGGTCTCATTCCTCAGGCAAGGTGCATTCCTTCCAATTTTGCAGAGGAAAACTGCAGTTTGGAGACCGAATACACCAGAGGTCTTGACAATGACAGGCATGAAGCAGAACGGTCAGTTAACTCATGGTATCTGAAATGTAGCTGTGTGCTTATTGTTGTTGGTGGTGTTTATCCTTAGGTTGGCTATGACACAGGTCTATCCAATTTTGACTGACATGGGGACAAAACAATAACAATAAAACTACATTAGACAATGTCCATCTCAATAAAACAGAAGCATGTGATTAGAGTAGTATTTCTATCAAATACAGGCTGCCTCATTGTTTGTTGTTGTTGTTGTTGTGGCAGTGCCTGCTGTTGTTGTTGTTGGTGACCTCATATTAACCTTGTTGAAGCAGACTTCTGCTGAAAGTTGTTTTCAGACATTCTGTATCTTGGACTATTTTAACAAGTCGTTGAGAGAACTATCATGTGATTGAATGACCCTCTAAAATTTATAGCTGAATTTCCCCCAAATCACACACCACTATCTTAAAAATGAGATGCAGCCCCTGATATATATATATTGGAAAATGTGTGAAATCCTTGGTACAGTTAGGTATATTTAAAAAAAGGAAAAGAATGACTTCACTTGTAGTTCTAAACAATTTAATTTGATTTTATAATATTATAGGGCGGTGGATTGGCAGTATCGGTAGAGGGTCGGACGCCATGCTTTGACGCATTGAGTTACGGCCCTTGCCATTCTGAGTTCAAATCCCGCCGAGGTTAACTTTGCCTTTCATCCTTACGGGGTCGATAAAAATAAAGTACCAGTAATATACTGGGTAATTGGTGGCCTTGTGCCAAAAGTAGAAACAATTATGATTTTACAATTTGGTTTTGTATGTTAGCATGGAAAATAGATGTTAAACGATGATGATGATGATGATGATGATGATATATAATAAGATTGTCTATGAAATGTTTATGTATAATAAACATACAAGAATCTCACTATAAATTTTATAAAAAGCTGTGATCATGCAGCTATCTCAGTAGTGAAGAGAATGCCAGATAGCTATCTGGAATTCTCTTTGCTACTGAGATAGCTGTGATATGATCACATTTAAAAAAAAATCATAGCGTCACTCTTATATACTACCTATACATAAACATATTGTATATGCATTCATATACACACCTATGATGGGCCACGCTATATTAGTGCCACTTCTGATTACCTATACATATAGATAAATACACCCATACACGCTGTAAAATTGTTGGTGATAGAAAGGGCACCCAGTCATAGAAAACTTGCCAAACAAAGGGTCAAGAGGACCCTTCAATCATGTCAATTTCCCTAGTGTTGGTGATCTACACCAAAGGTTCTCAAACCATTTCGGACAAACCTTTTGCCCCTCAAAATCACGAAATGCCCCTACCCTATTTTTCCATTTTTCAATATACTACTGATTTTGATATCAGTAGATTACTGGGCCAAATCAAATTATGTTAGAATCTTTAAAAAATACTCATAAGAATTAAATACAAAAAGGTTTCAGTCCAAAACAAAAGCAAGCTATTTCAAATTATATATTTTTGAAAAAAAAAAAAAAGATTTGATCTCAGTTGAAAAAGCTTTTTTTTTTTTTAAATTCCATATTTCACTGTTAGCTGTTGTAATATTTTGAGTAGATAGACAATTCTACAATTCAAACTGTAAAGTCAAAATACAAAAGATGCAAAATATGAAGAATTTCTTACCTTTCTCTGAAATCACAAACTCAGGCAGAAAATAGTACCTTGCAAAATAAAATACCTTGTAGCAAAATAAAATACTTAGTAGCAACGAATGAATTGAGAAGTTTGGTGATAGTGAGAAAGCCATATCTGTATCCCTTATATATATATACATAGATAGATACACACAAACACACGCACACAAATGCGCATGCACACACATGCACACACACACACACACATACAAACTTGTGTGTGTGTGCCTTGGTTTTGGTACAGAAAGAATTTTGCCTCCAGTTTTTATCGCCAGGTCAAAGGCCACTGCTCTTTTCAACAATGCCAAATAACTACGCCATATATATATATATATATATATATATAAATGAAGAGAGAAAGAGGGAGGGACAGAGAAAGTAAGAAATGCGTGTGTGTGTGTGTTTGGTACACGTCTATCTATCTATCTCCAACAGGGGGCTCAAACATGGTAGACCAAACTGAAAAAAGAAAATATATATATATGTGTGTGTATAATATATATATATATATATATATTATACACACACCCACACACACATATATATATATATCCTTACAAACTTAAATATAAATGCACATATATATACAAATGTATAAATGCATAGCTATATACATACGTAAATGTATGTATATATATATAAATCTACAAACATACATATATACATACATACATTTACGTATGTATATAGCTATTCATTTATATATATACTAGCATTAAAGCCCGGCGTTGCTCGGGGTCATTAAGTTACCAAAGTTAGGTTGCACCACCCATTTTATGGCAGCACTTTTTTGTCTGCCAGGCACTGGGTGAATGAATTTCAGACCTGGAAGCAGGAGCTGCGCCAGCAGTGACAATTGTAGTTTCGCCTATGGATATTATCTCTGTGCAAAAAAGTGTTGAAATTTATTGTTTCACAGTACTTGCGCAACACGTGCGTAGACGATGCCAGCCGAACAACAGAGCTGCAATGGAGTTGTTCTGCATGGTTGTCTGTGTGTTTTCTAAATTTAAGACAGTAGGAAGGGTTGTGATATGAGGGAGAGTTAGCTGTTGTTTCTAGCAGGTTTAGTGACCTCATAGAGGATATGTGTTTTCTAAATTTAAGACAGTAGGGAGTGGTGTGATATGGAGGAGAGTTAGCTGCTGTTTCTAGCAGGTTTAGTGACCTCATTGAAGATATGTTTTCTAAATTTAAGACAGTAGGGATGGGTGTGTTATGGGGGAGAGTTAGCTGCTGTTTCTAGCAGGTTTAGTAACCTCATAGAGGATATGTGTTTTCTAAATTTAAGACAGTAGGGAGTGGTGTGATATGGGGGAGAGTTAGCTGCTGTTTCTAGCAGGTTTAGTGACCTCATAGAAGATATGTTTTCTAAATTTAAGACAGTAGGGATGGGTGTGTTATGGGGGAGAGTTAGCTGCTGTTTCTAGCAGGTTTAGTAACCTCATAGAGGATATGTGTTTTCTAAATTTAAGACAGTAGGGAGTGGTGTGATATGGAGGAGAGTTAGCTGCTGTTTCTAGCAGGTTTAGTGACCTCATAGAAGATATGTTTTCTAAATTTAAGACAGTAGGGAGGGGTGTGGTATGGGGGGAGAGTTAGCTGCTGTTTCTAGCAGGTTTAGTGACCTCATAGAAGATATTATTGTTTATCATTATCTATAAAAGGCAGATTGTTGTTGTTGTTGTTGAAGTGAGTGTGTGTTTGTATGCGTTTGGAAAAGAGGTTTTAAAAAAGATTTATTGCTTGTTGTTGAATAAATGTATCTGTTGCTTTTGAATAATTGTCGTTTCGTATGAAATGTAATAATTTGAAGTATAAAAGAGAAAGTAACAAAATGTGTGGGTTGTAGATAGAGGAGGTAAGCAGATGATATTATAGAGTAATACGGACAGTATCATCATCAAGCTTGGAAAGAGAAAGTAGCAGAAAATATGAAGTTGTATAGATTTTGAATGGTAGTGGAAAGAGTTTAGCAGTTTAAATGACAGAGAAAAATCGTAAAATATTGAGTTTTATCTATTTTTTGCGTAATTGTGGGTGAAATTGAAAAAATGAGATGTGCCAAGACACAATGAAAACTATTTCGAATACTGAATTGTAAATTTCAATTGAAGAAATTCTTTATCGTAGATTTCTATAAGAAAGGAGCATGACCACACACTGAGCTTTATAGATTATGATATACATACATTTATATTTAAGTGTGTAAGGAAGTTGACATGATTATTTATGTTTTTTTCTTTTCTGGTACAGAGAAAATTTGTACCAGATGTTATTATCTAGGGAGATTAAATATCACAACTCTGGCTGAAAGCTGACCAGGTTCTCAACCTCATGCAACACTAATGCAGGCCTGTGTGTATGTGTGTGTGTGTGTGTGTGTGTGTGTACGTATGCATGTATGTGTATGTTCGTATGTTTCATCACCATTGCTTCTTTTTGTTGTCATTTCTGTTGAAGTTGTTCTTGTAACTGTTGTCAAAGTTAAAGTCCTTATGTTCATTTTCTTTGATTTCTTTTGTTTTTCTTTTATCTCCCTATGGAATTCGTTGATAAGCTTCTTTTATTTATTTTCTTCGTTTTCTTCATTCAAATGCATTCACACTGGCTGTCTAAGAGACGTACAAATATGACTTATAAAACTTACCAAACTAAAGGGGCTTCCAACGCCCCTCAAAGCTTCAAACACCCCCCCTAATGCCCCCTTGCTCCAACCCCCCCCCCCCCCCTGAAGCTCCGTAATGTAATGCTAAAGGGTTAAAGCATTTATATTTATCTAAAAACCTTCCATCATAATTTCATGTTAGAACCTTTGTTATGTTGCATTCCAAATACCAACTTAATAATGAGAAATTTTATTATTTTATTAAATGCATTCAATTTCTTGATTATTTTCAAAATTATTTGAAAATTATAGGCTGAGTTTTTCATTAGAAATATGGTTATTAAAGGTTTAACCAGGGGTTACTTGTAGCTAAATAAGAACAACAATAATATCAGTCTAGCTAAAAAAAAATCAGCAGAAAATATTAAAAAAAAGGAATTAATAAAGCTACTCTATGTATACATGTATCCTTAAGCAAGGCTTTCAGTGTACATCATAGAGTTGGAATTGGCATTATAACAGTCTGAGTTTTGGACATACAACACAGATAATATAGCATTGTAAATAGACAACTAAAGCTGGAATTGAATGGAATTATATTAACCAGAATTTCTGTAGATAATTAAGTAGAATCTAAAGAATATTAGAGAAATTCTTCTCTTCTATGGATGCCATCAGTTTTGTATAGATGTTTATCATGAATAATTTTTATGTTTAATATTTTTTTTTTCTTGTGTGTATGTATATGTGTGTGTGTTGTGTGCGTGATATCTTTTTTATTTTTTATTTTTTTCAAATTTCTTTCATGTAAAGGTCTGCATGACAATCAAGAAATATCAAAGACAGCACAATATTACACCATATATCCATTATTACATTATGTACTTGAATAAATTTGCCTAAGAATACGTGTACAATAACCACTATTATTATCTCTAATATTGACTTTTTGTTGTTGTATTACTAAAAGATGCTGGTTACATAGAAATGGACTCAGATCATTTCCAAAACGATTGTCACTTTTTTTCCCTACAGATTCCACCATAATAAACTATTCTTGAAAGACAAACAAATATTCTTAACTTACTCTCTTTCTCTTTCTCTTTTCCAATAGAGCAAATCGATTCCATGTTCAGCTGACTTTTACTTGAGTAAGACTCTCGGTGAACCAATCAAAATACAAGCTTGGAACATCGCTGGATTACCATGTGATAATTTCTCTATTGAGAATGGTGTTATTGTAGCTAATTCTAGACGCTGGTAAGCTTCTCCCATACTGAAAATCTTTCATTTATTTTATC
The DNA here is from genome assembly GCA_964016885.1 of Eledone cirrhosa. Lineage (NCBI taxonomy): Eukaryota > Metazoa > Mollusca > Cephalopoda > Octopoda > Eledonidae > Eledone > Eledone cirrhosa. The sequence continues at coordinate 189,164,214 of OZ024741.1, forward strand.
TTTGTATAAACAGCTTAGTAGAGACTTAATATCTTGGCATGACAAACATATTCTTTCGTCACTTTAATTAACTCACTTGTGTCCTTTCGATTGCTTTCATGCCACAGACAACTTTCTTTTCCTCTCCCAAGATTTTATCAGATTTTGTTGTTATTTATCATCATCATCATTGTCATCATTATCAATATAAGTGTCATCATCATCATCATCATCATTGCCATCATCATCATTATCATCATAATTCTTGTCATCATCATATCATCATAATTGTAATTATCTTCATCATCATCATACTGTCGTTATCATTATCATCATGATTGTCATCATCATCATAATTTTTATTATCATCATCATTACTATCATTTTCATAATTGTCATCATCACCATCATAATTTGTATCATCATCGTCATCATCACGGTGGTGTGATAGCTAAAATCAGTAGAGCATTGCAGTATTTTTTGTGTTCCTTTACATTCTAAATTCCAATTTCCGCTATGATCAAATTTTACTTTCATCCTTCCAAGGATTGATAAAATAAAACACAAGTCAAATACTGGATCACATTTATCCAGGGCTTGTGTGTATCCATAGCATGGATCTGCACAAGGAAAATTCTTTTCAGGGGTGTATGTCTGGATAAGGATTATTGTGAAAGATATGCATGTAGGTCTCCTTGCTTCATGCTACTGATGTTGTCCAAGGGAAAGACGAGAGCTAGTACAGCTAAGCAACAGTAAAATCACAAGTGAACACAGAATGCAAAGAGCTGGAAGAGACACCATAAAGTATGCCTGACATCAGTATGAGTGGCCAGTTTGAACAGAATTAGGTGAGAGAATTCTGGCCAGATACAGCCGGTTTAAATACTAGAGGGTTAAGGAAAAAAACTGGATGTAAATATTTGGAAAAATGCCATAACATTGAAACTGAGAATAGCAATATTTTAGTATAATTGACAACAACAGTATGTAACAGGTTAAGGTTAGCATTGGATCATACCTGGAGTTACACAACAGCAACAATATTTCTGCTCCATACAGCAACACTAGGTCTGTTCCATAATAGCTGATCTGGGATTACATAACAGCAACAACTATGACATAGGAAGCTTGTTTCAACATTAGCATTACAGGGCCACATATTCTGAGTAATTTTTATAGTTGCTTGAACTAGCCTGAGTATCTGACTGGTCATCAGCATCATTTTAGGTCCTCTTTTCCTTGCTTACATGGGTTAGATAGGTATTTTTCAGCACAGCATCACCTATTCATTGTGTAATATATCCAATTCACAGTGAAGAATTGATGCTAGCTTTTGACTAGTTCTTTATTTATCAGCCCTCCCTCCAAAAAAGAAAGAATAATTGACCAAATTTACCATCATGGGACTTGTACTCAAGATTACAGAGAACCCGAGCGAAGACTGCAAAACATTCTATTTAACAGATTCACTTCGTCATCATCATTTTATATTTGCTTTTCCTGTGAGTTAGGGTTGGACAAGCTATCACAGACTAAGTCAGTTCTCATTTAGAATTACAGCCTGTCTGAGGACCATGTCTTGCTGATGCATTTCGTTTTTGACATGGTTTCTATGACTAGTTGCTCATTAACACTAACCATATTACAGTGTACTGAGTATATTTTATCAAGTCACCATGTACTGGGTGCATCTTACCATGACAAAAAGTCTTCACTAACTTATGTTGTCACAGTTTGGTTGCCAACAATTTACAAAGTGTACAGGGTGTATTTCATTCTGGCACAAACACTAGAGTGTATGTTGTTATGACTTTAGCATCAAAGAGGTTTTCATGCCCTACCAAGTCACCACTTTATGTCTGAAAATGCTTCCTATTTTGGTTCTCTACTGTATAGATCAAGCACTGAATAGATTTAAATATTAAGAAATCAGATGTTGTAGTCACATAAGCTGTATATGAATTAAACAAAAGAGTAACATAACAGATAACCAACTGGAAGGTCAGCAGTTTCATCATCACTGTATTGTAGCTATATATCAATATATTTAAACTCTCAAAATTCCAGACTACATAACTCTAAATACTCATCATGAGATAGTATGTAGCTATGCTTAAACCATTTCACTTTTAACATTCAAGACCATATAGTCAATAGGACCCATAATGTAGTGTACACCTTAGCTATATTTAAGACACTTTAATTTAAACCTTCCTGACCACACAGCTCTCAATAGGTCTCATAACTATATCTAAGACACTTCTTTAAATATTCCTGACCACACAGTCCTCAATAGGCACCATAATGTAGAGTACATGATAGCTATATCTAAGACACTTTAATTTAAACATTCCTAACCACACAGCTCCCAATAGGTCCCATCAGGGAGTGTACATTGTTGCTGGTTACAGCTGCAGTACTGTGGAATTATAAACTGATTACTTGGTTTGCAAAGATGAATCTCAATCTTTCTAGAGCAAAAATGACCTTCAAAGGACTGGTGTTCTCTCTAGGGGGGCACTGCTCTCTCATCATATTAGCACTGCATGTAGTTGAAATTTAATGATTCTCTTTCCTACATATCTTTGGAATAAAGAAGGGATTAATATGACCAACTCAACAGGAATGAGCTGATCATCATTACTATCACAACCACCACCATCATCATCAACATCACCATTATCATTACTGCCATAACCATCCTCACCATCACTACAACCAATATCATAATCCCCACCAACAACAACACCTTCACCACCACCATCACACCATTATTACCATCATCATCATCATCAGCATCAATGTAAAGTCCACCTGCCCTTTGCTTGACAATGTAAACAGTCAAATTGAGAAAACAGCTATTTCAGTTGTCATCTAAAATTTCATTTTTAATATAAACATGTACACACTTATACACACAAACTCATACATTCACACATAACGAGCCCTAGATGAAATTCTGACACTAAACACTATACAGAATGTACTATATACAGGGTAATTTACCATAGCCTCAGGTCAACCCATACCTTGTAAGGTCATAGTGCCAAAGTCACTATAAAATATTTCCAGCACATACTGTAAAGTGGTTGAATTTTGAATTCCATGCGTCTAACACACATGGGCATGCCTACAAAGTCAGAAACTCCCATGACTTTCGGAAACATTTTTTCACGCTCAGAGTTGCTGAAGCATGGAACAAACTACCTGCATCAGTTGTTAGCTGCTGAGACACTGCATCTTTTAAAACCTCCATGCTTCCTGAAATTCACCAACACTACACCTGATATCCCCCCTCCATATACACGCACACATGTATATCATGACTCATACACTGTTCACTTTCCTGACATTTGTAGATTATTCTATGTACTATACATGCTGGCCTCCTCCAAGGTATATCTCGTTGGAGGTGTCTTGGGTGATTTAATGATAGGGACCCCAGTCCTATCATCTCATTTCTACAGCTGAGTAAGCTGGAGCAATGTGAAATAAAGTGTCTTGCTCAAGGAAACAACACATCACCCAGTCCAAGAATTGAACCTTTCGATTACAAGCCCAATGCTCTAACCACCAAGCCATGAGCCTTCACCTAAACCTGCATAGGTGTGAGCTGTCACACACACGCACATGCACCTGTGATGAGTTGTAGTGCACCTGAGCACTGTACACAATAATTTGATTATTATTATTCATGAAGGACATCCAGCTGTAGAAACCATGCTGCCAGTACATTTTATTACAGAGGGTACCCTGCCATGGAAATTTAAGCCAAAAATTGAACATATGAATAAAGCATGTAAGCACCTGACAAGTCGAGCTTAAGAATGAGATAACCTCTAACCCATGCAATCATAGAAAATAGATGTTAAATGGTGATGATGATGATGATAGAAACTGTTTGGAAATGCATCGGTTAGATTGTACCTGTAATTCAAATGGCCAGCCATGTTACATACTGTGTCATATTAGTTTCCCTGAGAATTATATTTAGGGCACCATGCCTGTGGAATGCTCAGCCACTTACATGTTAATTTAACAAGCAGGTTGTTCTATTGGTCAAACGGCTGGAACACTCATCATTGATACCAACAGAGATCTATTCCATACATATATATATATATTTCATTTTCATTTCATTTTACGTCTGCTTTTCCCTGCTTGCAAGGGTGAGACGGGAACTGATTCTGGCTTGATTTCTACAGCTGGATGCCCTTCCTAACACCAACCTCATTTACAGTGAGGGCTGGGTGCTTTTTTGCCGTGGCACCTCCACGACCACTTTACAGTGGAATGATAGGGACCCCAGTCCCTATCATCTCATTTCTACAGCTGAGTAAACTGGAGCAATGTGAAATAAAGTGTCTTGCTCAAGGAAACAACACATCACCCGGTCTGAGAATTGAACTCACAAACTTTCGATTGCAAGGCCAATGCTCTAACCACTAAGCCGTGTGCCTCCATATATATATATATATATATATATATATATATATATATATATATATATATACACACACATACACACACACACACACACACTAGCTGCAGTACCCGGTCATACCCAGGAAAGGTGGGGTTATTCGCAGTTCCCAGAGTGCGCCTCAAAATGCTATTGACCCTGGGTGCCCATACTGGATTTTCAATAGCAACATTTGCATGGTGTGATTATGGCAGATCAATTTTTTGTGTGGAACTATCAATAGCTGTTTAAGTCATAAGTCCTCCTTCCATCTAGCTTTCTTCATTCAGAGTGACTAAACCGGGGACGTTTGAGCTCTAAGAGTATCGAACTTATTCAACAGACTTCTGTATGAGAATAGCAAACTTACTGCCTTAGCGCACAAGAACAAACACAGAACAATTGAGGAAGTCATCGCAATTATTGAAGAAATTATAACCGAGTGAACATATTCAGGTACTGTTCAAGCACCCTATATATCACCATCTGTAAAGCCCTTCAAATGACTGAAGCAATTTAATAAAACCATCCCCTTTTCCCCCCTACAATAGACATAACCCAAAAAAGCACACCATTATAAGTCGGATAAACAATCAGAAGTGCTGGCTCTAAAGAGGGCCTTGTAACATTCACTGTTGCAAAGTGTCAATAATGGAGGAGAAGTTACATCTTCTTAATTCGTGTTAATCTTGACACGATCCGACACATCGAAATATCGACAAAATAAACTCTACTCTCAAAGACGGCATGTTACAATTAACATGCCGGGAGTATGAATATTCGCCAACATATGATTTGGGTTTTATTCTTCGGACTAATCTCATGGCGAGCCAACTTCCAGGTCATTGATCATCACACTTTTTTGTAACTTATCACCGATTCCTGCAGTTGACCTTAATGTGACCTAAGCATGTGCACGTGTTCAGAATCCATATCAGTGGATGTGATATATATATATATATGTATACACATACGGAGACATCTGTTCAGTCGTCAACCAAAATTAGATTGCCGTCTGCTTTGTTTGAAATTTCTTTATGTATGTTGCCTCGATTTGGAGGACTGAGTTGTGGGAGGAGGAGGGGAGTAGTGGGAGGGAGGGTTTAACATACAGTAGTAGTATCTCCTCTTCCTCTTCTCTCACTGAAACATCTTCTCTTTCCTCCTCCATTGTAAAGATGTCCCCAGGGGTTCCATTATTGAAATCCAATTAGCCAGTCCTGTTTCTGAATATTAGCTTAACATGTGTGTAAAGTTTTATAAGGATCAGATCACTGGTGTAGGCACCAACTGGTTGGTTACACACAGACAGAAATTGCCATTTATATAGTAGATATATATATATACACACACAGATATATGTACACATACAAACAGACACGCACACACACACACACACACACACACACACACACACACACACACACACACACACACACACACACACACACACACATGTATATATATATGCAAATATATATGGAAAAGAGGAAAGAAAATGTGACTGTGGTCCTGTCTCTAATTTGTACTCCTGAAGAGGAGCTTAAGCCTGATGCGTCAAACTTTTTTTCCTCTTCCATATAAAGCATGAAACTATAATACATTTTGTACCTCTGTTTGTCGCTTCCTTTAACTATGTATATATAAATATACATGGAGTGTATATCTATTATGCTAATATATAATGAATATATATAAATCCTGTTTTGGGTATTTTAAGCTGTGATCAGAAATACTAGTATTTAGCATTCTCACATGGTTACTAAGGCAGCTGTGTCATGATCATAGCTTAGATACTCACATAAGGACTTATGTATGTTTAATATCCATAAACATATGTCTCTATTTAGAATCATACTTAGTACTATTGCTAGTTAATACTCACCCATCAAGCCTGCACTATATGAAATGAGCATCTCCATATATGTATTATTTTCAAGATCTATATATAGGCTATTAACTTCCTTACCTCGTACCGAGTAAGTAGATGTTGATGATGATGGATAAAGATCTTGAAATACTAGAATCTAGCACGCTCAGATGGTTAGTGAAATTAAGATAATCATAACAAGACTTATGGATGTTTATTATACACAAACATATTGTATATGATTCCATATATGCCTCTATTCTGAATCACACTGTTACTGGTATTACTTATACATATATATATATATATATATATATATATATGCAAAAGTTTTATTTAAAATTGTTGGGTTACAACGAGTAAATATTTTATAACTGATATAAAGCACTCAACAAGTTTTGGAGTAGATATACGATATTAAACAAATGGAAACTATATTTATAAAACCATATTTATTTCATTATACATATTTCAGGGATACCATATTAGAAATATGGCATGCCTTCTTCAGATAAAATACAATATATAAGCAGTTTTATAAATAAATTTGACATACCATAAATATTGTTCAACTTCCATTTAAAAAAGTTGGTTTTTTAAATGGAAGTTGAACAATATTTATGGTACGTCAAATTTATTTATAAAACTGCTTATATATTGTATTTTATCTGAAGAAGGCATGCCATATTTCTAATATGGTATCCCTGAAATATGTATAATGAAATAAATATGGTTTTATAAATATAGTTTCCATTTGTTTAATATCGTATATATATATATATATATATATATATATATATATATATATATACATAGAGGTATCCACGGTAAGTTGTGGGGACTATTCTGCATGAAGAACTTGATGTAATCCATATGTTGAAAATGTTGTAGGTTAAGATAAATCTCGGAAAACAATAAAACATTAAAAGGAAAACAGAGTCATGCTATAAGTTAAAACAATGAAATAAAAAATCAAGTCATTAGAGATATACTTCACTGCTTTACGATCGTTTCTAGATGATGATAATACATTGTAGCTATACTCAGTTATTGATCTATGTATGGTTAGTTACAAACTATCAGATAAAGAGAATATTTACTTACATGCATATCACCAGCTGTTTTCAAAAGCAATAATAATTTTATTCAGAATTAGTAGTATGTTAGTACTATGTCCTTATTTGGAGGTAGTTGAAGAACCAACGAATCAAATTGTTTTTTTCATATGGTGTTAAGATGAAAAGTAATACACTTTAGTTGAGGTCATGACCCTTTGAAAGGAATGGTTGAGTTTTAAGGTGAATATAAATTAAGGTTATGGCTAGGAAAGATAGTATATTAAAAGATGAAAATTATAATAAGATAATGATATAAACACTCATAAGATATAAATACTCATACACCTATACTCACATATACACACACACAAACACACATATATATATATATATACACATACACATACACATACATACACACATACATAAATATATATACATATATATATATATATATATATATACACACACATAAATATATATATATATATATATATAATATATATATACATATATATATATATATATATATATATATATATATATATATATATATATATATATATATATATATACATATATATATATATATACACACACATAAATATATTTCCATATCATACATAGATATATATTTACTCATGCAATTACGGGTGGTTGTGTATCTTGTTGCCTTTAGTCATTAACGCATAAATCTACGGAAGCTAAAAAAGCTAAAACATTAAAAGGCAAAAATAAGCATGAATGCATATAATTAGGGGAAAGCGGTACTAATAAATGTTATTCTATATGGAATTATAGTGAGTTGCTATTTAGAATATTTAATTAGGTTTATAGTATTTAATTAGGTTTATAGTATTTAAATGTTCTTCGTATACAGAGATTACAAACTCTGATCAATTCCTGTCTTTTATTTAATAAATCATCCTTAGATTTAGTAATTTCCAAGATCTCCCCTGAACATAATCTGCATTCCCTCCTGTTTCCAAGATATGGAGTTCTTTGTAGAATAGTGTTCCACGATAACTTGAAATCTATTTTTTCTTTTTATAATTATTTACTGCTTCAGCTAAAGATGTGGTGTTCGCTAGTTTAGTATTGTTGAAACTACTAGAGTGTGCGTAAAATCTTTTCTTAAATGTGTTTGATGTATATCCTATATATGTTTTGTTGGAGTCTGTAGCAGACACAGTGCATTTATATATTAAATTATTAATCAAACAGTTTCCATTTAAGGGGCAAATGCTTCTATTTCTGCAATTACAGCCATACATAAGATGTTTGTTGGGGTGCCTATACTATTCTCATTAATCCTTGAGCTATTCCTATTGTAATTAATGTTAGCAGGAGAATGAAGGTTGCTTTGTGGGTGGTTTGGTGCTAGGGTTGTATTGTGATTTTGTGTTCTGTTGTTTTGGGTGGTTGTGTTTTCTAGGTTGAACAATTTGATTCGTTAGTTCTTCAACTACCTCCAAATAAGGACATAATACTAACATACTACTAATTCTGAATAAAATTATTATTGAATAAAATTATTATTGCTTTTGAAAACAGCTGGTGATATGCATGTAAGTAAATATTCTCTTTATCTGATAGTTTGTAACTAACCATACATAGATCAATAACTGAGTATAGCTACAATGTATTATCATCATCTAGAAACGATCGTAAAGCAGTGAAGTATATCTCTAATGACTTGATTTTTTATTTCATTGTTTTAACTTATATATATACATATACATGGTGTCACACTTTATAACTGTTCTGTTTACTCTGGACCTAATATTTTTAACTTTTGCTCTATTGAGTACTTTGTGATTGCCTCAAACAAATCGAATGGTACTTGCTGTGCAATAGCTAAAACCTCGATTTATACCTATTATATATATGATAAGCTACAGGAGAGGTTCACAGTGGAAGTGAGAAACAGGTTTAGTGCTCTGTGTGGAGAGTCAGAGGAGAGAGAGATTGGATGGACTGAGGAGAGTGTGACGAGGAGGTACGGGCACTTCACCAATGCAGTGGCGAAAGCAAGTGAAACCCTGGTGCCGAGGAAAAAGAACAAAGGGAAGCACGTCAGCTCTGCAGACCCAAAAGTGTGTGCAGCCAGAGAACACCTGAAAGCTGCCAGGGACCAATTCTATGCTGATCCTACGGAGGAGAGGATGGAGACTGTGGAGGTGATGAGGGAAGAGCTCTGTACCGCTTACACTGAGGTCAGAGAGGAGGCACTGATAGAGAAGATCAGAAGTGTGGAGAGAGCGGTTGACAGATCTGGATGTAAGGAGAGCTGGATGATCATCAACGAGATCACAGGGAGGAAGAAAAGGTGTTCGAGTCAGATCCAGTGAACGGGGCCCGAGGATAGGAAGAGGAAATGGCTAGACCATTTTAGGACACTACTAGAGCCACCCTCCACAGCCCAGAGCACTGGGGAGATCAGGCGGCTGTTTGAGGAACTGGATGTTGAGACAGAGCCCTTCACCAGAGAGGAGCTTCAGAGAGCCAAGAAGAAGATCAAGGAGGGCAAGGCTCATGGAGAAGATGGAGTAGCATCAGAGGTGATGAAGTGGTGTGATTTTGATGATATCATCCTGGGGTTCTGTAACGGGGCACTGGAGAAAGGAGTTGCCCCGAATCAGTGGAGGATCAGTAACATCGTCCCAGTGCCAAAGAAGGGAGATCTCTCTAACACCAACAACTACCGAGGGATCTCACTGACGTCACTTGTGGCAAAGACCCTCAACAGGATGATTCTTAACAGGATCCAGCCTGAGATGGAGAAGAAGCTCAGGGACAACCAGAACGGCTTCAGAGAGGGTAGATCAACCACCAGTCACATCCTGATGCTGAGGAGGATATTAGAGGGAGCTAGAGCAAAGTGCCTTCCTGCGGTCATGGTTTTCATTGACTTTAGGAAGGCCTTTGATTCTGTGGACCGTTACTGCCTGATGAAGATCTTACAGGCTTATGGAATCCCCAAGAGGATAGTGGACCTGATATCACTGCTCTACACCAACACCAAAGCCCAAGTCATTACACCTGATGGGATGACAGAGTTCTTTGAGATACTGGCTGGAGTGCTCCAGGGAGATACATTGGCTCCCTACCTTTTTATCATCGTAGTGGACTATTGTATGCGCCTTGCACTGGAGAAACACCAGGACTCTGGCTTTACTGTAGCACCGGCTCAGAGCAGGAGAGTTGGGGCGAAAAGGGTATCGGATGCTGAATTTGCCGACGACATAGTTTTGGTGACAAATACAGTGAAGGAGGCAGAGGATTTGATGCGGGAGGTTGAGACTGTGTCGATGAGTGTGGGGCTGAGAATGAATGAGACTAAAACAAAATATCTGGTAGAGAATGTTGAGAAGCCAGAGGGGATCACTAATGTAGGCGGGAAGCCGCTGGAATTGGTTGAGGACTTCCTGTATTTGGGAGCAAAGATTGGGAATACGGAAGATGATGTGGTTGAGAGGAAGAGCAAGGCCTGGGCGGTGTGCCACAGCTTGAGATCGGTGTGGAAGTCGGACCTTCGTAGAGACCTGAAAGTCCGCCTCTTCATTGCTGTAGTGGAGTCTGTGCTGCTGTGTGGGTCTGAGACTTGGACACTGACCAAGAGACTCACTCAGATGGTGGATGGGTGCTACACGAGAATGCTGAGGATGGCTCTGAACATTAATCAGTATACACTGAGGATGAAAAACTCAGAGCTGTATGGGAGCCTCCCAAAAGTCAGCACAAAAGTGACACAGAGGAGACTGAGGTTGGCTGGACATGCTCACCGACATCCAGAGTTGACATTGCACTCCGTGCTCCTTTGGGAGCCCCTACATGGACACACTGGAAGAGGAAGACCAAGGTTAACATATGTTGATGCCCTAAGGACAGACACTGGTCTGTTGGAGACGCAGGACATGGCAGCGATAATGAGGGACAGAGACCGCTGGAGAGAACTCGTCCATGGATCTCGGGAATTTTACCCGCCTTAGATAGATAGATATATATATATATATATATATATATATATATATATATATATATATATATATATATGCAATGTGTATTGTATAATTATATTTATTCATATTTTTTTTTATGACCTTAGTGTTTTAGGAATACATGTATTTGCTAAGCTTTACCAAAGAAAAACATTTCTTTTTTTATGAATCTTGGCAAATATACACTTTATTAAAATACCAGAGTCATACTGTAATGTCCATTTTTTCATATATTGTTACCTTTTTAACAGGCCTTTAATGATTGACCCACAAGGTCAAGCAAACAAATGGGTGAAGAACTCTGAGAAAAACAATTTGGCTGTGATAAAACTGACTGACCCTGATTACATGAGGACTTTGGAGAATTGTATCCAACTTGGGTACCCTTGTCTATTAGAAAATGTTGGTGAAGAACTTGACCCATCTCTGGAACCTCTTTTACTGAAGCAAGTCTTTAAACAAGGTGATTATGGTTATCTTTCATTTAATTAAACCAGTCCACACTGTAAAGTGGTTGTGTAGGTGTCACAACAAAAATCACCCAGTCCACACTGTAAAGTGGTCATGTAGGAGTCACGAAAAAAAGCACCCAGCACCCACTATAAATGTGGTTGGTTTTAGGAAGCACATCCAGCTGTAGAAATCTAACCAGAAATAGTTCTGTATGAGGAGGATATGGTTACCTGACCCAACTTGCTTCAAATGCGACAACCCATCTAACCCATGCTAGCATGGAAGGTGGACGTTAAATGATGATGATGTTTATAGAACTTGTTAGAAATAACAGCCAAATTTTCCTCTAATCACACCTTATTACAATGACAAAGCTTTTATGTCATCATTCGACTTGCTAGAAATAGCAGTCCAATTATACCCTGCTGCCTTTAAAAAAAAACAAGAATACATAGGAAAATGTAACCTTGGTTACTCTATGCCTCAAGAAAAAAAAACTGGATGGTCATGACTGGAAGTTCTTTGATCATAGGTTTTCTCAGTTGAGGTTTATATTTGGTTAAGTAATGGTTTCTAATTTAGACACAAGGCAAACAATTTTAGGGGAGAGGAAAGTCAATTAAATCAACCCCAGTTACTGGTACTTTATTTCATCGATCCCTTAAGGATGAAAGGTAAAGCTAACCTCGGCAGGATTTGAACTCAGACGTAAAGGGCCGCAACTCTATGCCGCTAAGCATGTTGTCTGGCGCTCTACCGATTCTACCAATTCACTGCCCTATAAATCTTTTGCCTAATAATAACCTTTCTAGAACTAGCAGCTAAATATCACACTGCCATATTAAAAAAGGAAAGGACATATAGTAGTAATGACCTAGGTACATTACATTTGAATGAAGAATGGGATGGTCATAGCTAGAATGCCTTTGATTTATGGGGCTTGATGGATCAGAAATAAACTTTGTTTAGAACTAGCTAGAATAAAACAGCCAAATCTCCCTCAAACTTCACCCTACCAAGGACAGATTTGGTAACATAAAGGAGTGAATGAAAAGCTGGGATATTCATGGCTTGAACTTTATTTATTTATCTGCTTTTTCAAACATAGTGTATCTAAGACAACATTATCTATTGTGTCTTTCCTTTTTCAAGACTGTAGAGTATGAGGTTCAGATGAGACTTGGCTGCTACGCCTTGAAAGTCAAGTGACCATGTAAAGTCTTAATTTGCTGTTAAAGTTGATTTTTATATAGGTTTGTCAGAAGTGAGGTAGAGCCTATAATCTTTGCAGGTCCTGCTGCTAGAGTTATCTTATAATAATAATGAAATTATTGTGTTCAGTGCTCAGCTGCACTACAACAAAACTGAAGCATATAAAGGTTGACAGATCTCGAACCTGTGACTTACTGTTCCTTAGTCTAGTGCATTGACCATTGACCCAGAAGTTATGATTCTTGTTGTTTAGCTCCAGATCAGCTATGACCATCCCAGATTTTTGTATCTCAAGAATTACATTGTCCCTTGTGTCCTTGATTTAAGATTGTATGGTATGATTTGTGTGGTATTTGGCTGCTATTTCTAGCTGGATGTTGTAGTGGTGATGTTGGTAGTGTAGTTGTGAGTACCCAGTTCAGTGATTGAGAAGGCTTTCTGAGATGATATATATGTGTGTGTATAAATACATATATGATATGATATGGTCCTGTAACTCCTGGGGGAGTTATACGTGCGCCATATTGACATACAGCATTTCTAGGGCATTTTAATGCTGGTGGAGCCTATCTCCTCTCCAGGTCAGAGTTCATCAGATTTCTTCCAAAGAAAGATAGAATAGAAAGTGAGAGAGAGGAAGCGAGAAAGAGATATAGAGGAAGAATCAACTCCAGTACTTGAAAGGATGAAAGGCAAAGATGACCTCAGTAGGATTTGAATTCAGAGAGCAGAGAGCCAAAATAAATACTGAAAAGCATTCTATCTGACATTCTAGCAACTCTGCCAATTCACCACCTTAAATACATATATATATATACGACCACAGGAAACAAGTACCACCAAACTCTGGGAGGGCTCTGTAGAAACAGTAGATAGCTTCTGCTACCTAGGTGACCGAATTAGCAGCTGAGGTGGGTGTTCAGAGAGTACAATAACTAGGGTAAGAACGGGATGGAAGAAGTTCAGGGAGCTACTGCCACTGCTAGCTGCAAAAGGCTTTTCCCTCAAAATGAAAGGCAGACTGTATGATGCGTGTATACGAACAGCAATGTTACATGGTAGTGAGACCTGGGCGCTGTCTGTGGAAGGTTTGCATAGATTAGAAAGAAACGAAGCCTGCATACTCCGATGGATGTGTAATAGTAATATACGAGAATAACAAAACATTACAAATTGAGAGAGAGACTGAGCATAAGTGGAATCAAATGCTGTGTGCAGGAGAGGCGGTTACATTGGTATGGACATGTGATGCGTATGAAGGATGACAGCTGCATAAAAAGGTGCAGAGCACTAGAAGTCGAAGGAAGCCGTGGAATGGGGAGACCCAGAAGACCTGGGATGAGGTGATAAAGGCCGACCTTACCCAATTGCACCTCTCAAAAGCAATGGCACACGACCGTGACCTCTGGCGTCATGCAGTAACACAGAAGACCCGACCCCCACAGGAACAAGCCGAAGCTGAAGCATATAGACAATATGCCCCCACACCCTCCTACTGCAAAGTGGTCATGGAGGTGCCATGGCAAAAAAGCACCCAGCCCACACTGTAAAGTGGACATGTAGGCGCCACGGAAAAAAGCACCCAGCACTTACTGTAAATGAGGTTGGTGTTAGGAAGGGCATCCAGCTGTAGAAATCAAGCCAGAATCAGTTTCTGTATAAGCAAGACAAGGTCAGCCAACTGGACACTGTTCACAACAGGACAACCCATGCTAGTGTGGAAGAACGGACGTAAAACGATGATGATGATGATGATGATGATATTGGTATAAATATCTTCCGAACTGTACTGTATAATATATAAATAAAGCATAATTTTCAGAAGTAATTAACACTTTAGCATTTCAACCAGCCATATCCAGTCAGAATTCTCTCACCTCTTTCTGTTCAAACTGACTGTAACTTGCCACTCATACTGATGTTCAGGTATTGTTCTCAAAATAAATAATATCAAAATTTCATAGATTCAATATTATGTGAGGTAAAGCCTTTACCACAACAATACGATAATATATATACAGTAATGTAAATGCTAAAGGGTTAAACACTGTTTATTACTTGGATAAAACATATAATAATAAAATATTGTTTATAATTTGAATTTGGGGTTTTTGTCCTTAACAGGACTTAACAAGATGGAATGTTAGTTGTTGTTAAAAAGGCAATCAATCTGGAAGTTCCTTATGTGTATTTTTGCAACTCTTTAACCCTTTGGCATTTACATTAATCACGGTTCTAGGACAGCATTCCTCACCATATGAGATGTCATCTGGTGTACCACAGGGATCTGTTCTTGGTCCTCTTTTGTTTGTGGCATATATTAATGATATAGATGCCAACTTAAAGAATGCCACAGTACTGGAATATGCAGATGACATCAAGCTGTACCTTGAGATAAAAGGACAGATCCTGAACACTATAGATCTTTCCTGCAATCAGACCTGGACACAATGCAGCAATGGATCATGGACTGGCAACTCAAGTTGGCTGTGGACAAGTGTACCACTATGCATTTTGGGAGTAAAAACCCAGCATCCATATACTCCCTCCACAACACTAATATCAAGAAGTCTTCTTGTGAACGTGACCTGGGCATTACGGTCAGCAGCGATTTGCGTTGGACGAAGCACGTCTCTAAAATTGTCAAGATGGTCGAGGGTGTTTTAGCATCACTCAGCAAGACCTTTGTCAGCCACTTTCCAGCTATCTATTTAAAGCTATATATAGCTATAGCGCGGCCACACTTAGAATTTGCATCACCAGTCTGGAACCCCTATCTTACTCAGAACATGACCACCTGGAAACTGTTCAGAGATGTGCAACCAAGTGAATACCCTCCCTCAGGCATCTACCATATTCTGAACGCCTTGCTTCTCTGGGCATGGATACATTGAAGCTCCGACGTTTGGCAACTGACTTGGTAAACACTCACATAATATTATCCATCTTGCCAACAACAACTCTGAGTACCTTTTTGATTTCCATGTGTCTAACGCATGTGGGCATGCCAACAAAGTCAGAAAACAGCACAGCTCCCATCACTTTTGGAAACATTTTTCCACGCTCAGAGTTGCTGAAGCATGGAACAAACTACCTGCATCAGTTATTAGCTGTCGAGACACTGCATCCTTTAAAACCTCTATGCTTCCTGAGATTCGCCAACACTATACCTGATATACCCCCTCCATACACATGCACACATGTATTTCAAGACTTGTACAGTTCATTTTCCTGACATTTGTACATTATTCTATGTACTATACATACATCTTTGATGAGTTGTAGTGCGCCTGAGCACTGTACACAATAATTTCATTATTATTATTATTATTATTATTATTATTACTCTATATTTACTATTGTATTTTCACGGTAAAGACTTTACCTCACATAATTATCTCACATAATATCGAAGCTATGAGATTTTGATATTGTTTATTTTGAGAACAATACCTTATAATCTGTATGAGTAGCCAATTACAGCTGGTTTGAACAGAAAGAGGTGAGAGAATTCTGACCGGATGTGGCTGGTTTAAATGCTAAAGTATTAAGTGGAGCTGTTATGGTTTAGTTTTGAAATGAATTTCTTGCCAGTACTTTGGATTACCTCTAGATCATTTATAAAAAGGGAATATTTTGAATTAACTGTTCCCATAAATTTCTAAATGTTCACTCAGTAAAATTTTCCTTAGTTTCAGTTTTTGTATCTGTCGCTTGATTTTTGTGCATTTTAATATGGTTGGTAGGTTTGCCTTATGGATGGCAATATGTTTGGTACTCCTGGAGCATAAGTGTTGATAAACAGAATATCTTCCTAAACTATTTGTCTAGGAGTCACTAAGTTTAGATATTCATTTCCTTTTCCTATTTAATTCCATTGTCTATTAAATTCTAATGATTTTTGTTGTCTATCAAGAAAAATTTGCTGCAATTCTAGGTCAACCGCTATTGTGCATATACTTCTTGCTATGCAGTATGTGATGTGCCATTTGGTGTGTGAGAGGTGGCATGAATAAAAGTTCAAATATTAGTGTGTCTGCCTTTTGTTTTTTATATGATTGTTGTTATATAAACTTATGAAGATGCTCTACAATGGTAATTCATTCTCACTGGATTCTATTGTGAATCTAATGAATGGATGGGAAGCATTTAAAATGTTGTGAAATGTTTGTAGTTCACTTTTTTATTTGTTCCCAAAAAATAAGCAGTCATTGAGAAAGCGTTTTCACTTCTCAATAATGTATTCTTTGAAATGTTGGTCAAACATCATTTATACTTCATATCCACATTCCTTTTGTTTGACTATATGTTTTTCCATCAAAATTAAATGTTTTCTTCTAATATTATGTGTAGAACTTAGATGATGAAATCTCTTTTAACCCTTTTAGTATTTAAACTGGCCATATCCAGCCAGAATTCTCTCATCTCTTTCTGTTCAAACTGGCCATAACTGGCCACTCATACTAACATTAAGGTATTGTTCTCAAAATAAATAATAACATCAACAAAATCTCGTAGATTCCATATTATGTGAGACTATTATGTGATATAAAGCATTTACTATGGAAATATAACAATGGTGTAATGTAAATGATAAAGGGTTAAAACATTCATTTACTATGTCTCTATGTTTTTCTTCTCAGTATTTGTTTGCTTTTAGGCCTAATGGATGTGGTATGTTAGTGTAAAGATTTGTTAGATGGAAACTTGTCAAAGCACTGTCCCCAGAGACATTTGATGGAACATAATTAAGGAAATTCATATCACTTCATATGTAACTCATTCTGGGGTTGATAAAATAACACACCAGTTAAGCACCAAGGCTGATATAATCGACTTTGCCCTCCCCACAAAATTAGAAACGATTATATAGTATTGGAGAAAATGGATACTCATGACATGATTATCATGATTATTTCTAATTTGATTTTAATGTCACTGGCATGAAATGTGTTAATATTAACTTAAATATTGAATTTTATAACAATCGTGTCAATATTATCTGTGAAAATGTATGTCTCCCAGAATCAACAAATGTACAATCTAGAACATTTGCTTCATGATTTGTTCACTACTCAGAGTTATGAGGCTCTGAAATTATGAATCAGAAAATTCAATATTGCAAGACATTTTTATATCTTTATAACGTGCGCACGCACACACACACACACACACACACACACACACACACACACACACACACACACACACACACACACACACACACACACACACACACACACACACACACACACACACACACACACACACACACACACACACACACACACACACACACACACACACACACACACACACACACACACACACACACACACACACACACACACACACACACACACACACACACACATACATATATATTTGTGTATGTATGTGTGTGTATCGTTTTAGCAACAAAAAATATTTATTAGTTCTGACATTCTTGCTGGAAGCATATAAAGTAATTATTCTATGGATATCAAGATATAAATGTGTTATTACATACATACATGAATGTGTGTGTCTGTGTGTGTGTGTGCGTGTGCGTGCGTATGTGTGTGTGCGTATGTGTGTGTGTGTAAGCTCAGTGTGGAAGGTTGCAAAATGAATACCCACTATCATAGTTGTGATTAATATTTTCTTAATTAAGGTCAAACTTGAGCCTTGTTACTAGAGTTTCTCTTATGTATTCACAGGGTTGTCAGACTAGACTGTCTAATGACGCTGTCAGTACACAGTTGGAACTTCAGAGTAACAAAGACTCAAAGTTGGCCTTGTCAAAGAAAAAAAATGTATATGTATAAATATATCAAAAGTATATATTATGTTAGAAACTCAAAATAGTCTCTTACAATTAAATAACTCAAGCAAAATAATTTTTCCGGGCTGTGTAATATAATTGAATATAAAAGAGAGATAAACACAGATATATACATATATGTGTTCAAATCATAAGGGACCAGATTTGCTAGGGTGAAAAAAATACTAACTATGAACAATAGGGTTTCCAGACTCAAAAATACAACTGAAATTGATTGTGACAACTATCAAACACCCAGACAGCTTTTGGAAATGCTGTTTTGCAATTTAGTGAAAGGGAATTACCAATTCTATTGCTCTTCAGTGGGTGTGGAATTAGTAAACCCTTCACTGAAGGGTTTACTAATAGTTGTCACAATTTGGGTTTGTATTTTTTTTTCCTAATTAATTCTTTTAAATTGAGTCTGGCAAATCCTATTCATAGTTAGTATTTTTTTCACCCTAGCGAATCTGATCCTTTATGATTTGAACACATACATGTATGTATCTGTGTTTATCTCTCTTTTATATTCAATTATATGTATAAATATATCTATGTATGTATGTAAAGTCCAGTAACTCCTGATAGAGTCGTAGGGGCGCTGTATTGACACAGAGCATTTCTTGGGCATTTTTAAGCCTGGCAGAGCCCATCCTCTCCAGGTCAATCACATGTATACACACATATATCATCAGCTTTATGTTCCCTTCTCTATGCTGGCATAGGTTGAGCAAGACCACACACAAACATTTATAATTATACTCACATGTATATATTTTTATATATAAATAATTATAATTGAATATTTAGACTATAAGAGTTAAGTTTGAATAATCAATAAAAAATGTTGTATCTAGCTAGCTAGACAGACAGACAGTGGTATAGATGGAGAAAAGGTTGGATAGATAAGTGATACATACATTGACAGCATGATAAACAGAGAGGTGGATATTGGTAACTAACAACTCTAAATCTATTAAGCTAGTTAAGCATCTACTATTTGCTTGTATGTCTCTCTCTCTTTATAAGAATATATATATGTGTGTCTGTCGAGTTCAATTGGGGGTGACCACAGTAAGTAAGGTACTCAATACAAAGCAGAGTATATATAATATTTAATATAGAAATAGCTTCTACAGGACTAGAATTGTTTCATTTGAAGGAAATTATCAGGAAGTCCTAATGATTTCCTTTGAATGAAACAGTTCTAGTCCTGTAGAAGCCCTTTCTATATTAAATATTATATATTTATATGTATATATATATATGTATATCTATATATCTATATATACATATCTATATATACACAGTTCAAGAGTAACCAATTTTTTAATTTTTTAATTGAGAAACAATTAAAAAAATTTTAAATTAGCACTTAACTATAAACACTCACAATTTCTAATCTCTCGAGAAGTTACTTCCCCTGAAACCACCCTCTAATTAGTAAGGTAAATATGCCCTTTGGCAGCCATATTGTTACCCATAGGCAGATCTCACACAATGCAGCCTCAACAGATGAATACTGCTTGATTATGGCTGACAAATCATGCAACCAAGACACCATAGTGAAAACTAATATATGGAACACTATATTATGTAACATTATCCCATTATTTTAATTTATATTCCTTTGAAGTTCCGATGAGCCACTCTGTTTTTTAAATATGTTAATTATTTTCAACTGAACAAGATCAATTATGATATATAATCATCTGATCCAGAAATATTATATGGAGTAGTGAAACAATTGTAAACGGACATTATTATTATTAATATTAATATTATTATTATTATTCTCTACATTCCTTACATCAAACTAAAATATGTTGACAATCTTTTAATAATGTCTTCCTTGTGAAGTTTGTGGCCTTGTTTTCCTTAACTAATGAATATATCTATATATATATAATATATATATATATATATATATATATATATATATATATATATATATATATATACCATATATACTTGATTATATGCCGAGGAATATGTAACTCAAATATCGATGTTAGAAGAGGGTTGGCTTATATTCGAGTATATATGGTATATATAAGTGTATATGTGTGCACACCCACACACATTATATATATATATGGAGGCACATGGCTTAGTGGTTAGAGCATTGGCCTTGCAATCGAAAGGTTGTGAGTTCAATTCCCAGACCGGGTGATGTGTTGTTTCCTTGAGCAAGACACTTTATTTCACATTGCTCCAGTTTACTCAGTTGTAAAGTGGACGTGTAGGCGCCACGGAAAAAAGCACCCAGCACTCACTGTAAATGAGGTTGGTGTTAGGAAGGGCATCCAGCTGTAGAAATCAAGCTAGAATCAGTTACCGTCCCATCCTTGCAAGCAGGGAAAAGCGGACGTAAAATGATGATGATGATGATGATGGTATATATATGTGTGTGTGTGTATATGTAATTAATATGCAAAGAACATCTAGAAACCTGATGTATCTATTTTATCGTTCTTAATAAGAAAAAAATATTATATTTCTTGTTAATAATTTTGTTTTTTAAATTTAATAGCTCTTTCAACTTTATTATTGGAGACATGTCAAATCTCCTCCTTTTTAAAACTAAACCTAACAACAAATGCCTTGCAGGTCAAGATAACAAATGTCATGCAGAATTGATCTAAAAATCAGCATAAAAATATATCTCTAAAATTTGTAGTTACAATGACAATGGACATGTTTTAAAATTAACAATTGCTAGAATCTGTTTAGAAATGTATTAAATTCTTTTACTTAACTCTTTCATGGATTGATTCTACCCTATAAGTAAATGCTTGTATTTATCATCATCATCAATTTTATGTCCATGTTTCAATGCTGGCATGGATTAGATGGCACTTTTGAGGCAATATTTTACACCCGGTTGCTCTTCTTGACACTACCTCTCTTTGACATTTCTTATGGCACACAGAGATATGATGTACCTATTCTAAACCAGAGACACATAAGCACAAGCCGAAGCATATATACAGTATGCCCCAATCCAACCCACCCATACACCTCCAGGAGGACAGGCAAAAGTAAATGCATCCAGTGAAGCCTCCCCCAACCCACACTATAAAGTGGTCATGTAGGCGTCATGACAAAAAGCACCCAGTACTGGCTGTAAATTGAGGTTGACGTTAGGAAGGGCATTCAGCTGCAGAAACTAAGCCAGAACCAGTACGGTATGAGCATGACATGGTCACCTGACCTAAGATTGCCCACAACAGGACAACCCATCTAACTCATGCTAACATACAAAATGGATGTAAGACAGAGGTGATGATATGTGTATATACACACAAATATGTATATACAGACCATGTATGTTTATATGTATATATATATACACACCATATGTGTATATGTATATATATATATATGTGTGTGTGTATGTTATGTTGGTTCCACAAAACTTCCACTGTAAAATGGTCGAGTAGGTGTTACACCAAAAAACATCCAGCCCACACTGTAAAGTGGTCGTGTAGGTGTCACGACAAAAAGCACCCAGCACTCACTTTAAATGTGGTTAGCGCTAGGAGGGCATCCAGCTATAGTGAACCAGCCAGAAACAGTCCTATATGAGTGAGACACAGTCACCAGACCCAACTTGCCTCTAAATGGGACAAATCTGTCTAACCCATGCTAGCGTGGAGGATGGACGTTAAACGATGATGGTGAGGATGAATGACCCTGTGAAACTCCAGAGTAACAAAACTCACTATTTATGATTAATAAAATAAATATATATATTTGTGTGGAGGCACATGGCTTAGTGGTTAGAGTATTGGGCTTGCAATCGAAAGGTTGTGAGTTCAATTCTCAGACCGGGTGATGTGTTGTATCCTTCAGCAAGACACTTTATTTCACATTGCTCCAGTTTTCTCAGCTGTAGAAATGAGATGACAGGGACTGGGGTCCCTATCATTCCACTGCAAAGTGGTCATGGAGGTGCCACGGCAAAAAAGCACCCAGCCCACACTGTAAAGTGGACGTGTAGGTGCCTGGAAAAAAAGCACCCATTACTCACTGTAAATGAGGTTCATGTTAGGAAGGGCATCAAGCTGTAGAAATCAAGCCAGAATCAGTTCCCGTCCCACCCTTGCAAACAGGAAAAAGCGGACGTAAAATGATGATATATTATACAGAGAGAGAGAGAGTTAGTTAGTTCCACAACAAATTAGCAAACCATACTCGAGAATGCACGTTTTGCTGAACGAATTGGGTGAAACGCGTGTCCTTGAGTACAGTTTGCTAATTTGTTGTGGAACTAACTCTAAACCAAACTTGACCTATGACCTGAGTGGTCTACTTCCCTCAGATATAACCTCCTGATCCCCTCAGGGAAATGGCCTTGCTCAGTATGTAGGAAAGGTGTAGGTCGGAACTCCATCCTCTGCCCCAAATGCAAACAATGGGCACACAAGAGATGTAGTGGGATCTCGGGAAGCTTAACTAAGACTGTAGGCTTCACATGTAGCAGCTGCGCTGGGACAGCAAGCAGCAAACAGCCACAGGAAACAAGCACCACCAAACTCTGGGAGGGCTCTGTAGAAACAGTAGACAGCTTCTGTTACCTAGGTGACCGAATTAGCAGCGGAGGTGGGTGTTCAGAAAGTACAATAACTAGGATGGAAGAAGCTCAGGGAAAAGGCATCTCCCTCAAAATGAAAGGCAGACAGTTTGATGCGTGTATACGAACAGCAAAGTTACATGGTAGTGAGACCTGGGCGCTGTCTATAGAAGACTTGCATAGATTAGAAAGAAACGAAGCTTGCATGCTCCGATGGATGTGTAATAGTAATATACACGAACGGCAAATCATAAACGAATTGAGAGAGAGACTGAGCATAAGTGGAATCAAATGCTGTGTGCAGTAGAGGAGGTTGCGTTGCTATGAATATGTGATGCGTATGAAAGATGACAGCAGCATAAAAAGGTGCAGAGCACTAGAAGTCGATGGAAGCCACGGAGTGGAGAGACCCACGAAGACCTGGGATGAGGTGATAAAAGCCAACCTTACCCAATTGCACCTCTCAAAGGTGATGACACATGGCCGTGACTTCTGGTGTCACTCAGTAACACAGAAAACCCGACCCCCCCCACGGGAACAAACCGAAGCTGAAGTATATAGACAATATGCCCCCACACCCCTCCCACTGAAAAGTGGTCGTGTAGGCGCCACGGAAAAAAAGCACCCAGTACTCACTGTAAATGAGGGTGTTAGGAAGGGAATCCAGCTGTAGAAATCAAGCCAGAATCAGTTCCCTTATGAGCAAGACATGGTCAGTCGACCGGGCACTGCCCACAACAGGGCAACCCATCTAACCCATGCTAGCGTGTAAGAATGGATGTAAAACGGTGATGATGATGATGATATATATATATATATATATATATATAATATTACACACATCTTCTGGTGAATTAGATAGAAAATCGGTTAATGTTTATCACTTTTTCGATTTATAGGGAAATGTATATTTTCTGGCATGTTTACATACCTACATATTATATATCTGTATATATTTATATACGTTGGTGCAGTCTTGGTTACATACTCTGTATATATACAGATATAACTTTATCATAAACTTCGACTGCTAGTGCACTTCTTACTACACGTGTATGTATATGTATAAATATATATATATATATATTAGAAATTAATTTAACAATGAAAATAATAACAACAAAGTCAAGTTATTTTACCTATTCATATCATTGTTTTACGATCATTTTGGAGTGTTGATCATGTTGACTGATCTATAGCAGTTATATAACCGTATAGGGCAGACCACATTGTAAATATATATATGTATACTATTATGAATTTACTAGTTACTAGTATAGGGCGGTGGATTGGCAGTATTGGTAGAGGGTCGGACTCCATGCTTTCCAGCATAGTTACGTCCCTTTACAATCTGAGTTCAAATCCCGCCGAGGTTGACTTTGCCTTTCACCCTTACAGGGTCGATAAAATAAAGTACCAGTAATGCACTGGCCTTGTGCCTAAAGTAGAGACAATTATGAATTCACTAGTTAATGTGAGACTCCGAGACTTGCAACAAATATAGAATTCACTCTCTCTCTCTCTCAGGGTTTCACATTAACTGGTGGATTCATTCTAGGCACACAAGTGTGTGTGCGCATGCACACACACACACGCACACACACACACACACACACACTTATATGTATGTATAGTAATTATTTAAACTCTAAAATCTTAGTGAAACACTCAATCTATACTAAGATCCTCCATTTCTGTTATAGCTGGAGCCCGGATGATACGTCTTGGAGAGAACAATATTGACTATAGCGAGGATTTCAAATTTTACATCACAACTAAACTAAGGAATCCTCATTACCTACCAGAAATTGCTACCAAAGTATCTTTGTTGAACTTCATGATAACACCAGAAGGTTTGGAGGATCAACTACTGGAAATTGTTGTAGCCAAAGAACGGTATGAATTACTTACTCTTTCATTCTTCTTTTCATACCAATTCTTTATATATATCTGAGGCTAATAATGTGTAGCTTCTCTTTACCTCTCCTACTAATACCGCAATAACCTTTGTTCTCATCTAGCTAGCTGCATATGTTCCCCAAACAATCTCACCTGACAAACCCATCCCTTTACCAAGGTAGGCTGAGAAATTGATAGGCTGACTATGAACAATGGATGCTAGAGCTGTGAAATCTTGCATGCATTTTTTTCAACTATTCTTATTAAGAACTACATTGTTTCTTTCCAGAGACTATGTTGAAAAATATATCTCAATTGGTCATTTCATGAGAGTATCTTGGTCAGCCTATGAACATTTCAACCAACCCTCATATATCCCAACCTCTAGCTTTGGTGGCTCACTTCTTACATCCCACAAAAAATACTTTTCCCAACCATTCTGCTCTCAAACTGTCTTTGCCCACAGCCTTTTGGTATTCACCCATTCCCTATACATTTCTCAAACATTACTCTTTAGAAATGCAAAGCTTTGGTACCCTCTCTCTGTCCACTGGTTGTCCACAGTCCTTTGGTGCTTTCACTCAACCCACAGTTTGCTCACAATCTTCTTGTATTCTTTATTTGCCAGTACTTTACACACAATTGTCTAGTACTCTCCCCCTGCTCACACTTTACCCACAACTCTTTGTTAATCTCTCCTTTCTCACATTTAGCCCAAGACCAAGACCCACAGGAACAAACAATAGGCTATTTACACAGTCAATTTACCTGTGTCTGTTGTTTAAAAAGGTTGAGAAACACACACGTTGAATAATATAGCTCCATATACACAGTCTGAAGAAGATATGACAATCAAGACTTAGAATGCTTTCAATCATAGGTTTGTTGAAGTAGCAGCCAAATCTTCCTCAAATCATAACTTATATCTATTTTTTTTAAATTGTGAATAATATAGCCCACAAACACTACCCAAAAGAAGGCAGGATATTCATGGCTGGAATGCTTTCAATTATAAGTCTGCTGAAATTG
The DNA here is from genome assembly GCA_964016885.1 of Eledone cirrhosa. NCBI lineage: Eukaryota > Metazoa > Mollusca > Cephalopoda > Octopoda > Eledonidae > Eledone > Eledone cirrhosa. Next base: position 189,190,559 of record OZ024741.1, read on the forward strand.
CAGCCAAGTCTCTCTCAAATCACACCTTATACTCTATGTCTCAATACTATGTTAAAAGGAATAAACACAGGTTTGCTTACCTGAGGTTAAGCAACAAGATCAATCTTGTTTAGAACCTGATACTAGCAGCCAAATATAGAAAGTCATATTGGCTAACGGGGTCCTAGATATACTATATTTGAATGAAAAGATGGGATAGGATGATCATTGCTGGAACTGTGTTCTTAGATGGAGAACAAAAACTATATCTAACTGCCCATCTAGATACATTGTAAGGAGAGTATTGCATTGATATCTATCTTATCATTGGATTTTTAAAGAAAGTTACCATCATATCTGAAGTGCTTAAAAGATCAACACCTCTGTTTTTCACTTCACCATCACATTTAGTGTAATAATATCTGTTTCTATTTTTGGCACAAGACCAGCAATTTGAAGGGAAGGGGGGGGGGGGGGCAATTAAATCCACCCATGTGTATTACTGGTACTTTATTTTATCAAACCGTAAAGATGAAAGGCAAAGCTAACCCTGGTGGGATTTAAACTCAGAACATAAATGGCTGCAAGTATAGGCCACAAAAATTGATGTCCGACACACTACCAATACTGCCAATCTCCATCCTCGAGTGTAATAATTGTTTCTACTTTTGGCACAAGGCCAGCAATTACCCAGTGCATTACTGGTACTTTATTTTATCGACCCTTAAGAATGAAAGGCAATGTTAACCATGGCGGGATTTGAACTCAGAACGTAAAAGGGAATAACTCTATGCTGCAAAGCATGGTGTCTGATGCTCTACCGATACTGCCAATCCACTGCCCTCTAGTGTAATAATAATAATAATAATAATAAATCTTTCTAACATTGGCACAAGGCCAGAAATTTAAGCAAAGGGGAAAGTTGATTATATTAACCTCAGTACTTGGCTGGGACTATATGTTATTAAGCATTGGTGGATTGGCAGTATCGGTAGAGGGACGGACGCCATGCTTTGACGCATAGAGTTACGGCCCTTGCCATTCTGAGTTCAAATCCCGCCAAGGTTAACTTTGCCTTTCATCCTTACGGGGTCGATAAAATAAAGTACCAGTAATACACTGGGTAATTGCTGGCCTTGTGCCAAAAGTAAAAACAACTATATGTTATTAACCCCAGAAGGATAGAAGGCAAAGTTGAAGTTGGTGGGGTTGAACTCAGAAGATTACCCAGTGCATTACTGGTACTTTATTTTATTGACCCCGTAAGGATGAAAGGCAAAGTTAACCTCGGCAGGATTTGAACTCAGATCGTAAAGGGACGTAACTCTTTGCTGGAAAGCATAGCATCCGACCCTCTACCGATACTGCCAATCCATCAATAATAATAATAATTTAAACTCGGAAATAATTTTCTTTCCATACATGCATATATACAGGTGTATGAATTATGATCATCACTCTTACATCTGCTTTTCTTTACTGATATGGGTTGGACATTATTTTTTGAGACAATGTTCCTTGGTCAGATCCTTTTCCTCAGACAAACTCTTTTATTTACTTCTTACTACATCCAAGAATATTGGTACTGATTATAAAAACTGAAATACAGACAGTAATGCACACACACACACACACACACACACACACACACACACACACACACAGATGCATATATCCTGGTTGATTAAGAACTTCAGAATAAACTGCTGAAGAGCTTAAAGATAAATACTATCGTTAAATGAATATATATCATTTCTATATATAAGAGAGCCAGTTGAATAGAAATATAGGCCAGCTTGATGAAGATGGATATGGAGAAATACTGTTTAGGAAATGGAATTCACACAATATTCTTAGGGGTAGTTCTCATGTGTGCTTCTGAAATCATTTTATTCTGAACATCTGCATACCAAGCCAAGTAACTACATATATATTATATATATGTTATATATATATATATATATATATATCGTCATTCATCATCATTTCATTTTACGTCCGCTTTTTCCCTGCTTGATTTCTACAGCTGGATGCCCTTCCTAACACCTACCTCATTTACAGTGAGTGCTGGGTGCTTTTTTGCCGTGGCACCTCCACGACCACTTTACAGTGGAATGATATGGACCCCAGTCGCTATCATCTCATTTCTACAGCTGAGTAAACTGGAGCAATGTGAAATAAAGTGAAACAACACATCACCTGGTCTGAGAATTGAACTCACAACCTTTCGATTGCAAGGCCAATGCTCTAACCACTAAGCCATGTGCCTCCATATATATATATAAATATATATATATATATATATATATATACACACACACACACACACACACACACACACATATATATATATATTGGTGTGTGTATGTGCATTTTCTAGGAAATGAAGACATAGTGCCACTATGCACGAAAGTAATATATTTGTTGTTGTTGTTATAAGCATCATCATCAGCAGCAACATCTCTGTTATTATGAACAGATATGAGACAAACTTCTATACCTCTATAACATTAGCAAAATACAATGATTTTATATACTTTTATACAGTTTATCTTTTGTTCGACTTCAAAGTCTCTTCCATTGACAGACCACTTATGCACAACTTTAAAGTGCATTGCTGTTTTTCTCTCCTCTTCTCCATTCCACTCTCTCCCTCACTCTTAATGTCTCTACCTGTATGCTGATGTTTTTTCATATATACATATACGTGTAGGCGCTATGGTAAAAATGCACCCAGTACTCACTGTAAATGAGGTTAGTGTTAGGAAGGGCATCCAGCTGTAGAAATCAAGCCAAAATCATTTCTGTATGAGCAAGCATGGTCACCTGACTTGGCATTGCCCACAACAGGACAACCCATCTAACCCATCTAGCGTGGAAGAATGGTCATAAAACGGTGATGATGATATATATATTTCATATATATGTATATATATACACACTGGGTATAAGAGGCATATGTTGTGCTGTGCAGGAGAGAAGGCTGAGATGGTATGGACATGTGATGCGCATGGAGGATGACCGCTGGGTAAAGAAGTGCCAAGAAATCCCAGTAGAAGGAAGACGCAGTAGAGGTAGACCACGAAAAACATGGGCGGAGGTGGTGAGAGCAGACCTCAGATCGCTGAAACTCACCAAGGAGATGACGAAGGACCATGGCAAGTGGAGAGATGCTGTGCTGAATAGGACCCGTCCAACCCTTGCAAGCAGGGAAAAGCGGACGTAAAATGATGATGATGGTGATATATATATATAAGGTTGAAAGAGATAGAAGGCTAAATAATGCAAAATGGACTGTAAGATGAAGTAATGAAAAGTAAAAGTTACCTGGTAATCTTTGTTGTTGTTGTTCTTCTTTTATCTGTCCAATATTTCGGGACTTAAAAGTCCCTTTATCAGGGTTTAAAAAACTTTCAGTAGATAACGTTCCAATTTTATCCCAAAGAGATGAAATTGGAACGTAATCTACTGAAGGGACTTTTAAGTCCCGAAATATTGGACAGATAAAAGAACAACAAAACAAAGATTACCAGGTAACTTTTACTTTTCATATATATGATGATGTATATATAAAATATATACAATGCTGCAAGTAAACTATAACATTTTAATATATATATATATGAAAAAACAGCAGTATTTCACCGTAATACCTGCACTATATATGTGCAGGTAGTCAAATATGCTTACGCTGTATTTGACTAAATAAAATTTTCCTTTTCGTTACCTCATCTTACAGTCCATTTTGTATTGTTTAGCCTTCTATCTCTTTCAACGTTATATATTATATACAATGCTTCAAGCAAACTATAACATTTTAATATATATATATATTTCACCGTACTACCTGCACTATATATATATATATATATATATATATATATATAAGGTAGTAACATGTGCTTACACCGTATTTGACTAAATAGAATTAGTCTGTTAGTCGGGATTTAAAAAACCCTCTGAATGGAAAAAAGGATGAGTATTGACATACATGGGACACGAACCCACATCTTTGGTTTGCCGGACCAATGTGTTACCATTACACAAATACACCACTCATACTTCCTTCCATTCAATTAGAAGCTATATAACCATAGCAGGTATATATATGTATATAAAAAGGGAGACACAAAGCAGGCTTTGTTTACAAACGGCTAGCAAATCTGAAAATTGGGTAGTAACATGAGCTTGCGGCGTATTTGACTAAATAAAATTAGTCTCTTAGTTGGGATTTAAAAAAACCCTCTGAATGGAAAAAAAGTTCCATGTAAAGTACTCATATAGGCATTTAGAAAGTTAGGAGTGGAGGAATGGTTAGTTAGAATACTGATGAGAACATATGAAAGAGCCTGTGCAGTTGAAAGGATATAGGGATGGAAAGAAACAAGTTTGAAGTAAAGTTTGAGTGCATTGCAGTTCAGTATTAAACCCACTACAATTTGTTGATGTGATGGAGACACTTGTCCAAAGTATTAAGGAGGGTTTACCATGGGAGTTACTGTATTCAGATGACCTGGTGTTAATAGCAGAGTGTATGACTGGACCAAAGGTGAAAATGAATAGGTCAAAGAAATGTATGGAAGCACAAAGTATGAAGGTGAATATTGGAAATATAAAGGTGATGGCAAGTGGTAAAGCATGTGGTGGGGTGGAAAAAACAAGATGGTTGGCATGTGCAGTGGAATAAACTTCTGAACTACATTGCCATGCCTGTTTTAGTGTTGTTTTTCTCTGTGTTGAAGTATAACTTAGTGCTTCAATAGACACTGCTAAAATATACCAGCCTGACAAAGTACTGGACTTGATATGATCAACTAAAGACCTTAGAAGGCAGTGACCCAGCATGGCTCTATTGCAACAAATAAAACCCATAAAAGAATGGAAAAATTTATGTCATGCTTTTGGTTATTTCTATTTTTCTATCAGACCGGAGTTAGCTGAGGAACGTCAAGCTTTGATTTTCCAAAGTGCCACCAATAAGAGACAACTGAAAGAAATTGAGGACAAAATCCTACATACTTTATCCGAATCCAAAGGAAACATTCTGGAAGACGAATCAGCCATTCAAATTTTGGATTCTTCAAAAATTCTTTCCAATGATATTTCAAAGAAACAAATGGTTTGTAACTTCTTCTCTCTTTCCAAAAAGTGAAAAAATATATATTATAGGATGGGTGCAGGACTGGATGTTACATTAAATAAAAATAAGCACATACAAGGTTGGGCTGAAAATTTCATAATCTGACTATGAAGGAATGATGCTAGAGCTGTAGAATCTTGCATGTATTAATTTCAACTCTTTTTATTAATAACTACATTGTTTCTTTCCAGATAAACTGACATTTGACTGTCAAAGACGACTTCAAACATAACTAGTAGTGACAAAATTTGGCAACATGATGTTATAAAGTACCCACAGAAAAAAAGGTTTGGCCTCCCAAAGATATTCATGCTGACATAGTTGCTACATTAGGGGATGACACTGCAGATTTATCAACAGTGCAAAAGTGGGCAGCTGAATTTAGAGGGGGAAGGGAGAGTCTTGAAGATGAACCAATGTCTGGAAGTCCTACAACTGCCACCACCGAGAAAAACATTGATCGTATTCAGCACATGGTAATGGATAATAGGTGATTAACTATAAATCAAATAGCCAATGCTATTAGCATAACCCGTGAGAGAGTTGAGAATATTCTGCACAATGAACTTGACATGACAAAGGTTTCTGCTTGGTGGGTGCCACATTTTCTGACACCTGATCAAAAGGGGTCCAGGCTGATCACATCATGGGAAAATCTGACATTGTTTGAGACAGATCCAGCTGGTTTTTTGGAACTTTTTCTAACTCAAGATGAGTGTTGGGTTCATCACTTTGTGCCAGAGACAAAGAGACAATGCATGCAGTGGAAAAATTCTTCTTCACCTGCTCCAAAGAAGGTCAAGGTCGTTTCATTTGAAGGGATGGTGATGGCCTCAGTTTTGGGAGATGCAAAAGGCATTGTATTTATTGACTCTCTTCAAAAGGGCCACATCATTAATGGATACTAACTTGCTGAGGCAGATACGAAGCACCCAGGACTGATGAAGGAGGTCTAGTTTCATCAGGACAATGGCTGCTGTGCATGACTATGACTTTGAACTGGTTGATCGCTCTCCCCATTCTCCTGATTTGGCTCCATCTGACTATCATATGTTCCTCAACATGGCTGGGAACCAGTATCACAGTGATGGTGATGTCATATCTGCTGTCAATGACTTTTTTTACCAACAGGATAAAAGCTTCTTCAACAATCGGATCCAACCATTGGAACACCGATGGAAGAAGTTTGTGGACTGCAAGGGGGACTTTGTTGAAAATAAACCTCATTTGGTCATATTCCATAAGAGTATTTTGATCAGCCTATGAACTTTTCATCCAACCCTTGTACTTAGGGAATCAAGGGAAGGGGAGAACTATTTTATTAAAATTAAATGTATTTGTCATTAAAAAAAACAACTTTTTTGCAGACTTTATATATGAGGGTGGAGGTGGAGAGACCATAATCTTTTAAGTGCTTCATCTGTACCTAGTAAATACAGGGCTACCACAATTCCCTGTTACATAGTCAGTGGCTAGTAATACAGGGCTACCATAGCTCCCTCTTATATAGTCTGTACCTAGTAATACAGGGCTACTATAGCTCCCTCTGTCCCTAGTAATACTGCAGCTCCCTCTTATATAGTCTATACCTAGTAATACAGAGCTACCATAGCTCCCTTATATAGTCTATACCTAGTAATACAGGGCTACCATAGCTCCCTCTTATATAGTCTATACCTAGTAATACAGGGCTACCATAGCTCCCTTATATAGTCTATACCTAGTAATACAGGGCTACCATAGCTCCCTCTTATATAGTCTATACCTAGTAATACAGGGCTACCATAGCTCCCTTATATAGTCTGTATCTAGTAATACAGGGCTACTATAGCTCCCTCTTATATAGTCTGTACCTAGTAATACAGGGCTACCATAGCTCCCTTATATAGTCTGTATCTAGTAATACAGGGCTACTATAGCTCCCTCTTATATAGTCTATACCTAGTAAATACAGGGCTACCATAGCTCCCTCTTATATAGTCTATACCTAGTAATACAGGGCTACCATAGCTCCCTTATATAGTCTATACCTAGTAATACAGGGCTACCATAGCTCCCTTATATAGTCTATACCTAGTAATACAGGGCTACCATAGCTCCCTTATATAGTCTGTATCTAGTAATACAGGGCTACTATAGCTCCCTCTTATATAGTCTGTACCTAGTAATACAGGGCTACCATAGCTCCCTTATATAGTCTGTATCTAGTAATACAGGGCTACTATAGCTCCCTTATATAGTCTGTATCTAGTAATACAGGGCTACCATAGCTCCCTTATATAGTCTATACCTAGTAATACAGGGCTACCATAGCTCCCTTATATAGTCTATACCTAGTAATACAGGGCTACCATAGCTCCCTTATATAGTCTATACCTAGTAATACAGGGCTACCATAGCTCCCTTATATAGTCTCTACCTAGTAATACAGGGCTACCATAGCTCCCTCTTATATAGTCTATACCTAGTAATACAGGGCTACCATAGCTTCCTCTTATATAGTCTATACCTAGTAATACAGGGCTACCATAGCTCCCTCTTATATAGTCTATACCTAGTAATACAGGGCTACTGCAGCTCCCTTATATAGTCTGTACCTAGTAATACAGGGCTACCATAGCTCCCTTATATAGTCTATACCTAGTAATACAGGGCTACCATAGCTCCCTCTTATATAGTCTATACCTAGTAATACAGGGCTACCATAGCTCCCTCTTATATAGTCTATACCTAGTAATACAGGACCACCATAGCTCCCTCTTATGTATACTATACCTAGTAATACAGGGCTACCATAGCTCCCTCTTATATAGTCTATACCTAGTAATACAGGGCTACCATAGCTCCCTTATATAGTCTATACCTAGTAATACAGGGCTACCATAGCTCCCTTATATAGTCTATACCTAGTAATACAGGGCTACCATAGCTCCCTCTTATATAGTCTATACCTAGTAATACAGGACCACCATAGCTCCCTCTTATGTATACTATACCTAGTAATACAGGGCTACCATAGCTCCCTCTTATATAGTCTATACCTAGTAATACAGGGCTACCATAGGTCCCTTATATAGTCTATACCTAGTAATACAGGGCTACCATAGCTTCCACTTATATAGTCTATACCTAGTAATACAGGGCTACCATAGCTCCCTCTTATATAGTCTATACCTAGTAATACAGGGCTACCATAGCTCCCTCTTGTATAGTCTATACCTAGTAATACAGGGCTACCATAGCTCCCTTATATAGTCTGTACCTAGTAATACAGGGCTACCATAGCTCCCTCTTGTATAGTCTATACCTAGTAATATAGGACCACCATAGCTCCCTCTGTCCCTAGTAAATACAGGACCACCATAGCTCCCTCTTATGTATACTATGCCTAGCTTTAACAGCTGCTCTCTCTCAAATTTAATACACTTGCTTGATAAAAATCAGCATATTCAATATTATAGAATTTTCAAAAAATCAAAGGTAACCAAATATAATTCTCACCCTTTGATATATTAAAATAATATGTGTAAAGTTACTACTACTACTACTACTACTACTACTACTAGTGTTCCCACTACACAACTTTTCGTGCGTTAGGTTTGTACAATGTGTTGCCCTATGTTGTTATAATTTTTACTGTTGTGTCTCAAGTATTCTACATAAAATGTATGCAGTGCTTAATA
>OZ024741.1:189201860-189219360 GCA_964016885.1 Eledone cirrhosa
GGTTGTGATGGTGTTGGTGTTGATGGTGGTAATGATGGTGGTGGTGGTGGTGGAGGCAGCAAGACAACAATGATGATGGCTGTTGTTGATTGATAGGTTTCAGTGTGTTTCTGGTTTCTATGAAAATTCAGGTGGCTTGTCATCTGTATTTTTTATCAATTTTATTTATGTCTTAGTGTTGATATTTTTTGTAGCCTTTCTGATACTAGCCCACCTGAAATCTCATCTGTTCCTATGATACATAACTGTCTGTTTTAAAGTGTTCATATTTATATTAAAACCTTCCATCATACTTTTATATATGTTGAACAACAGCATAAAAATGTAAAACTGCAAATTCTTGGTTATCTTCGAAATTATTGAATTTTCTTAGAAAACATCATCACCATCACTGTTTAACATTCTCTTCTCTATGCTAGCATAGGTTGGATGAGTATTCTAACAAAAGGGTTAGAGTTATCAATGGTTAGTTACTGTGTTGAGATTTTTAAACTTTGAATATAAAATTATTGCAATGATAAAAGGAATTTTTAAAATGTTATTTCCTTATCCAATATTATATGTATTGTGCATCTGTAGGTATATATATTTGTTTTTATTAAACACCCTCCCTCTCTCTCTATCTATCTATCTTTATTTATCTCCCCTTCTTTCTCACTCTTATTACTTTGTGAACAAATCCTCTATTCCTACTCCTCATAATTGCTCTGCTGTTGGACTAGGAGAGAGACAGAGAGAGCAAGAGAGAGATGGTGTTGCTGCATAATACAATATGATTTCTGTGACCAGAAAAAGAGAGTGCAAAGAAATCTAAAAGATGAAAAAAAAAACAGAGTTTGACATCACACATACTAGAAAAGGGAATAGAGAGGTAAAAAGAGACACGGGGAAAGAGAGATAGACAGGGTAAAAGTAACAGTGTTAAAACAAACAATACTAATAGAATATTGGTCTCTAATTTCCTAACGATGTATTTAGAAGGATTCCATTAGTCAGTTATGTATCCACCTTGTAAACCTCCCCTCTCTTCCACTTCAATCTATCCATTGTGAGGTCTTTAAGTTCCATAGACATTTTCTTTCACTTTTTCACATAAGTCATACATATGAATAACATTTAATGCATATGTGAATTGCAGTCAATTTTTGTCATTTTGAATTTCTGTGAAAACTGTCTCCATTTTTTCAAATAATATGCATGATATTTTTTTAATGGCAGCGTTTAATGTATAAAGGTGCAGGCCTGCCTATATAGATATAAGCAAGTTGTGGCTCTGTGGTGAAGAGATTTGCTTTGCAAATATGTGGTCTCAAGTTTGATCCTACTATACAACACCATCAGCAAGAGTCTTCTACCATAGCCATAGGTCATTCAAAGTCTTGTTTCTTACTCTTATTACATGTTTTAATTGTCTTTCTGAGCACAGATCTATGTGCCTTAGGTATGTGCAGTGTTTCTTTTTGGTTTAAAACTTTTGTATTGAACGTATTCTACATAATGCACATACTTGTGTTATTTTCTGTAAAAATCATCATCATTATTTGATATCTGTTTTCCCTGCTAGCAAGGGTTGGACAGGTCTTCGCAGACTAAGCCAGTACTCAAAGCAGAGTTATTGACCTCTTAAGTGGATTGTGGGCCAACATCTCACATACATACCTGCACTATACCGAGTGCATTTTATCACGGCACCAGCACTAAAAAGGTTGTCATGTTTTTGACACAGCTGAAGAGTCCTCATGACCCTTTATATGGAAACTTTTTGTTATGACTGGATCTCCTTCTTATCACCAACCAATTTACAGAATGTACTAGGGAAGCCCTAGGGTATCAGCTATGTATTTTTCTGCATCTCTTTTAATCATTCCTAAAGCACTTATAGAGATTATTTCTGTTTTTAGTTTCCATGTTCTCTTTATTTCTATTCCAGATCTATTTATTTTGGGTAACTTCTTCATTTCTTTGGGAGATATATTATAGTCTAGTAGAATCAATTATTGTTGTTGGGAGAATTTGGACAGTCGTTAATGTGTAGGACAAAATGTTTTTCATTATTTATTGCAGCTCTCTACATTTGGTATTCAAATCCCATTGATGTCAACTTTGTCTTTAGAGCATTGAATAAAATGCTTAGCAAATTTGCTCCAACTCTTGGTATTAAAAGTTCAAATCCCACTGTCACCTACCTTAATTTGTTTAATACATGTTTCTACTTTAGGCACAAGGCCAGCAATTACCCAGTGCATTACTGGTACTTTATTTTATCGACCCCGTAAGGATGAAAGGCAAAGTCAACCTCGGCGGGATTTGAACTCAGATCATAAAGGGACGTAACTATGCTTGAAAGCATGGCGTCCGACCCTCTACCGATACTGCCAATCCACCTTAATAATGCCACTTAGAGTGGATTGGCAAAATAGCTAGACTGTCAATTGAAATGCTTTACAGTATTTGTTCCAGCTCTTAGCATTCTGAATTCAAATTTTGGTGTTACCTACTTGGGTAGTAGACTTAATTTATAACACAGTGTTTGGTGCCTTTCATGAAGTCCACTCTGTTGCAAGCATTTGGGCCAGGTCTTTGGCTTGAAGATAACTTCCTCCCTCTTGTCTTGGAGTCCCCTGCAATATTAAATATTAATTAACTTAGTTTCCATTCTATATATATTCCTAATATATTTCTGAGATAAGTTGTATTGTAGTCAAGATTGTTGCTGAATGACTCTCACCATATCAATTCTGTGTCTTTTTTTTACAGGTAGCTGAAGAGACAGAGAAGAAAATAAATGCCTCTAGAGCTGGTTATCGGCCAATTGCTAAACACTCTTCAACACTCTTCTTCTCCATTGCTGATCTTCCCAATATTGATCCTATGTACCAATACTCTCTTACCTGGTTTGTCAACCTCTACATCACATCAATCCATGACAGGTATGTTCAACAATCTGGTTGTTCTTGTAGAGGTCAGACCTATGCTCAAAAGGGTTCCAGCTATGACCATGTTGTTGTTTAAACCTGACATGCCCTGAATGAGCAGACCTATGATCTAAGCTGTTCCAGCCATTACCTCAATGTTGTTTAATCCCAGTTTGGTTCTGACTAAGAACAACTATGATCAAAGGCCTTTAAATCATGCCCACTCTGTCTTTCTCAAAGACATTGTGTTTCCATGATTACATCATACTATATGTCTTTTCTTTCAAGGTGGTTAGGTGCATTTTGATGGAGATTTGGTCAATGTTTCTAGCAGGCCAAACAACCACATGTAGGCCCTCTTATTTAATTCAAGGATGTCTTTTCAGCAGGTTCAAATGGGGGAGGGGGAAACCTTTCAATTTGTTTTTTACTGAGTAGTGTTGGCAATTATTATTTTTGCATTCATTCTCTAACTTTTTATGAAGCAATTGGTTGGCTTTTGTTTGTAGTTAACTGGCTGGTAGGTCTTACTCACCATACTGTTTAACAATCACTATCTTGTGCCAAAGAGGGAGCTTATATATAAGCCAAAGACAGAGTATTCTACCCAGTCACCTAACCTATTAGAAATAGCAGTTAAATCTCCATCAGAGTCCTAGATATTCTATGGCTGAATAAAGATGAAATAGTCAGGATAGGCAGAACAGTGACCATGATCATAAGATGGTAATTGGGGGAAAGGGGTATCCTCAAACTGAAGACCTGCTTAAATGCTTTCAACAGAGTTAACTCTACTTAAGAGACTGAAAGGCCAGGTGGTGGTGTTAAAGTGAGAAATGAATTGGATCTACCACATAAGTAGGCCACAACAGATTTGAACTCAGACCATAAAGAGCCAGAATAAATACCACAGGGTATCTCATCTGATGCTCCTACAATTCCAGTAATCCACCATCCTGGATTATTACTTTATTATAACGTTATTATATAAAGACAAGAAACATAGTTGACCTTGGCAGGATTTGAACTCAGATTGATCTGGAATAATTTCGTACATAGACACTAATACTGGAGTCAATATAATTGATAGCCAACTGCCAATCAGACAGTATGAGTGGTGGAAACTCTACCTTGGCATTCTATAAAGGGTTAGTGGCAGGTAAAAGCAATGACGTTCTTGGAGAGAATCTGTCCATTGACAAAAATCAACTACCAACTCTTTTCCGGAGGACTTTCAGTCAAGGGCCCATGGTTAACTTCCAGAAATCCATTGCCTGGCAGTGATACAGAGGAGCATTGCCAGTTAGGGATAAACTGTACATGCATGGAAGTGCTTTCAGCCTGGCCTGTCCGAGATGCTCACAGAGCAACAAGTGTCCAAGTATTATTGACTTGTGGCTTTATATTGAACACTTGCTGTCATGTGTAGGATAGATATGACTAGCAGCCAAGTCCATTGTGGAGATTGCCCCCAGCCTTCCTTTAGTCAGGAAGGACAGGTAGTTTTTATCCGGCCATGGTGAAAGAGATGTGGTGTACATGTTTGAAAGAGTTGAAGATAAGCACTTTCCTTTTTGGTGAAGCCCTGATTAACTGTTTCAGGTTTCACTTAAAGAGGAAAATCATTGTGAAGCAGGAAGTGCTGCCTTCCAACCAGTTTGTTGAAATGTGGGGAAAGTGACAAACATGGCCTCAGTGAATGGGTCTGCTCTGAGTATGCGTCTATTAATTGGAGGACAACTAAGAGATAACACTTTCCCTAGCGATCAGGGTGACTGTAGTTTTTTGGAAGCTTTCCCTACAATTAACCCTCAGTGGGTTTCCCCTATTGGGGAATTTGTATGTGTTTGTTTGATTTTTAAATGTTTAAATTTTTAGTTTTTGTAATAACCTTTTATTTTTTACACACAAAAACCCACACAGTATCTCTCTGTGTTGTCTCTACTGTTTGCTTAATGTCAGCCCCGTGTGGCTAATAAAAATACATTATTATTATTATTTTGCTTTTTCAGTAATAAATCAAAAATTCTGGACAAGCGGCTCCGTTACTTGTCAGAACATTTCACCTACAACCTCTACTGCAATGTCTGTCGGTCATTGTTTGAGAAAGACAAGCTGCTCTTCTCATTCATTTTGACTACCAAACTTTTATTGTAAGTAAACATATTGTTTTTTTACTGAATTTCCTTTGAGTTCTATACTGGGAAACAGGCTAAGTAGAGCATCTTACTTTGGGTTACTTATCTTCAGGTCATCATTATCAATATTGTTTTTATGCTGACTTTTCTAAGCTGGCATGGATTGGACAGCGAATGTTTTACAGTTGGATGCCATTTCTAACTTCAACCCTTTTACTAAGTTGTCAACCTCCTTGTGATGTGCCCTGGAAACTGATCCCTGATCACTGCTCTCAATCGGGTGAACAACAACAGCCTGAGACAGTAACAATGTCATATGCAAGAAGAAGAGGTGGAACTTTTTTTAGTCACTTCTTATGACATGCTGGGGTATGGTATACCTATTCTAAACTGGATACACAGATCTTATCCGCTGCAAGTAATACATTGTGTGTTTCTGGATTAGAAAACTTTTTCCACATTCTCTCAGATTACCAACATTATCATTATCATTGTTATTTACACACCACCACTGTCAGCATCATAATTATCACTACCATCATGATCACCATCACCATCACAATTTAACTAATATCTGTATCTGTTTTTGTTCTGGTTGTGGGGTTTTGGTCAATTGTTATTGTTTTGTTTTTTTATTAATGTTGGTAAAAAAAAAAAAGATTTTTATATGGAGATGTTGGTAGTACAATAGAAAAAAAGGGTAAACATTTTTATATGTCAATGTATATTTTTGTGGGTATATTGTAATCATTGTATAATGGGGTAGTTCTCTGTGTTCGGTAGATTATTTATGTGTGAGCTATTTTATTTTGGGCATATGGTGTATATATTTGGTTTTGTGTGTTATTTTGTTAACAAATGCAGAAGTATGTATATATTGGTTTCTTATATAGGCACAAGGCCAGCACTTTTGGGGGAGGGGAAAGTCGATTAAATCGACGCCAGTTTGTGACTGGTAAGGATGAAAGGCAAAGTTAACCTTGGCAGGATTTGAACTCAGACCATAAAGGGCCGTAACTCTATGCTGCAAAGTATGGCGTCCGACCCTCTACCGATTCTGCCAATCCACCGTATATATTGATGTCTAGTTATGTGACATCATTATATCATTATGTATATATTAGTCTACAGAAAGGATTTTAACATTGTGGAGACATAACTACATTCGCGCATCATTTTTACAGCACCTCAAACTCACAAAATACGATTTTGATTTGTGACCAGTCAAAAAACTTTGTCTTACCCTTCACATTTGCATCCATAAAAATAATTTTTAACTACACCATTCCATTTATTGACTCTTTTGAATGTTCTAATTTCAATTTGTTCTTATTCTGATTTTTACTTTTACTCTAGTTTCATTGTTACTTTTCCCTCCCACTTCTCAAATCTGTCAATAAATATATAGCTCTGCTCCCAAGGAGGTGGACTATGATTGAAGTTAACAAGGCTGAATTAAGTGCAAGAATTGCAAGTGCTGGTGCAGTTATGCACTAGCTTCAGTAATCAGAAGAAGGGAGGTAGATGTAAAAGCCAAACTCACTATCTTCAATTCGGTATTCGTGCCAACCCTTACTTATGGTCATGAATCTTGGGTAATGACCAAAAATATATACAATTGTGAATGCAAGTGGTCGAAATGGCATTCCCCCAAAGCGTCTTTGGAGTAACGTTACACGATAGCGTGTGTAACTCGGGGATCAGAGAGTCACTCCAGAAAGAGCTGCTACTTCTCCAAATTGAGAGATCACAACTCCGATACTATGGACATGTAGTTAGAATGTCTCAGGAAAAAATCACTGGACAGATTTTACAGGCAAGATCAACCAGCAGGAGATCCATGAGTAGACCTTGAACAAAATGGTTGGATAACATCCATGAGCTTGGTTAGTCTCACTTGGGGATCCAGCTGGATCAGTTGGAGATGGTTGCTTCTGACAGGACCCTCTGGAACAAATGTTTGAGGACTCTGCTCCCATGACCCTCTCAGGAATAAGTGGGCAAAGAAGAAGAAGATATATATATATATATATATAACCATTATATATTGTATCTTACAATAATTGTTTCTACTTTTGGCACAAGGCCAGCAATTACTCAGTGCATTACTGGTTCTTTATTTTATCGACCCCGTAAGGATGAAAGGCAAAGTTAACCTCGGCGGGATTTGAACTCAGAATGGCAAGGGCCGTAACAATAATATTTTAAGATAGATGTGCCCTATGGTCCAGCTTAAACTATTTTGATGATGAAATGAGAAATCAATCTAATGATTTGTGTTAACTTAAGCCAAAGTTTGTCTCACAGCACTCAGGACTCACAAGACTAAAGGATACTCATTAACCAATGTTGTCTCTATTCAATCAAGGCAGCCTGTCCTAGAGGGTGAATAGAAGAGAGAGCAAAGACAAAAAACAAAGCAAGTGGATGAGAGGTGCGAGAAAGAACAAGCTGGTAGAGACAAAGTAAATTGTAGTGAAGGGGTCAGTGTAAGAAGTAGTAAAGTAAGGAAGACAATAATTGTTTCTACTTTTTGGCACAAGGCCAGCAATTATCCCAGTACATTACTGGTACTTTATTTTATCGACCCCGTAAGGATGAAAGGCAAAGTTAACCTCAGCAGGAATTGAACTCAGATCGTAAAGGGACGTAACTATTCTGGAAAGCATAATCCAACCCTCTACCGATACTGCCAATTCACCGCCCTTGTAAGTAAGGAAGACAATAATGTAAAGGAGAGTATGATGGGAGAAGAAATGTAAAGTGGAGAGAGTAAGTAGTTGGTGAAGATAGAGAGTGATGTATGTTAATGAGAAGGGGTCTTGGAGAGAGGGAATGATGGCTGGCAACATAGAGATTGTGATTGTAAGATGTATGGAGTAGAAATAGATCTGATGCAATCCCTCATACATAGCCACCATGATGGAGGAAAGAGTAGGCTGATAAGAATTGTGGCATAGGAGGTATTAAAGACATCTCTTACATGGGTGACATGATGCAGCATATAGGAGAAAGGGGAGATGGGGGACATCGGAGAGGATGATTATCAGACAGATCCAATGCCACCCCTGGTTACACTGGTGGCATAGTACAGTGAGTATGAGGGTGGAATAGTGAGAATGAAGGAGATGATATTTACCATATTTAGTATTTATATATAAAGGAACACACTCTAAATATTCTATACACACACACGTGCATGCACTCAAACATACACACATATATAGGTATGTACGTATATACCTATGTACCTACATCTATCCATACATACATGCGTGCATGTGTGCATGCGTACAATCATACATTCATATGGGACAGTGAAAAGAAGGTATGCACAGTAGTGGAAGTGAGCTGCCCAGCAGATGCCAATATAATATTAAAGATTAGTGAAAAGGAGAATATCTATGCAGAACTGATGAGAAATCTACAGATACTCCACCCTGACTATACCTTCAGATTTATACCTGTGATTATTGGGGCACTGAGATATGTTAATAACTACCTCAATACAAATCTTGAGAAGGTGGACTTCACGGAACCAGAAAGAACTTGACTAGTTAGGAAATTACAAGTACAATCCATTAATGGAACAGTAAAAGTATGTAAAACATTCAAAAAATTCTGCATGTAATAACTGCATATACACGTACAGATACAAAACATTTGCACATGCACACATATAACTCAAAACATCCACATCCACACATACAATAACATACATACGTGCACACACATGCACATATACAGACATACACACATATCTACCTAGTTGATGTTGTTTGAATTCTAATGAGAGAGTCTTGTGTCTATGTTAGAAACCGACTCTCTCTCTATTGGTAAAAATTTATGAAATTATAAAACTAGAAGAACATACATACAAACATAATACATACATACAATCATACATAATACATACATACATACTTACTTACACATGTATATACACTCTTAAGTTAAGGGTTTAACTGTTTGGAAAATTAAAATGTTAAAGATTTTAAGCATATAATTATTGTTTCCTTCACGGGGGGGGGGGGGGGGGGATATAAAAATATGTCAATTTCTTCCATTTTGTGTCAACTGTGAACGAATGCTTACTATGATTGCTGCTGAGAATGTAATCTGACAAACTGGTGAAGAGGACAGCTGAGTGATAGAGGATGGTGGGAAAAGAGAGAAGATATAGTGGAGAGGGAGAGGTATATGGGGTATATGTCTTGGTGTAAGAGAAGGGGCATGTTTCTGAATTCTCATGTTACGAGTAAGATAACATACAAGAGTGGAATGAGAAGAAACCTACAAAAATATCTCATTGGAATGTTTTTTAAGGATATCTCATGGATTTTTAACTATCAGTATGCTTCTACTTGTATATACAAACAAACATACACGCACAAAAACACATTCATTTCTTACAAACATACTCATGCATGCACACACACACACATGAAATAGATTAAGATATATTTATATATGTGTGCTTGTTCATTAAATGTGTATGTGTATGTGTAAGGTGCACTCATTTCAAACCGAGATAAAATTGCTGAGTAAGTTTTATTGCGGGTATCGGAAAATTCAAAGCCGTACTGGAACGAGTAGTTTCATATCAGGTCAGAATACATGTGTGCATATGTGCATGTATATATGTATGTTGTATGTGTTTATGTAAGTATATATATATATATATATATATATATATGTATGTTGTATGTGTTTATGTAAGTATATATATATATATATATATATATATATGTATGTTGTATGTGTTTATGTAAGTATATATATATATATATATATATGTATGTTGTATGTGTTTATGTAAGTATATATATATATATATATATATATATATATATATATATGTATGTTGTATGTGTTTATGTAAGTATATATATATATATATATATATATATGTATGTTGTATGTGTTTATGTAAGTATATATATATATATATATATATATGTATGTTGTATGTGTTTATGTAAGTATATATATATATATGTGTGTATGTATATTTGTATGTATGTATGCAAGTGTGTGTGTATGCATCTATATATGTGTGTATGTGCATATATATATATATATAGTCCAACCCATGCTAGCGTGGAAGATAGACATTAAACGATGATGATGATGATGATATATATATATATATATATATATATGTATATAAATATATGTATGTATGTATATAAATATATGAATGTATATATATATATATATATATATATATATATATATCATCATCATCATCATCATCATCGTTTAACGTCCATCTTCCACGCTTGCATGGGTTTGGATGGGAGTTTTCCCACTTGAGGCAAGATTTGTTGTCTTGCTCGCATAGGACTGTCTGGCGGGTTTTCTACAGCTAGATGCCCTTCCTAACACCAACCACGTTTACAGTGTGGACTGGGAGGTTTTTACTGTGTTACCTACACGACCACATTACAGCGTGGACTGTGTGTTTTTTTGTCGTGACACCTACACGACCTCATTTGTTTTGGCCTGGATGTTGTGGTACCAACATAACTTTACATTGAAAGGGGTGGTGTGGATGAGGTGGGGGTAGTGGGACAGGGGTGTATTTTGTTAGAGGTGCCTACTGTCTGTAGTAGGTTTTACTTTGTATTTAGGTAAGGCGGGTCTTCTCTATTACTGTGTAGCGCCAAAGATCTCGGTCCAGTGACATTGTCTTGGAGAGGTGTAAGTGTGTGAGGTCGGAATTTATCAACTCGTCCCAGGTTTTGCTGGGTCTGCCTACTCCGTGGCTACCGTCTATTTTTATTGCCCTGCACTTTTTTATACAGCTGTCATCTTTCATGCGCATCACGTGACCATACCAACGTAGCCTTCTCTCGAGTAAACAACATCTGATCCCTCTTATTTCTAATTTTTCCCTTAGTTCGTTTATGCTTTGCCGTTCACGTATATTACTATTACACATCCAGCGGTGCATGCAAGCTTCGTTCCTCTCTAGTCTGCGTATATCCTCTGCACACAATGCCCAGGTCTCACTGCCATGCAACATTGCTGTTCGTATGCAGGCATCATACAGCCTGCCT
Organism: Eledone cirrhosa; assembly: GCA_964016885.1. NCBI lineage: Eukaryota > Metazoa > Mollusca > Cephalopoda > Octopoda > Eledonidae > Eledone > Eledone cirrhosa. Next base: position 189,212,976 of record OZ024741.1, read on the forward strand.
TTCATTTTTAGGGAGAACCCTTTAGCAGCTAATAGTGGTATAAGCTCTCTGAACTTTTTCCATCCAGTTCTGACTCTAGCTACTGTACTTTCAGAACACCCTCCCCCACTGCTGATTTTGTCACCCAGGTAACGGAAGCTGTCCACTATTTCTATAGAACCATCTGTGCAATTGAAAGAGCTAGTATTCTGTGGGCACTTGCTGCTACTTATTGCACCAGAGCACTGGCCACATATAAAATCTATGTTCTTAGTTAGCTTACCTGTGATCCCACTACATCTTTTATGCACCCATACTTTGCATTTGGAACATAAAATGGAGTTTCTACCTACTCCTTTCCTACACACTGAGCATGGCCATTTCCCAGATGGGACCGGTGCCCTATTTTCCTTCCTACAAACTAGAACTTTAGTCTTAGACAGGTTAATTTTAAGGCCTTTTGATTCTAGGCCATGCTTCCACGTTTGGAATTTCTTCTCTAGTTCAGCCAATGATTCAGCTATGGGCGTTTGATCATCTGCATATAGGAGTTCCCATGGGCAGCCAGTCTTGAACTCCACTGTTATAGCCTGAAGGGCAATAATAAATAGTAGGGGGCTAAGAACGGGGCCCTGATGAACGCCAACTTTTACGCTAAACTCTTCACTATATTCGTTGTTAATTCTAACCTTGCTGACTGTTTCTTTATACATGGCTTGTATAGCTCTCACAAGCCATTCATCAACACCTAGTTTTCTAAGAGCCCACCAGATAATGGAAATGGAGGATTCTGTCGAAGGCTTTCTCCAAGTCGACAAAAGCTAAGTATAGGGGTTTACTTTTAGCTAGGTACTTCTCCTGTAGTTGTCGTACAATGAAAAGAGCATCTGTGGTACTTTTGCCTGACACAAACCCGAACTGCATTTCATTTAGATCAATTCTCTCTCTGATTAGTTGCGCTATTACTTTTTCTGTGACCTTCATGACCTGGTCGATTAATTTAATGCCTCTATAGTTACTCCTATCTAGGGCATCTCCTTTACCCTTGTAGCAGTTAATGATGATGCTGCTACGCCAGTCCTTCGGAACAACACCATTCTGTATGACTCGGTTTACTATCCGGGTGACCATGGTGTGTCCCACCGTTCCAGAAGCTTTCAGCATTTCAGCAACTATTTCCGAAGGCCCAGTCGCCTTACCCGTCTTCATATCTTTGATTGCCTTACTTATTATACTACCTTCGACTAACACTGCTGGTCCCTCTATTGGGTCGATGTGGGGGAGACTGTCTTTCTCTCATTTATTCTCCTCATTTAGTAGCCTTTCGTAGTGACACTTCCAAGCTACCTTCTTATCAGCATCAGTGATGGCAAGTACACCATCATCATTAAGTACACACTTCTCCCCGACAATATCACGGTTTTCCTTGACACATTGCCTAGCAATCCTGAACACCTCACGTTTTTGGTCCTCGCGCTGTAGAACATGCTTGAACTTTCTTTCCTCTGCTTCCCTTCTTGCGAAGTACACTTGTCTCCTAGCTTCCCTCCTGGCCACTTGATAGTCTTCTCTACTTCCCCCATCCCGCCATACTTTCCAAGCCTGCTTTTTGGCCTTAATTGACTCCTCCACCTTACTGTTCCACCACCATGTTACTCTCCTCCTGCCTATAGGCCTGCTCCAGCCACAGACTTCGTCTGCCGCCATCAGCAGGTTTGCTTTCAGGAATTCCCACTGTTCCTCTATATTGTACAACTCTAAATGCTCTTCCTTACTGTCGAAAGCATCAAGTAATATGCTTTTGAATTTATTTCTGGCTGTGGGGTCCTTTAGCTTCCATATTTTTCTCCTGAGGATAGTCCTCTTCTGTTGTCGAGTACGTCTCGTCCTGACTATGAGGTCGCTAATTATCAGTCTATGTTGGGAGATGCATTCTTCATGGGGGAGGGATTTAGTGTTTACAACAGACACTCTGTCACGTCTTCTGGTAAGGATATAATCTACCTGGCTGGTATGTTCCCCTGATTTGTAGGTGATCAAGTGATTGTCTCGTTTTTTGAAGTTAGTGTTACAGATAGTTAGGTTATTTGCGTCACAGAATTCCAGGATTCTGGAGCCTTCCTCATTTCTAGTACCAAACCCATAGCCTCCATGGATTTCGTCGTAGCCGTCACAATGTTGTCCAACGTGACCATTTAGGTCGCAAGCAATAATTATATAGTCACTGTCGGTTATTTGGGAGGTAGTGAGCATCAGTGTCTCATAGAAACTGTCTTTTATAGCGCCAGGCAGTCCGGATTGGGGCACGTACGCAGATATTACCGTCACAGTAGTTCTATTTAGAACAAGTCTTATTTTAATTATTCTGTCATTCACTCTATTTACGTCTATTATCTTATCCACCCATTTTTCTGCTAACATGATTCCTACCCCACCCAGCCCATTGTCGTTTCCCACCCAGAAAAGCTTATAGCATCGTTTTTTACCCACAATGAATCTAGCAGACCCACCCCTCCACCTGGTCTCTTGGATACAGCAAACATCAACCTCCTTACATTCAAGCATTTTTACAACCTCGTTAGAGCGGCCTTTTAAGGTGCCTACATTCATGGTACCAACTCTGAAGTTTTGGATTGTGTTTGGTGGGTGGGGCGCGGGGAGGGGGATGGGGTTGGTGTATGTTGGCCATCCGTGGCCGCAACAAAGAGGAGGGGGCCTTGCCCTTTCGTCCGGCAGCATGAGGTGAATTTGTCGTTATCTTTGGCATTGTCTTCGAGTGTCCAGATTCTTCAGACTCTCCAGAAATTCCTTAGTCCATCCATCATATCGAAAAGCAACCAGAAGTGATAGCATAGGCCATTGACTTGTGATTGTTTCAAATAATAAAGGTGGAGAGTGGGGGCGGTAGGGAGTGGTATGGGGTAGTTAGCGAGGAGCAAACTTATTTATATTTGGTGCAAGTAGGGAGTGAGAGAGAGATTGAGAGAGCGACGTATGTGGTAGAGAGAGTGGGGGTGATAGCGACTTTAGAGGGCCGAGAGAGAGAGAGAAGCCATTCTTATGAATCCTGGAAAAATTTTCGGCCAAAATGGTAGCGAGAAGATTTTTTAGAACAGTGAGACAGGATTATAGAATAGCAATTATGAAGTAGGATTTGGATTCTGGGCGATTATAGATATATGGATGAATGAACCGAAGGGTGGGGAGGCAAAAAGAAAATGTTATTTATACGTTACATTTCGTAGAAGCGGACTGACCATTAATAAGAGTTGACAAATTCTGAGTTTTGTCCCTCGTAACAGGCTAATTTATATTTGGTGCGAGTAGGGAGTGAGAGGGAGTGAGAGAGAGATTGAGAGAGCGACGTATATGATAGAGAGAGTGGGGGTGATATATATGTATATAAATATATGTATACATGTATATATATAAATGTATGCATTTATATATATATATATATATATATATATATATATGAAGGTCACAGAAAAAGTAATAGTGCAACTAATCAGAGAACGAATTGATCTAGATGAAAAGCAGTTCGGGTTTGTGTCAGGTAAAAGTACCACAGACGCTCTTTTCATTGTACAACAACTACAGGAGAAGTACCTAGCTAAAGGTAAACCCCTATACTTAGCTTTTGTTGACTTGGAGAAAGCCTTTGACAGAGTCCCCCCGCTCCATTATCTGGTGGGCGCGTAGAAAACTAGGTGTTGATGAATGGCTTGTGAGAGCTATACAAGCCATGTATAAAGAAACGGTCAGCAAGGTTAGAATTAACAACGAATATAGTGAAGAGTTTAGCGTAAAAGTTGGTGTTCATCAGCGCTCCGTTCTTATCCCCCTACTATTTATTATTGCCCTTCAGGCTATAACAGTGGAGTTCAAGACTGGCTGCCCATGGGAACTCCTATATGCAGATGATCAAACGCTCATAGCTGAATCAATGGCTGAACTAGAGAAGAAATTCCAAACATGGAAGCATGGCCTAGAATCAAAAGGCCTTAAAGTTAACTTGTCTAAGACTAAAGTTCTAGTTTGTAGGAAGGAAATTAGGGAACCGGTCCCATCTGGGAAATGGCCATGCTCAGTGTGTAGGAAAGGAGTAGCCAGAAACTCCATTTTATGTCCCAAATTCAAAGTATGGGTGCTTAAAAGATGTAGTGGGATCACAGGTAAGCTAACTAAGAATATAGATTTTATATGTGGCCGGTGCTCTGGTGCAATAAGTAGCAGCAAGTGCCCACAGAATACTAGCTCATTCCATTGCACAGATGGTTCTATAGAAATAGTGGACAGCTTCCGTTACCTGGGTGACAAAATCAGCAGTGGAGGAGGGTGCTCTGAAAGTACAGTAGCTAGAGTCAGAACGGGATGGAAAAAGTTCAGAGAGCTTATACCACTATTGGCCGCTAAAGGGTTCTCTCTAAAAATGAAAGGCAGGCTGTATGATGGCTGCATACGAACAGCAATGTTACATGGCAGTGAGACCTGGGCATTGTGTGCAGAGGATATATGCAAACTGGAGAGAAACGAAGCTTGCATGCTCCGCTGGATGTGTAATAGTAATATACGTGAACAGCAAAGCATAAACAAACTAAGGGAGAAATTAGGAATAAGAGGGATCAGATGTTGTTTACTCGAGAGAAGATAAAGTTGGTACGGACACGTGATGCGCATGAAAGACGACAACTGCATAAAAAAGTGCAGGGCGATAAAAATAGACGGTAGCCACGGAGTAGGCAGACCCAGAAAAACCTGGGACGACTTGATAAATTCCGACCTCACACACTTACACGTCTCCAAGACAATGTCACTGGACCGAGATCTTTGGCACTACACAGTCATACAGAAGACCCGCCTTGCCTAAGTACAAAGCGAAACCTACAGTCAGTAGGCACCTCTAACAAAATACATCCCCGTCCCACTACCCCCACCCCATTCACACCACCCTCTTAAATGTGAAGTTATGTTGGTACCACAACATCCAGTCCGAAACAAATGAGGTCGTGTAGGTGTCACGACAATAAAAACACACAGTCCACGCTGTAATGTGGCCGTGTGGGTAACACGGTAAAAACCTCCCAGTACACACTGTAAACGTGGTTGGTGTTGGGAAGGGCACCCAGCCGTAGAAAACCTGCCAGACGTGTAGGTGTCACGACAAAAAAAACACACAGTCCACGCTGTAATGTGGCCATGTAGGTAACACAGTAAAAACCTCCCAGTCCACACTGTAAACGTGGTTGGTGTTAGGAAGGGCATCCAGCCGTAGAAAACCTGCCAGACATTCCTATACGAGCAGGATAACCAATCTTGCCTCAAGTGGGAAAACTCCCGTCCCAACCCATGCAAGCTTGGAAGATGGACGTTAAACGATGATGATGATGATGATGATATGTATGTGTGTATATATATATATGTGTGTGTGTGTCTGTGTGTATATATGTGTGTGTGTGTATATATATATATATATATATGTGTGTGTGTGTGTGTATATATATATATATATATATATATATATATATATGTGTGTGTGTGTGTATCTATATATATATATATTTGTATATATATAGTTTGGAATAACAAAAAACAAACGCAGGAGTAAATATATATCTATATATATATGGGGGTCTGCAGTGGCCGCTGGTTATGACCGCCAAGCAAGGGCTTAATATTTATTCTATATCCTACCCTGAAAATCTATTGAGACTGTCTATAATACACTTAAACTTTTTCATAAAAGCGTCCTTCGGTAATTTCTTTAACTAAATCTCACAACCCAACCCAAACCTTAAAACTTATTTTTCTAATTTCATCCTATAACTCTAAACATAAGTTTAATGTTTCTAATTGTTAACCGAAATTTCTGTCCACACATTATACCATACAGGCGCCCACTATATATGTCTTTGTCGAAGATATATGTTCTTTGACAAAACATTTTTCACAGCACTTTCTAGCACGCATGATCAGCTTGATTGAGGCATGACCCCAATGCTGACATTTCTCTTTGATGGGGAGGTAGTAGCACATTATAAGCTTACGCCTCCTCACCAGATGGTCATAAGTAGACTTAATAATCAACACTTGAGGGCAGCCGACCTAGGTAGAAGCTGCTAAATGGTCGGTCGTCCTCTTGTCTCTGATTTTCAGCCCCATGGATTTTATCTGTTATATTCCTTTGTTATATTTTGAATACCTGATGATGTCACCGGATTCATACTCAACCCGGTCATTGAAATGATCATAGTATAATAAACCTTTCAAGGATTTACACCAGTCCAGCCTCCTGTTATTTTATAATATACTAGCAGTGGTACCCAACATTGCACGGGATAAGGTATTGTGTAATATATAACCGCCTTAGCTAAGCTTAGTATTGCCACAACCACGGCTGGCAAAG
>OZ024741.1:189224360-189304360 GCA_964016885.1 Eledone cirrhosa
TAAAATTATTAAAAAAATATTTTATAAGAGATAAGGAGATTTTTTTAAAAATAAGTAATTTTTTTAAAAATATATGAAATATTTTAGAAGTAAAATATAAAAATAAAAATGAAAAATTTAAGAAGTAAAAAATAAAAAATAAAAATAAAGAATTAAAAAACCTTAAATAATATTAAAATTAAAGTTAAAATTAAAAGTTAAAATTTAAACATTTAGGATCATATATGTATATAATTTAAGAAAATTTAAAAAGTGAAATTATAACAAGTTGAATTATAGCAAACAATATATGGAAATAAGTAGAAATATTATAAGTGTAATTATAATTTATATATAGTTCTAAATGTTGAATTTAGGCGATGTTTACAAGAACAAAATAAATTCATACGTATATTAATAGAGTTCTTACATTTAAGTATGAAGAAAATTTCCTCAACACACAACTTGCAAAATCTAGATAAAGCTGTGTTGCGGTAGGCAGGTGCTTTTGAAATTATTTCCCAAGTTAAAGAATAGTCCATATTTTAGGATTTTAAGTTCCATATCAGGTTTGATAGAGAAGTTGAAGATGTTTTACCAATATTATTAAACGAGCATTTGTGATTATTAAAACGAGTTTTAAAGTCTGTAGAAGTTGAACCTACATAGTTAAATATATTATCACTGGTTTTCACTGTGCATTTATAGACCACATCCTTATCTAAGCACTTATTTTTTTTAAATAAGTGCTTAGGGGCGTGCGTAGGGGCGATAAAAGGAGCCATAACCAAATGCTCGTCTCACACAAAGCCGGCCAGTCTACCGCGGCTGGTGGTTTTACCCTTCCAAGCGGTCGAAACCAACATAATAGAAAGAAGAACTTGATTCTTGGTGCATGGAATGTGTGCACCCTCATGGATAGGGAAACCTCCTTGAGGCCAGAGAGAAGAACTGCCCTCATAGCGAGGGAATTAGCTCACTACCGGATCAACATAGCCGCCCTCAGCGAGACCAGACTCGCTGAAGAAGGATCAGCAGAACTGAAAGGAGGCTACACCTTCTTCTGGAAGGGCAATGCAAAGGACGAGGACAGACTCCATGGGGTAGGCCTGGCTACCAGACCTCCCAACACCTGTGAGTGAGCTGCTGATGAAGCTCCTTGACCCATCTCGGCATGTCACAGTCATCAGCGTGCACGCCCTCAGACTCACCAGCAGCGATGAAGCAAAGGACGCTTTCTACGGGGAACTCAACACACTTGTGAAGGGTGTCCCCCAAGCGACAAACTCATCCTACTGGGGGACTTCAATGCAAGAGTCGAGTCTGACAGCAGCAACTGGAGAGGCATACTGGGACCTCACGGCACAGGGAAGCTGAACTCTAACGGCATTATACTGTTGAGTTTCTGTGCCGAGAACGACCTCACCATCTCCAGTACACTGTTCCGCCAGGCAGACAAGTTCAAGACGACATGGATGCACCCCAGATCCAAACTGTGGCATCTGATTGACTTTGTCATATGCCGTAGGAGGGACATCTATGACGTCAGAATCACCAGGGCGATGCGTGGTGTAGAGTGTTGGACTGACCATTGCCTTGTCAGGACCATCCTGTCATTGCACATCACCCCGACACATCGCAAGACTCCAAAAGTCTGTAGGCCAGCTTTCGACGTCGCATGACTCAAGCAGCCAGAGCATCGTGATGCGTTCGTGGAAGACCTGGACCGCTGGCTGACTGCCCATGGACCACTGACCGGACACCCAACTCAACAGTGGGACCAGTTCAGGTCGCTGGTGACAGAGTCAGCTAAGGCAACCAACGGGCCGAGGAGGAGAGTCCACCAGGACTGGTTTGATGAAAACGATGAGCGCATCAGACAACTCCTGGACGAGAAGAGAAGGGCTTTCATTGAGTGCCAGAATGACAGCTCCTCCACCTCGAAGCGTGACCACTTCAAGCACCTCCAGAGGCAGACCCAAGCAGCACTATGCAGAATGCAGGATGAGTGGTGGGAGAAGAAGGCCGAAGAAGTCGAGAAATACGCTGACACAAAGAACTCCCAGATGTTCTTCAGCGCCATCAGGGACATCTACGGACCCCCCCAAGCCTATCAGCACACCGCTGCTGTCTGCTGACGGCTCGACCCTGCTGAAGGAGAAGAGCAGCATCAACTCGAGGTGGAGAGAGCACTTAAGCAACCTGCTCAACAGGCCCTCCACTGTCGACCCTGCCGCCCTCGACCAGGTCCCACAGAAACCCATAGTCGGCTACCTCGACCCCCCCCCCCCACGTTGGATGAAGTCACGAAAGCAATCAACCAGACCAGCTCAGGAAAGGCCCCTGGGAAGACGGGATTCCTGCTGAGATCTTCAAGTTGGCCGGTCCAGCTGCCCTGAGGAACTTCCAGACCCTCCTCACCAGCATATGGGAGGAAGAAGAGGTGTCCAAAGACTTCAGGGATGCCACAGTTGTCTCGCTTTTTAAGAACAAAGGCAGCAAAACTGACTGTGGCAACTATCGGGGCATCTCTCTCCTGTCCATCGCTGGGAAGGTCCTGGCTTGGGTCATGCTCAACCGCCTCATTGCCAACATCTCGGAGGACAACCTGCCTGAGGCCCAGTGTAGGTTCCGCCCAAACCGCAGCACAATCGACATGATCTTCTCTGTACGCCAGGTGCAGGAGAAGTGTGTCAAGCAGAACATGGACCTCTTTGCCGTCTTCATAGACTTGACAAAGGCCTTCGACACTGTTAGCAAGGAGGCCCTCTGGTCGATCCTATTGAAGTTTGGATGCCCAACAAAGTTCGTGAACCTGATACGGCAATTCCATGACGACACGGCCGGGCAGGTACGCTTGGGCGGAGAGGCATCAGAGTGGTTCGGAATCACCAACGGCATCAAGCAAGGATGTGTGCTGGCTCCCGTCCTCTTCAACCTGTTTTTCACCTGCGTGCTCAATCATGCTGTCAGGGACCTCGAGCACGGGGTGTATCTGCGATGCAGACTGGATGGCTCCCTGTTTGACCTGCGGCGCCTGACAGCCAAGACAAGGACCGTGCAAAGGATCGTCCTGGAGGCACTTTTTGCTGATGACTGTGCCCTCATGGACCACAGGGAGTCTGACCTCCAAGTCATCGTCAACAAGTTTGCGGAGGCCTCCTGCGTCTTCGGTCTCACAATTAGCCTTAGCAAGACTGAGGTCTTGTTTCAGCCTGCAGCTGCCTCCGTCATCCACCCTCCTTCCATCTCCATCGGTGGCACACAGCTAAAGACGGTGGACAACTTCAAGTACATCGGCAGTGTCATCAGCAACAATGGAAGCCTCGACAAGGAGATAAACGCCAGGATCTCCAAGGCCAGTCAAGCCCTTGGCCACCTGAGGACACGTGTCCTGAACCAGCACAACATCAGGCAGTCCACCAAGCTCAAGGTGTACAGGGCTGTTGTTCTCACCAGCCTCCTCTATGGATGTGAGACATTGACCCTGTACAGAAGGCACCTGAAGCAGCTGGAACGATTCCACATGCGCAGCCTGCGGTCAATCATGAACATCAAATGGCAGGACTAGGTCTTCAACCTCGAAGTTCTTGACATGGCTGAGACAACCAGTGTCGAAGCTATGAATCTGAAGAGCCAGCTTCGATGGGTGGGACATGTCATCCGGATGGACGATCACAGGCTTCCGAAGCAACTGATGTATGGGGAACTCTGTTCGGGGAAACGAAAGCGGGGCAGGCCTCTCAAGAGGTTCAAAGACTGCGTGAACTCCAGTATCAACAACACTGGAATCACCCCCAAAACAACTCAAGTCCCATGCTCAGGACAGGACTGAGTGGCGAGCCCTTACCAGACGCGCCAAGGACTCTTTTGAAGAGAAGAGACGGGCAGAGGTCACTGAGGCCTGTGAAAGGAGGAGAAAGGCAGCGACTCCGGTCTCTTCCCCTGCCCCCACTATCCCCGGACCTGCAAGTCAAGGATTGGCCTCCACAGCCACCTTCGTGCCCACAGCAGCCGGGAACAACAATGGAGAAGATGTCATCATCGTTTTTGATGCACAACCAAGATATGTATGTGTATATATATATATGTACGTAGATGGATAGATACATACATACATACACACACAAACACACGCATATATCTAATTAGAAACGAATTGTAGCTAGGCTCAATATATATGTGAAATAAATGATTGGAAATAATTATATACTTATAACTCAAAATACATAAACACACATGTACACACACACACACTGGTATACATATTTGGTTATGTGTGTTTATGTGTTTTTCCGTAAGACAAATGTACGCATATATTCTTAATAAGTATATAATTATAAGTATATAATTATATAGTTATTAAGAATATATGCGTACATTTGTCTTACAGAAAAACACATAAACACACATAACAAAATATATATACCAGTGTGTGTGTGTGTACATGTGTGTTTATGTATTTTGAGTTGTAGATATTTATCTATTCCTATAGATATACATCTTGAAATGTATTTGAATGTGTAATATATTCATGCTTTTATATGAGCGTGTGTTTCTGTCTGTATGGCTGTGTGCATTAGCAGATTTAATCATGTCTAATATTCACTACGACTCTTATAAACTGTACATATACATACATGTATCAATTAAATGAACATATACAAATACTAATACATTCTAATGTATACAGACACACACACAGACACACATGATAAAATAGGAAAAGTGTATTAACACTGTGGATGTTATCTTGCATTAGAAGATAGATGAGACCAAGAAAAGAAAAAATAGGTAATAATTAGATAAAAGGCATGTATATATATACACACACTCATACAGGGTACCCCACCAAAAATGTATTCACATTTCAGCAGCATTCTAATAAATATTGCCTGTAAAGGTAATCAAAATGTGTATACATTTTTGGGGAACACCCTGTGTATATATATATATATAAATTCCGACCTCACATACTTACACCTCTCCAAGACAATGTCACTGGACCGAGATCTTTGGCGCTACACAGTAATACAGAAGACCTGCCTTGCCTAAGTACAAAGCAAAACCTACAGTCAGTAGGCACCTCTAACAAAAATACACCCCCGTCCCACCACCCCCACCTCATCCACACCACCCCTTTCGATGTAAAGTTATGTTGGTATCCAGTCCGAAATAAATGAGGTCGTGTAGGTGTCACGACAAAAAAAAACACACAGTCCACGCTGTAATGTGGCCATGTAGATAACATGGTAAAAACCTCCCAGTCCACACTGTAAACGTGGTTGGTGTTAGGAAGGGCATCCAGCCGTAGAAAACCCGCCAGACAGTCCTATGCGAGCAAGACAACCACTCTTGCCTCACGTGGGACAATTCCCGTCCAAATCCATGCAAGCGTGGAAGATGGACGTTAAACTATGATGATGATGATGATGATGATGATATATATATATATATGATGCCTGTGTGAGATGCGCGATGCTACATGGTAGTGAGACATGGGCAGCAACTGCAGAGGATATGCGACGGCTGGAGAGAAATGAAGCAAGCATGCTCCGTTGGATGTGCAATGTCAATGTGCATGAACGACCAACCATAGACAAGTTGAGAAAGAAACTGGGTAGAAGAGGGATAAGTTGTGGTATGCAGGAGAGAAGACTGAGATGGTATGGGCATGTGATGCGCATGGAGGATGACCGCTGGGTAAAGAAGTGCCAAGAAATCCCAGTAGAAGGAAGACACAGGAGAGGTAGACAACAAAAAACATGAGCTGAAACTCACGGAGGAGATAACGAAAAAGCGTGACAAGTGGAGAGATGCTGTGCTGAATGGGACCCATCCCACCCTTGCAAGCAGGGAAAAGCGGATGTAAAATGATGATGATGATGATGATATATGTATTACGTGTTCCAGCTGATAAGCTGAGGCCATGCTGGGGTACCATCATATATATATATAAATTAAATAGAATCGGAGTCAGTGTTGCAGCACACCTAGAAACTTTATTGGCATATTACAATTGTTTCAATATGGAGCAGCTCAGGGTACAATCATAATGACCGGTTCCCAACTCTTCTTTGACAGCTCCTCAAATATGTGAGTTTATATGTGCAAAGACATGAGCAAACATATAAACTCGCATAGCTGTGGAGATGTTGAAGAAGAGTCGGCCCCGGTTATTATAATTGTATCCTGGGCTGATCCATATTGTAATATGCCAATAAGAGTTTTACATATACTGCAACACTGATTTTGATTCTACTTACTCTATTTACACACTGCACTCTACAGCCGTCTTAAGTCTGAAATACAACCCAACCTTAAATGAACCTCATAACAGCATTGAGTACTTTGAACAGCACACTCTCTGTAACTCTAGTTACATACCTAACTGACACACACACACTATATCATCACCATCATCATCATCTTCGTTTAACATCCATTTTCCACGCTAGCATGGGTTAGACGGGAGTTGTCCCACTTGAGGCAAGGCTGGTCGAGTGACCGTGTCTCGCTCATATAGGACTATCTGGCAGGTTTTCTACGGCTGGATGCCCTTCCTAACACCAACCACATTTACAGTGTGGAACTGGGAACTTTTTACCGTGTTACCTACACGGCCACATTACAGCGTGGACTGTGTGTGTTTTTAGTCGTGACACCTACACGATCTCGATCTCATTTTTTTGTGCTGTTGATGGGAGTGGAAGGATGGGGTAGGGGTAGTGGATTGGGGTGTATATTTGGTTAAGAGGTGCCTACTGACTGTAGGTTTCGCTTTGTACATAGGCAAGGCGGGTCTTCTGTATTGCTGCGTGGCGCCAAAGATCTTGGTCCAGAGACATTGTCTTAGAGAGATGCAAGTGTGTAAGGTCGGAATTTATCAGATCGTCCCAGGTTTTTCTGGGTCTACCTACTCCGTAACTACCATCAATTTTGATCACCCTGCACTTTTTTATGCAGCTGTCGTCTTTCATGCACATCACGTGACCATACCAACGTAGTCTTTTCTCAAGTAAACAGCATCTGATCCCTCTTATTCCTAATTTCTCACTTAGTTCATTTATGCTTTGCCGGTTACGTATATTACTATTACACATGCAACGGAGCATGCATGCTTCGTTCCTTTCCAGTCTACGCAGGTCCTCTGCACGTAATGCCCATGTCTCACGGCCATGTAGCATTGCTGCTCGTATACAGGCATCATACAATCTGCCTTTCATTTTTAGAGAGAAACCTTTTGTGGCCAACAGCGGTATAAGCTCTCTGAACTTTTTCCATCACGTTCTGACTCTGGCTACTGTACTTTCAGAACACCCTCCACCACTGCTGATTTCGTCACCCAGGTAACGGAAAGTGTCTACTATTTCTATAGAACCATCTGGGCAATAGAAGGAGCTAGTATCCTTTGGACACTTGCTACTTATTGCACCTGAGCATTGGCCACATATGAAGTCTACGTTCTTAGATAGTTTACCTGTGATCCCACTACATCTTTTATGTACCCATACTTTGCATTTGGGACATAAAATGGAATATATATATATATATATATAAATATATATATATATATATATATATATATATATATAGAGAGAGAGAGAGAGAGATAGAGAGAATTATGTGTGTGTGTATATATATATATATATATATCTATATATATATATATATATATATATATATATATATATGTATATATCTGTCCTATTAATATTATAAGAACCCTTTCCAACTAAAGCTTCAAAGCTTCAGATTATTCAGGCACATTAATGAACCCATACAAGAATGGAAAAGTCTATAAGAAATGATGAAAATGAGATATATACATATTTACAAATCCATACACACATATTTATATATATATATATATATATATATATATATAAAGGACGTAAAATAAGAAAATATTTTTTTAAAAAAATTAAAAAAAAAATTTTTTTCTTACTTAAATTTTCACTCCAACTAATTAGTTTCTGCAATGGGAGTGAAAATTTAAGTAAGAAAAAAATTTTTTTTAAATTTTTTTAAAAAAATATTTTCTTATTTTACGTCCTTTATATTATTGTTCTGCATTCTCCTGCATTGAACCACCTAGGTACTATGACATAACCTGTGTATTTGCTGGCATGGGCGTGCATCTGTGCGCTTATGTTAGTTGATATATTAAATTATCTATATTTATCTCCAAATCACTGATTTGTCGAGCAAACTTGTCAAAAGCACTTCTAAAAAAATTTTTTTTGGGGTGTTAGTAGGCGTCAGTCATCTTACCATCCCATTCCTTCTAACTAGCCTCTGTGTCACGTGATTGATTCTTTAGAATCGGCCATTTGACTTGAAGCAGTGAGAATTTCGGTACATAGAATCCAGTCCTCGCAAGCTGTTCGATCTACCGAATTATTATTATTTTTATATGAGCCGCCAGTGTCCGCGCATTGCCTGGAGACTTAACTGAGAATAGACTTCCTGATGACGCAGTGAATTCTCGACAGTTGGATTACATAACTGTCTTTATCCCATTGCAGAAACTAATTAGTTGGAGTGAAAATTTAAGTAAGAAAAAAATTTTTTTTAAATTTTTTTAAAAAAATATTTTCTTATTTTACGTCCTTTATATTATTGTTCTGCATTCTCCTGCATTGAACCACCTAGGTACTATGACATAACCTGTGTATTTGCTGGCATGGGCGTGCATCTGTGCGCTTATGTTAGTTGATATATTAAATTATCTATATATATATATATATATATTTATACACACATACACACATATTTATATATATATAGAGATTTTGAGTTTATGTTGGTTGTATACCAACACCTCAGTATGCAGGCTGGAGCACTCGACGAAGTGCACAGGTTGGTTTGGTTACTCCGGAGTAGTGTAAAATAAAGTTAAATAAAAGTCAAATGATTAAAATTTAGCTTCGTTTATTACTGCTATATATATTTCAGTGACAGCCATCTTTGGCTGTGACCTCTTCAGGCAGTTTGAATTAGTATGGTATAGACAAATACATATGTTGTTTAGGTGTATAATATTGTCAATACTCTGATATGCCCAGTTCCTTGTTGGGTTGTTAATTCACTGAGGAACTGGAGTCATATATATATATATATATATTTATGTAATAGACAACACAATATAATTATTCTGTTAACCAAGGTTTTGTGAAGTTAGACGATTCTAACAGAAATCTTTATTATATTGTGTTGTTTATTACATAATTTATAGCTCTGTACTATACATAGAGCACACTTCTTTCATTTACCTTTTCTACGGAAATACTGAACATATATTTATATGTGTGTGTGTGTGTGTATTTATAAATATATATATCTTCATCATCATTTTACGTCCGCTTTTCCGAGCGTGGGACGAGCCCTCTTCATCACAGCATCACTCCATATCACGGTCCTTTGTCGTCTCCTCTCTGAGCTTCAGCGATCTGAGGTCAGCTCTCATCACCTCTGCCGATGTCTCACTACCATGCAGCATTGCGTATCTCACACAGGCATCATACAACTGACCTTTCGTTCATAGGAAGAAACCCTTCGTTGTCAACAGAGGAAGTAGCTCCCTAAACTTTTTCCGTCCAGCCCTTATTCTAGTTACTATGGCCTTGGAGCATCCTCCTCCTTTGCTAATTTAATCACCTGGATATCGGAAGCTGTCAACCACCTCTATAGATCCTACCTACACTTGAAAAATGTGTCTATTACTGACACATCTACTATCAGTTTTTCTTGAACATCTACTACATACAAAGTTTTCCTTTCCTGTTAGTTTGCCTGCTATCTCACTACACCTCTTGTGTACCCAAGATTTGCATTGTGTACATTTTATAGAGTTTATGCCAACTCCTTTTCTACATATTGAGCATGGCAATTTCCCTGATGGAATCAGAGCTTTGTCCTCTTTCCTACTTATCAATACTTTAGTCTTTACTAGGTTCACTCTCTGTCCCTCCGATTCCAACTGCTGTTTCCACAGCTGGAATTTATTCTCTAACTCCTCTACTTATTCTACTATAAGTACCAGATCGTTAACATAGAGAAGTTCCCATGACAGCCAGTCTTAAACTTCTCAGTTATGACTTGGAGAACTATAATGAACACAAGTGGGCTGAGGTCCGAACCCTGATGAACTCCTACTTGTATCTGGAATTCTTCACGAAACTCCATTCTTACACTCACTTTACTGACAGCACCTCTGTACATAGCTTGCACTGTCCTCACAAGCCATTCCTCAACACCTAGTTTCCTTAGGGACCACCAGATGCCAGATCTGGGTACTCTATCAAAGGCCTTCTCTAGGTCAACAAAAGATAAATATAGTGACGTATTCTTCTCTTAGAACCTCTCTTGTAGTTGTCTCACTAAGAAGAGGGCATCTGTTGTACTTTTCCTGGTCACAAAATCAAACTGCATCTCATCTAATTTTACTTTTTCTCTAATTAGTTGTGTTAGCACTCCTGTCACTTTCATAATCTGATCCATCAGTTTATGCCCCTATAATTGCTCCTCTCCAGAGCATCCCCTTCTCTTTTGTAACAATTGTGTTTATATGTGTGTGTATATATATATACATGTGGTGACATGGATAAAAAGCATCCGGTTCATACTGTAAAGTGGTTAGCATGAGGAAGGGTCTCCAGCCATAGAAACCAAGCCAAATTACAGATCCCTATGAGCAAGACATAATGTGACAATCCATCTGACCCATGCAAGCATGGAAAAATAGACATTAAATGATGATAATAATGATTATGATGCTGAGATATATATATATATATATATATATTCATCAACAGCCGATCAACTTTCGTCAAACTGGACCGAGGAAACAGTGTTTCCATTGGTCTTTCTAATTGCTAATACTATCTGTCGGTCGCAACTCCAGGTAGAAGGAACAACATGAAATAAAGTGCCTTGCTCAAGGACATAACACATCACCCGGTCCGGGAATCGAACTCACAACCTCATCATTGCGAATCCAATTCTCTAACCACTCAGCCAGATGCCTTCCCACACACACACACACACACACACACACACATATATATATATATTCTACTTTTGGCACAAGGCCAGCAATTAACCAGTACATTACTGGTAATTTATTTTATCGACCCCGTAACAATGAAAGGCAAAGTTAACCTTGGCGGGATTTGAACTCAGACAATAAAGGGCCATAACTCTTTGCTGCAAAGCATGGCGTCCGACCCTCTACCGTTACTGCCAATCCACCCCCCTATATCAATAATAATAATAAATGGAAAATATCTTTATAAAACCATATTTATTTTATTATACGTATTTCAAGGGTACTAATATTTAAGTACGCTTTCGTCAGATAAAATATAATAATTGGTGTAAAGATAGTGACATATCTTCATGTGAACTTCATGTTATAAGTTCAGTGAGGATAGTGAATATAATTTTTCAAAACTCAGGGAAAATATGCTAATTAGGATAACGTTAAAACTGAAAAGATCCATTAAGTTTAGACGCTAGATAGATTTTAAATATTTATCTGAATTTTTTTAAAGGGTTTGCTATTAAATTTGAAAAAAATATTGTAGAGTTATTTTAGAATGATTTATAGAAATATGTATATATACACCCAAACATATTTACATGGGTATAGAAAGAATGATATAATTATATTTATTTATTTATTTAATAATATATTTTAAGAATATGGAAGTGTTTATAATATTTAGGTGAGAATTATAATGTATTGTATTAAATAGAGAACTATTAATTTATTAAAGTAATTACAACAATATAATATGTGAAAGATACCCTGTATTTAGATATGCGAGTGGATATATTTTTCGCATATATTTTAATATTATGATGAATAGCATGTATCATCATCATCATCATCATCTTCGTTTAACGTCCATTTTCCACGCTAGCGTGGGTTAAAGAGTCATTGTTTATTTCAGTATAACATTATCTCTCTCACACAATGTTTCAATCAACTGACTTCTAAATCAATGCTTTTGTATTAGAATTATCAATAAATAATACACAGTATGTTTTATTGAATTCAGTAAATTAATGGTTTAGTTTGGGAGTAACTGAAACAATATCGATTTAGGGTTTACTTCTCACAATAGTATTGTTTGTCTTTTATATTAGCCCATGTTTGTTTTTCATATTTATCCATTTCTCTCTCTCTCTCTCTCTCTCTCTCTCTCTCTCTCTCCCCCCCTCTCTCTCCCCCCCCCTCTCTCTCTCTCTCTCAAAAGTACAATAGATGATGACGTTCAATGACGATATATACTAGTTTCATGCTTTATATAATAGGAAGAGTCTTAATCTTTCGGATGCTAATCCTTCATCAGAAAATAGAATGAGAAATAGAAAAATAGAGGAGAATGAGTAGGGGCAGAAACGAAAACAAATTTTTTGAGAAAAAGTAGGTCTGTTCATTTCACTATCTCTTATATATATATATATATATATATATATATATATATATATAGCGGCGATGAATTAGTTTAGCGAGGTTTTTTATATGAAATCGTGTGTTGAAACAGATATTGTTATACTTGGTTATATCGCAGATATAAAAGACAGCGAGAAGCGAAAACCAACCAAACAGTGAGTGTGTTCTGTTATTAATTCTGGCAATATTACGCAAATATGACCCTCCCCAAGTATAACAATATATATATATATATATATATATATATATATACATATATATATAGCCAGATGGCTGGAACAGGTAAAAGATATATATATATGTGTATATATAAGAATATGTTGTCATGGTTGCATGTGGTTCAAGGCAGTGTTAGGTAAGCAGGAAAATGTGAAGTGAAACAAATACCATGGTAACATAAAATAAACTGAAATAAACTGAAAAAACAATAAAATATGTAAGAAAAAACTCTTTTTAAAACCATATACATCTTATGTCCTATAGTATGCTGTAAGATGGGTTTGGCATAGCCAACTGGCCTGTCCCTACTCATGGCAGTGCCATCCAATACTAGGCCACAAAACTATGGCTACACTGTGAAATGGGTTAGGCTCCTCTTATCGGTGCCATCCAGTACTGGGTTCCAACTGGCCTCTTCACATGGACCACCCGTCTAACCCATGCAAACATGGAAAAACTGATGCTAAATGGAAATGATAAAGATGATGAAATGATAATGTTCATATAGGTAGGGAATCTGGGAAGACAAAGGTGTGTGTCAGTAGAATGGGAGTGGAAAGGGAGAACTATCCGACAAGGTAGCTCATCTAACTTAATTCTCTCTCTAATTAGTAACTTTCATGATCTGGTCTATCAACTTCATTCCTCTGTAGTTACCTCCCTCTAGTGTGCCTCTGCCTATGTAGCAGTTTACAATGATACAGTTGCGCCATATGACACCCTCTTCTACTTGATTAATTACAGTATCTGATTAGCTTGTAACCTCCCATGCCAGATGATTCTAGTATCTCAGTAACTATACTGAATGAGCCAGTTGCTTTCCCTATCTTCATATCTTTAACTGATTTGACTATCATACCGCTGGCAACTATTATGGTTGGTACCTCAGTTATCACTACATAGGATTGCCTCACAGTGTCCTATTTATTTTGATCATTCAATAATCTCTTGTGATAGGACTTCAATGTTTCTTTCTTTTCAGCATCAGACAGAGCAAGTGCACCACTATCATTTCAAATACACTTTTTTCCCAACAACATCTCAATTTTCTCTAACACAATGCCTTGTAATCTGGAACATTTCACACCTCTGGTCTCTAAGTAAACCTGATTTGAAGCTTCTTTTCAAGCTATTTAGTATTAATTTCTGTTTCCCCCTTCCCCAGGCCTGTCTTTTTGCTTTTATGGCTTCATCTACCCTGTTATTCAACGTATGTATGTCTGTGTGTGTGTGTTGCATCCTGCTTTATTCTTGGAAAATTTCTATATCATCATCATCAATACATATAAAATGATGATGATATATATATATATATATATATATATATATATATATAGTTGAAAAGTGGGTAAAGTTCTATACAAATTGAAGGTTATAGAAAAAAGTAAGAATGTAAACAGCACGGAAGTGTAAAAAAGGAGAAAACATTTTTTTGAAAAGAAAGATGTTTTTATAAAATATATAAAATACTAGCGGATATTAAATAGCAATTGTGTATACCATTTATGTCAATACTTCAGTGCTGCTTCGAAAACTATACTTTTACAAAATCATTGGCTTTTTCCAAAAGGGGGTTCCTGCCCCCAGGGGTCCCCTACCCAATATGTGCCAATTCTGAGAGTTCATATTCATCTGTAGGACAAAGGTAGCCCATGTGTCAAGTTTTGTGAAAATCGGTTGCGAACTCCAGAAGTTATGACGTTTTGTTGCATTGCACTGCAGTGCTTCAGTCGACTCCAAGGAAGTGGTTAAAGTGGTTATCTGCCGGGGGGCCCTATAATCAATATCTGGAAAAATGACAGTGCCCATGACCATCCGGAGTACATAAGTAACCTATGTCTTAAGTTTGGTGAAAATACTGTAGAAATGCATAAGGTTTATACATACGCGCGTGCGTTCGTGTGTGTGTGGGGTGGGGGGGGTATGTATTTGTGTGTGCGTATGTATGTGTATGTCCATATGTATGTACTGGCCTAAATCTTCACTATTTACTTTTACTATTTTAATAACCTCTGACATTTTCGTTTTCAATTTTATTTACATCATTCTTAAACTCCGGGGCTGGAAATCATTCTGTTATGTTAAATAGAATATTAGTCTAACGACTCCATTTATACCATAAACTTGGTCTTGTCTTTACATAAAATTGTTCTTCACGCTCCACATAACGACGTATTATCCTCGCTTTTTTTCCTGTTCATTGCCAGGGAACGTCTTCACGAACCAAAATATCGTCTTCCTGTTTTTGTTCGGTTGCAACGTTTCTCGAAATATTTACTTCTGCGTTCACAGATTACTCTTAGTTCAATTTGAATGGGAAATTCCTGTTTCATTGATTTTCTCCGTAACCATGGAAGATTGTAGCTTGAACGTCGACCCAACGCCTCCTCGGGTCATTCTGCATAACTGTGTAAATTTTCGCTGCATTCCACCAAGCCGTTTCGACGTTTATCCGACTACACCTACATATACAACGTCCGACCACTTCCAATTTATATAGTAGATTTGTTTATATATGAATGACAAAAAGAAAGTACAAAACTATACATGAATTGTTTCTACTAAACCTTCAATTTAAGACACAACCTACATATTTGATAGGACTCCAGCTCACTTCTTCTTCTTCTTCTTCTTTTGCTCCCCCTGGAACATTGGGCTGCGAGCCACCCCCACACAACGCCATGTTCTGAGTCTGCTTTTCAACTCCACCGTGATGCATGGTGCGTCATAGTTTATCTAACCATTTTTTTAGGTCTTACTACGGCTGATTTCTTCCAGAGAGAAAGAAAGAGATGGAGAAAGGCAGAGAAGATTCATCCCCGGAGGAATAATAAAAAATGTTTACACTGCACATTTCAATTTTTCAAAGCTAAAGCTGCCGATCCAAAATCAGTAATTCAACTCCCTGAAAACTTTCAAATATATGCTGTTCTAGTATGAATACTATGCTAAGGGGCAGCTGTCCACAAAGTAAGATTTACTTGCATGTCCCTGCTCATATAAACACATAAATACATGCATACATACATTACAGTTGATATTTTTTTTTTATTAAAGCGTTTTCATATTATATATATATATATATATATATAGTGATGAAACATAAGTCAATTGCATGAACACATAATCCTTTATTTACTGCTTTATTTGTATGAAATTGTAAATAAGACAAAAGTATTAGAACAGGGGGAAATAACTCACCGAACGCGATAGTTTTGGGGCCACAGGGACCACATTTTTCAAGTTAGAGATTTGAAACCTCATCTATTTGCTTCCTTGGCACTTTTTACATAGGTGTGTAAATTTTCATGTCAATCCGACCAAGTCTACTACCATTTAACCGTGCACACCTGAATTTCAACCACCGCCCATTTCACAAATATATATTAGATTATCGGTTTCGATGTAATTTCTCTTATCAAATATTAAAGTTAAATTAAAATTTAAAAGTAAAAAATTAAGGGTTGAAGAAGGTCTGTTCATATTTCGTGTTTTGAGAATATATATATAGAAATATATATATATATATACCATTCAACATGCAATTTTACATGCACATTCCAATGTATCTATACATTCACACATTCTTCCCTCATTGCATATATTCATATACATACTGACATAAATTTACACACACAGCACACAAAGAACTAGTGGCAACCAGTATACTATGAGTGGGAAGGAGGAGATTTTTATAGAGCATTCTTACATAATGTTTAAATGATAAACAGAACTGTCACATGACACAGTGTTTGTTATTAAATGAATCTTTTATAGTCTAGTTCATGACATATTCACACCTTCAGTTCTCACCCATCCTACACATCCTCTTTTTAGCTTATGTCTGCTTCTTCTGTCTGCTTCTTCTCTCCTCTCTCTCTCTCTCTCACTCTCTCTCATCCATATACACCCATACACACTCTCTTTCTATCTCACTCACGAAATATAGATCCTACCAACATTTGAAAAATGCAGGTAGGATCTATAGAAGTGGTTGATAGCTTCCAGTACCTAGGTAATCAGATTAGCAAGGGAGGGGGCACTCCGAGGCCATAGTTTCTAGAATAAGGATGGGTTGGAAGCAGTTTAGGGAGCTGCTTCCTCTGTTGACAAAGACGGGTTTCTCCCTGCGAATGAAAGGCCGATTATATGATGCCTGTGTGAGATGCGCGATGCTGCATGGTAGTGAGACATGGGCAGCAACTGGGGAGGATATGTGACGGCTGGAGAGAAATGAAGCAAGCATGATCCATTTGATGTACAATATAAATGTGCGTGAACGACCAAGCATAGATGAGTTGAAAAAGAAACTGGGTATAAGAGGGATAAGTTGTGGTGTGCGGGAGAGAAGACTGTGGTGGTATGGACATGTGATGTGCATGGAGGATGACCGCTGGGTAAAGAAGTGCCAAGAAATCCCAGTAGAAGGAAAACGCAGTAGAGGTAGACCACGTAAAACATGGGTAGAGGTGGTGAGAGCAGACCTCAGATAGCTGAACTCATGGAGGAGATGACGAAGGACCATGAAAAGTGGAGAGATGCTGTGCTGAATAGGACCCGTCTCACCCTTGCAACCAGGGAAAAGCAGATGTAAAATGATGATGATGATGATATATATAATTGTTTCTACTTTAGGCACAAGGCCAGCAATTACCCAGTGCATTACTGGTACTTTATTTTATCAACCCCGTAAGGATGAAAGGCAAAGTTAACCTTGGCAGGATTTGAACTCAGATCATAAAGGGACGTAACTATGCTGGAAAGCATGGCGTCCGACCCTCTACCGATACTGCCAATGCACCGCCCTTATGATATATATAATAAAAAGGACGAGGTGTTAGACCTTCATTACATTTATTGAGGTGTGACGCACGTTTTATGATTGATCAGTTCAAGGCTCAATCTGTATTGATTGTGCCCGACTCTGGAATCAAAAGCTCATCAGATTTCCGTTATCATAATGACATAATCTAAACTATATATATATATATAACTGTGAATGTATGTTGCCTAGTGGTTAGAGTATTAGGAATACAATCATGAGGTTTTGCAATCAATTCTGGATCTGGCACTACATTGTATCCTTCAGCAAGATACTTTATTTCACATTGCTCCAGTAAACTCAGCTGGGAAAAATGAGTTGTGACATCTCTTGTGCCATGCTGTATTGGCCTTTGTCTGTCTCTTGGAGAATATCTGTGGAGAGAGGAGACTAGCATGCATGAGCCACTGGTGGTCTTCCACAAAAACACTTAGCTCAAGCTTGGGCCTCGGAGGGAGAGAGAAAGCATGTGTGTGTGTAGAGAGAGAGATAGGGGGGGGGGACAGAGGGAAGCAGGAGAGGTAGATATAAGCTAAGAAGAGGATGTGTAGAAGAGTAAGAACTGAAGGTGTGAATATGTTGTGACCAAAGAGGATCTTTACCCATTTTTATAAAACATAATTGTTAAACTCCCTATCATAAAATCAAATAAAATGACTCCAGTCCAGCACTAGCTACAAACTCAAACAAATATCATCCAAACACCTCAATATGACCTAAGCTACCATATACATATGGCACTGGGTATCTATGTATAAATTTGAGCAACTTCTGTCCATCTGTCCATCACACAATGTATGGGTGTGTTTGTATGAATGTATGTGTGTAAAAGGATGGAAGGGGGTAGTGAAAAATCTATAGCAAAACAGTGGCTGGTGTTTCATTTGCTATGCTGTGTGTGAGTGTATGTGTGTGTTTGTGTACTCTCCAATGCATAACAATAACCAAACCTATACTAAATACTGGTACACAAGCTCTGAATATCATCAAGCTACTACTACTATTACTTTGACACTAAACTCTGCCAGTTGCAGAATGTGCATCAACATGAGATATTTTTCTCCACAAAGTTTGATCACCAACAGCAGAGTTTAAACAGCAAAGATGAAGTCCAGTCCATAGGTTGATATTATCAAGCCATCGTTTTGGCTGTCGGTCTCTGCTTCTCTTACCAGCCAACCTTCCTTCCAGGCATAACCTACTTACACCACGAGTTGATATTTTTATATGACTGTATAGTTTGAGTACTCTTGACTTGACAATTGATGTAATTGGTCTAAGTCTGGTAATGTTGAGCAGCTCACTGATACAGATACGGTCGCTAAACCGCTTGCCAGTCATAAGTCGCATGATGTGGTTCTGGAATATAGAGAGCTTCTGAAGTGACCTTGTCGTTCAATTAACACAGTCAAGACCATATAACACAACTGGTAGGATGTAAGTATCAAAGATCTTAGCCTGTTTTGATATATCTGTAGTGACCACTACCACATTACATAATCAGTATTGCACTTACACAGTCTCAGAACAGTCATCAATTAACAAACTCAAACTATATATCACAAATTAATAAGAATCAAAAGCAAACTATATATTATGTCCACTCAACCCTTTTAGGATAAAAGACAACTAACCTAGCAACAATCATTTTCACTGAAATAAACTATTTGCTTAATGATTAAAACTAGAACCAACTCAATCAAAACCTTGTAATTATTTATTAACCAAATGCAGACCACTCTGGAAATCAACATACATACACACACACATATATATATTGTGTGTGTATGTATATATATATATATGTGTGTGTGTGTGTGTATGTGTATATATATGTATGTATATATATATATATATATATATATATATATATATATATATATATATATATATATATATATATAAATATAAGAATCAAAGAACTGTTCAAAACATTATTGTGCTTACAGCTGTTTCCTCCAAACCGAGGTTTGGATTCTTCGGAGCAATTTATTAATGCATGGACAGTTATATGACCTCCTTTTCAGCCGAGAGACATACCAAATACATATTCAAACATTGATACATATTCAAACATTGTGGGTCAACATTCATTACAGAATTTAGAGTGGCAGTACACACATTGAGCTACTTAACTTACTGGTAATAAGGTAGTAATACATTACTGCCTACCACTATTTAGGGTGTGTGTAAAATACTTACAACTGCTTAAGGTTTTGTGTTTACATAACCATAAATAGTATAACTAATACTATATATATATATATATATATATATCACAGTCTGAGTGTGTGTGTCTCCATTTCTCTTTATATATATGTATATATATATATATATATATGTCCCTCACTGGCAGTATCGGTAGAGGGTCGGACGCCATGCTTTGACGCATAGAGTTACAGCTCTTGCCATTCTGAGTTCAAATCCCGCTGAGGTTAACTTTGCCTTTCATCCTTACAGGGTCGATAAAATAAAGTACCAGTAATACACTGGGTAATTTGCTGGCCTTGTGCTAAAAGTAGAAACAATTATTCAAGGTAGTGAATTGGTAGAATACAAAACAATATATACCTTGTGATATTTACTAACAGCTCTTTACATTCTGTTTTCAAATCCCACTGAAGTCAACATTGTCTTCCATCTTTTCAACATCAGTAAAATAGATACTTTTATCCAATGTATCCTTTGATATTTGTCTTTCTTTCAAACAATATAGTGTGATTTATGAGATTTGGTTGCTCTTTCAACCAGCTCAAGCAACCACAAAGATACATTACTGTGGTGCCTTTGGATTATTTCCTTTTTTTAGTGTTTAGTGAAGGAGGAAAGTACAGTGCCTGTGACTCTTTTCAGGGCCTCTGAGACTGGTGAAGAGGAAGGAGATATCTTCAAACTAGACACCTAGCCGGAATACTTGCAATAGAGTAGACTCTGTTAAAGAACCCAAGGGCCAGAAGGTGGTGTTAAACTGCAACAGTTTCTTGGATTTTAACTCAGAACAAAACAACCTGTTCTATCAATTCTACTAATCCACTACCCTAGACTGGTATTATGTTTTGTCAACCCCTGAAAAGATGAAAAACAATGTTGATCACAGCAGAATTCAGCTGGAACAAAAATACCACAAAGCATTTTGTCTTATACTCTAATGATCCTGCCATTCTTCTTCACTTCTTGTTTGTTAATTGTCTACTTAGCATTTCTTCCTTCCTGGGGCAGGAAGTTAGTCTTTATAGCATTCTTTGAGGTGAAATGTATTAGGGAAGTCTTTTCTAATACTCTATACAAAAATGGCATTTCAGTTGAGAGGTGTCAAGCACCTCTTCTGACTAACACAATAAAAATGTTTGCAGGTTCAAAAGAAAAGCTGTAACAATTAATTCCCTAATTTTTTCAAAATTCAATTAAAAGTTTTTCTTTTTAAACTTAATTAACCAAACTAAAATAATTAACTAGCAAGCAGAGAAAGTGAACATTAAATGATGGTGATCATCATTATAATCATGATGTGCTAGTTGTGTTGTGGTATTTTGTACAAAAGGGGGAGTGCAAGTGAGATGGGAAAGAGCTTGGTGCGTGATGTGAATTGATTGCAAATGCAGAGGGATGATGTTGAGGCATATATTGACAGGGGAAATGTGAAGGATATGAAAAGTAGAGGAAAATTGGCAGAAGAATCCCCTTCCCATTTAACTCCTTCTAGCTGAGAAAACATGACAGTGATCATAATGGTTATGATAATGATGAAGACAATGAAAAATGTAATTACAATCATGATGATGATCATCATTAGGATGATTATGATGGCTCTGATAATAATATTGTTAATATCTCCCCCAAAAGCTTTTTCAGATTTATCATATATCTACATTTTCATTAATCTCTTCAGTGCCGCAGACGAAATAACTCACCCTAACATGTTTGAAATCTTTTCCAACAGTTCATAACTTCAAAGTTATGAAATCGTTTCTAACAGTTCATAACTTCAAAGCTAGATGGGGTTACTAGTTTATTGATGTGATGTTTGTCAATCATTCAGATATGTGTTGTTAATAAATGTTTGTTTTAAAAAATAGTCATTTTACTGAAAAAAAAAACCTGACACAGCAACTGTAGCTGTGAAAAATATACACGGCAGTCAACAGGTTAAGGCAGCAGAGAGATAGTTTTAGAGCACTAAACACCAGCCCTTTGTCAGTGTTCCATCAACATGATGACTTGCACAAAAGAAGAAGGGTAGGCTTGTCTAGGAAAAAATATATTACATGCTAGGGCGTTGCTGCATGTTTAATATGCACCTACACCAATCCTTGGGCATTGATTGATTTGTTGAAATAGAGTAATTGTTAAGTCATCACATATATATCATCATTTTACATATACTCCTTATGTACGCACACACACACACATATATATGCGGTAGCTGGAGAGAAATGAAGCAAGCATACTCCGATAGATGTCCAATGTCAATGTGCATGAATGACCAAGCATAGACAAGTTGAGAAACTGTGTATAAGAGGGATAAACTGTAGTGTGCAGGAGAGAAGACTGCATTGGTATGGACATGTGATGCGCATGGAGGATGACCGCTGGATAAAGAAGTGCCAAGAAATCCCAGTGGAAGGAAGATGCAGTAGAGGAAGACCACGAAAATCATGAGGTGGTGAGAGCTGACCTCAGATCGCTGAACCTCACAGAGATGACGATGAAGGAATGTGACAAATCGAGAGATGCTGTGCTGAAAAGGACCCGTCCCCACCCTTGCAAGCAAGGAAAAGCGGATGTAAAATGATGTTGATGATGATGATGTGTGTGTCTGTGAATGTATGGAGACGGCACATGAGTGAGTTGACTGGCTATCTTCCCCATGCTTTTTCCATTCTGTTCACAGAACGAAACAAGCATGGGGAGGATGGCAGTGTGGAGGCTGAGAGGTATATATCATTCAATTCCCCCCTCTGTCAATATATCCCTTCTTTCCTTCTAATTAGTTCTTCCTTGT
Organism: Eledone cirrhosa; assembly: GCA_964016885.1. Taxonomy (NCBI): domain Eukaryota; kingdom Metazoa; phylum Mollusca; class Cephalopoda; order Octopoda; family Eledonidae; genus Eledone; species Eledone cirrhosa. The sequence continues at coordinate 189,246,846 of OZ024741.1, forward strand.
TTGCAGCCTCTCCTCAAATCATTGATTTCCCCCCTCCACCTTATCTAAACCATCCCCACATCACTGTTTGCATAATTGCGAGTTAGTTTGAGTTCTGTCTGACCCCCGCCCTGCCACTCTCTGATGATCATTCACCCACCCCATACAATCTAACATTTGCCTTCATTCTCTCTCTCTCTCTCTCTACCCCCCCCCCCAGCTGGCAACATCTAGCTGCTAGTATTATCCCTCCCACCATACTACTTTTACCATGCTCCCATCTTAACCTCCTTCCATTACTCCCATTCTCTACCTGGCTGAAGACACAGTGATCACCCAAGTGTTGGTGCCACAATATGATGCACTCAGTACATTCATTAAATTGGTCATGCTGTTGCCATGATAAAATGTACCCAGTCCACCCATGACATGTTTGTATCACAATGTAATGGTTTCTGATTTAGGCATAAGGTCAACAATCTTTTTTGGAGGGGAAAATTGATTAAATCTCCCCAGTGCATTACTGGTGCTTTATATATATCGACCTCGTAAGGATGAAATGCAAAGCTAAGCTCGGTGGCATGTGAACACAGAACATAAAAGGTCATGAACTCTATGCTGCACCCATGACATGCTATAAAGTGGTTGGAATTTAGAAAGGCATGCAATCATAGAAAACATGCTAAAATGAAAAGCATGCACAGGATGTTGTCATGTGACTTGTCTAGTCTCAGAACATGACAACCTATCCAAATCGTGCCAGCATAGAAAACAGATGTAAAATGGTAATGATGAGGCTAATATGTGTGTGCTGTGTGTGATGTATGCATGTGTGTATGTGTAAAACAAATATGTAGTTACCATTATTCCATTCAATTCCATTTTACGTCCGCTTTTTCCCTGCTTGCAAGGGTGGGACGGGAACTGATTCTGGCTTGATTTCTACAGCTGGATGCCCTTCCTAACACCAACCTCATTTACAGTGAGTGCTGGGTGCTTTTTTGCCGTGGCACCACCACGACCACTTTGCAGTGGAATGATATGGACCCCAGTCCCTATCATCACATTTCTACAGCTGAGTAAACTGGAGCAATGTGAAATAAAGTGTTTTGCTCAAGGAAATAACACATCACCCGGTCTGAGAATTGAACTCACAACCTTTCGATTGCAAGGCCAATGCACTAACCACTAAGCCATGTGCCTCCATTATTCCATTTAATTCAACCTATTCTATCATATAGGTGGCAAATGGGCATAATTGTTAGAATGCTTTATGGTATTCATTCTAGCTCTCTGCTCTCTAAATTCAAATCCCGCCGAGGTCAACTTTGCCTTTCATCCTTTCAAGGTCGATAAAAAAGTACCAGTCTAGTACTGGGGTCAATTCTTCCTCTACATCTCTTTCTCATTTCCTCTCTCTCTCACTTTCTGGCTTTCTCTGGAAGAAATCTGCTGTATTCAGGCCTGGAGAGGGATGGGGTCTGCCAGGCTTAAAATGCCCAAGAAACACTGTACATCAATACGGCACCCCTACGACTCTATGAGTTACGGGACCATACCATACCATTCTATCCCTTCCCTTATTGCTGCTCTATTACTCCCTACTGCACAGATTCTCCCATTATACTCCTCTGTAACCTCCATCTCTCCAATGCATTGTGTCTCTTCCACCATGCTATCACACCTCCGTTAATTATGCCATATTCTCTCTTCTATTGGTCACATGCTTTAAATGAGCAAAGATGTTGAGTGAAGAGTACTCCTACTCATGCAAGATTCAAAGCAAATTCACCAGTTAGCACCATGAATAAATGCAACCAGTACACCCTGTAAAGTGTTAATCTTGGTACTATGATAAAATGCACCTAGTATACTCTGTAAAGTATTAGTGCTGGTACCATGATAAAATGTACCCAGTACACTCTGTAAAGGGGTAGTACTTGTGTCATGATAAATTGCACCCAATATATTTTGTTAAGTGGTTGCTGTTAGGGAGAGTATCTAGCCATAGAAACCATTCCAAAATTTGAACATATTGCAAGCCATGAACCATGAGGATCTGTCCAACTGATGTCAACATAGAAAAACACACATAAAATGATGATCATCCACTTTGTTTTCTTATCACTTTCTCTTGCTTCCGCTTCCCTGTGTTTTTTTCTTTTTCTCTCTCTCATTTTCTCTCCTTTTGTTGCTGTCTGGTTTTTTATTGATGTTATTCTTGTTGATGTTGGCATGTGGTATCTGTGCCTGTGTCTTCTCCCCTTCCTCTCACATGTAAGGTCCGCAAAACATTGCCCATAGCTTCACATTGAAAGTAGCTTCCCAGAGTTGGTCTATACAGATCTTACTAGGGTGGCTTACTAGAAGATGAGTCTGTTTCTTGCCACATGCGGAGTCTGGGTTTCACGGTGCAAATAACAAGGCATGGGCAGACACTGAGACAGTGCTTCACACAGAACAACAATGAGGAAGTAACCTGCTGCCTAAGGTCCTGCTCTATTAGAGATATTACCACCAAAATAGACTCCCAATATGCTTGAGAGACCACATGATATGTATACTAAACTGTGCATGCGGGAATAACTACATTGGTTTCACGAAGCACCTACTACACCACAAAGTGCAACAACACTTCCCCAGTGCAACACCCTCAAGCACAACATGCTATCTCACTCTCTATCTCTTCCTCTCTCTCTTTTTCTCTCTATCTCTCTCTCTCTCCTCATATATATATGTATATATATCATTTCATCATCATCATCATTTCATTTTTACGTCCGCTTTTTCCTGCTTGCAAGGGTGGGACGGGAACTGATTCTAGCTTGATTTCTACAGCTGGATGCCCTTCCTAACACCAACCTCATTTACAGTGAGTGCTGGGTGCTTTTTTGCCATGGCACCTCCACAATCACTTTACAGTGGAATGATAGGGACCCCAGTCCCTATCATCTCATTTCTACAGCTTAGTAAACTGGAGCAATGTGAAATAAAGTGTCTTGCTCAAGGAAACAACACATCACCTGGTCTGAGAATTGAACTCACAACCTTTCGATTGCAAGGCCAAGGCTCTAACCACTAAGCCATGTGCCTATATATATAGGAAAATAGTCAGGACCCCGACAGCTGAGCTCTGGCCGTTTCGACAGCTAGATCCGAACTGTTCGGAACTCAGCCATTGTGGCCTTGACTCTTTTCCTATTACCCACTCTACTACCCTAAGTATCGAGTATTCTGGTGCATTATGGTCCATCTGGTATCTTACCACACCCTCTTTGTTATATATATATATTCAATTAGAGAAAGTTGATTGATTGAAAAGCAGCTGACTTTTACATAACATGTCAAGCACTCAATAGTTTATGTTTATCCAGAGTTTTATTACAATAATAAATAAGTAAGACGGATACGTTATAAAACAAATAGGGATGGACTAATGTATCTGTCTTACTTGTTTTACGGTGGATTGGCAGTATCGGTAGAGGGTTGGGCGCCATGCTTTGCAGCAAAGAGTTACAGCCCTTTATGATCTGATTTCAAATCCCACCGAGGTTAACTTTGCCTTTCATCCATACGGGGTCGATAAAATAAAGTACCAGTGATACACTGGATAATTGCTGGCCTTTTACCAAAAGTAGAAACAATTATGTATATATATATATTTATCTCTATATATATAAAATGCTAGATGTCTGTCTGTGTGTGTGTATGATTTTTATGCATTTCCACATTTCTCTACCGATTTTGATGAATTTTTTCCAATGTGCTCCAAATTTACCAGGGCAGGTCAACGCGTAATTATTTTTGCCAAAAATTTCTTGCTTCTATGAAAAAAAAATCGATAAAACTAAATACATGCTGTAACCCTCTCTCTTACACGCTTCATTCCTCTCATTACCCTCAATCTCCTCTGCAACTCTCTTTAAAAGGTTACTGCCTCCGTCTACTACCCTATCACCATTACAATTTAGAACAACGACAAAACTTCTTTTGAAGGAACGCGACACAAACTTTGATAACCCTCTCTCTTACACACTTCATTCCTCTCACTACCCTCAATCTCCTCTGTAACTCTCTTTAAAAGGTTACTGCCTCCGTCTCCATTACAGTTTAGAACAATGACAAAACTTCTCTCTCTCTATAATAGATCATTCACCCTCTTCGTTTGTCATACATCAAATATCAAAATTTAAAAAGCTGATAACACTAAATACATACTGCTCTCTCAACGTTACATTTTACATCAAATAACAAATATTCAAAAGCAACAAATGAATTTATAAAACAACAAACGTAACAATAGCGACGCTTAAGCATTCATTTACTTGAATCTCAACAAAGACATTATATTTTATTGTTGTCCTTTTTGTAATTTTCTTTCTTTGTTTTTCTCAATATGAGACAAAAAATTAATGAGAAAACTTTTTTCACAAACGTCCGATTTCGATGATTTATTTTCCAGTGTGCTCCAAAATAACGCCCCTGTTTACGCTCTTTTGTGCTATAACTCAGACAGGCTTGGCTTACAGGTTTGACCTATTATTTGACGTGCATTCTTCATAGATCTTACTTAGTACTCACTTTCCACTTACTCACCGTTCAATTGAAAGTTTTGGCTACTCCCCCTTTCATGCTCCATTACCTGCATAAATATTTACGTGTTCGGTCCTGCTACAACATAATAAAAGTTCATTTGAAAATTTTCGCTACCAAACACATTCTTTGAATCTACGGTCATGCCACCCCAAAAAAGACCACGACTTAGTCGCGAAACTAAAGCTGCTTCTGCTGCCAAACGAAGAAGAGCTACAGAGTTGTCCGTAGAAAAATTGACTGGGTTGTCACAAAATGCAACTCGAAATGCAATTACCCGGGCAACCAAGACAGACAAAAAGAGGAGCATCCGCCTTTCCGGAAATGCATTTGTAACTGCAGTTGCACGTGCAGCGCAAACTGATGAACAACATTCTCGACGACGAAGCAAAAATGCTGCCTCCACCGCTGCGGCACGTGATAGTAAGGACGAAGAACACCGTTGCAGACGACGACGAAGAGATGCCGCCTCAACTGCTGCGTCACGTGCTGCCGAGGACGAAGGGCAGCGTTCCAGATGTGAACGTACGGACGCCGCTTCAACAGCTTCCGTTCACACATCAGAGAGTGCGCAAATTCAATTACAAAGGCTAAACGAGGCACACAGAGGATCAGTTGCACTCAGTGGTCTCATAAGGCTTTCCACTATGACCCAACAGTAAACTATGCACTGATGCCAGAAGTTCAGATTGGATCCATGTCTGTCATTTGCCAATATTGTCAGGCAAAAAAATGGCCTGTGGAGACTTCAGGGATGTGCTGCTCTGACGGCAAAGTGAAACTGTCTCCTCTACAGGAACCACCGCAGCCTTTGAAGTCTCTACTGACCGGTGCCACAGCGGAGTCGGAACATTTCCTTCAATGTTCCAGGAGATATAACGCTGCCTTCCAAATGACCCCTTTCTGAGCTAACATCATACGCGAGGACGGCTTCATGCCTACCTTTAAAGTTCAAGGACAAATTTACCACAGAATCGGTTTGCTACTGCCCACGACAGACGGACAGCCCCCATTCCTACAGCTATACTTTGTCACTGACTATTTGGACCAAGTGGAACGACACGCTTCAATTTCGCCTGGCACAGACATGAAAATTCTGTTGCAACTCCAGAGAATGCTGCACGAAAACAACTACATTCGCAGTTTTAAATGCGCATTGGAAGCTGCTCCGTTACCAAATTTTGCTGTTATAATCGAGACATCAGGGAATGCAACCGGCCGATGGGTGGAGTACCTCTACTGCTGTATGGCGATTTTCAACAAACTGTTCCAAAAGCCACCAGGGCCGACACTGTGGGGGCTTGCATTAAGTCATCTCCCCTGTGACAGGAAGTGACAATCCTGACTCTCACAACAAACATGAGAGCCCAACTGCTCAGCGACCACTCAGCAGCCGACTTCTCAAAGGACCCCTTAACAGTTGGTGACGGCACTGCACCTTCAGATGCAGTTGGAGAAATGGCAGTCTTGCAAGTAGGCACCGTTGTCGACACTGTTGACGACCTCACAGCCTCTGTCTTTCCCAATATGGCGACCAACTACAAAAACACGAGTTGGCTCTGTGATAGAGCCATATTGGCTCCCAAAAATGTCTCCGTTGCAAAAATCAATGAGGACCTTCTGCAACGCATTCCTAGAAACCTCCATACCTACAAATCTGTGGACAAAGTGGTGGACAAAGATGAGGTGGACGATTTTCCAACAGAATTCCTCAATTCCTTGGACCTCTCTAGACTGCCACCTCATGAACTGCGCGTCAAAGTTGGGACTCCAGTCATGCTGTTGAGGAACCTGGAACCACCACGTCTCTGCAACGGAACACGGTTAGTGGTAAGAAACCTCCTGCCGCATGTAATTGAAGCCACAACTCTCATGGGCTGCGGCGCTGGAGAAAACGTCTTCATACCCAGAATACCATTAACTCCATCAGGTACGGAATGCCCCTGTACTCTGCACTGACTTCAATTCCCCGTTAAACTTTGCTTCGCGATGTCAATCAACAAGTCCCAAGGCCAAACGCTATCAACAGCAGGCCTGCATTTAGCCCAGCCGTGCTTCTCACACGGCCAATTATACGTCGCATACTCAAGAGTGGGATGCAAGCAGAACTTATTCATACTTGCGCCCAAAGGCAGAACAAAAATGTGGTCTACAGAGAGGTGTTGTGACTCCTCTATTCAGCACCACTGCAGTCTTGCCAGTCTGACATATGGTGAGTAGATGCTATTGTTGTATATTTTCAAACTTACCCGTATTTACTTTCAATGCCTCAATATTCATAATTGAGTGGAATCATTAAAAGTACTTTAAAGCAATTAAACTTCGAGCAACGCCGGGCACTTCTGCTAGTATATATATATATATAAATATATATATATATACATATATACAGTATATATATGTATATATATATCATCATCATCATCATCATCAACGTTTAACGTCCGTGTTCCACGCTTGCATGGGTTTGGACGGGGGTAGTCCCACTTGAGGCAAGAGTGATTGTCTTGCTCGCATAGGACTGTCTGGCAGGTTTTCTACAGTTGGATGCCCTTCCTAACACCAACCACATTTACAGTGTGGGTCTGGGAGGTTTTTACCGTGTTGCCTACACGGCCACATTACAGCGTGGACTGTGTGTTTTTTTGTCGTGACACCTACACGATCTCATTTGTTTCGGCCTCGATGGCGCGGCACCAACATAACTTTACATAGAACGGGGTGGTGTGGATCGGGTGGGGGTGGGGGTGGTGGGACGGGGTGTATTTTGTTAGAGATGCCTACTGGCTGGAGTAGGTTTTACTATATATTTAGGTAAGGCGGGTCTTCTCTGTTACTGAGTACCGCCAAAGGTCTCGGTCCAGTGACATTGTCTTGGAGAGGTGTAAGTGTGTGATGTCGGAGTTTATCAGCTCGTCCCAGGTTTTTCTAGGTCTGCCTATTCCGTGACTACCGTCTATCTTTATTGCCCTGCACTTTGTTATACAGCTATCGACTTTCATGCGCATCACGTGTCCATACCAACGTAGCCTTCTCTCGAGTAAACAACAACATCTGATCCCTCTTATCTCTAATTTATTCCTTAGTTCGTTTATGCTTTGCCGTTCACGTATATTACTGTTACACATCCAGCGGAGCATGCAAGCTTCGTTCCTCTCTAGTCTGCGTATATCCTCTGCACACAATGCCCAGGTCTCACTGCCATGCAGCATTGCTGTTCGTATGCAGGCATCGTACAACCTGCCTTTCATTTTTAGTGAGAACCCTTTAGCAGCTAATAGTGGTATAAGCTCTCTGAACTTTTTCCAACCAGTTCTGACTCTAGCTACAGTACTTTCAGAGCACCCTCCCCCACTGCTGATTTTATCGCCCAGGTAACGGAAGCTGTCCACTATTTCTATAGAACCCTCTGCGCAATTGAAAGAGCTAGTAGTTTGTGGGCACTTGCTGCTACTTATTGCACCAGAGCACCGGCCACATGTAAAATCTATGTTCTTAGTTAGCTTACCTGTGATCCCACTACATCTTTTATGCACCCATACTTTGCATTTAGGACATAAAATGGAGTTTCTACCTACGCCTTTCCTACACACCGAGCACGACCATTTCCCAGAAGGGACCGCCGCCTTGTTTTCTTTCCTACAAACTAGTACTTTGGTCTTAGCCAGGTTAATTTTAAGTCCTTTTGACTCTAGGCCGTGCTTCCATGTTTGGAATTTCTTCTCTAGCTCGGCCATTGATTCCGCTATGAGTGTCAGGTCGTCTGCGTATAGGAGTTCCCATGGGCAGCCTGTCTTGAACTCCTCTGTTATAGCCTGAAGGGCAATAATAAATAGTAGTGGACTGAGAACAGAGCCCTGATGGACGCCGACTTTTACGCTAAACTCTTCACTATATTCGTTGTTAATTCTAACCTTGCTGACTGTTTCTTTATACATGGCTTGTATAGCCCTCACAAGCCATTCGTCAACGCCTAGTTTTCTAAGAGCCCACCAGATAATGGAGCGGGGGACTCTGTCGAAGGCTTTCTCCAAGTCGACAAAAGCTAAGTAGAGGGGTTTACCTTTAGCTAGGTACTTCTCCTGTAGTTGTCGTATTATGAAAAGAGCGTCTGTGGTACTTTTGCCTGACACAAACCCGAACTGCATTTCATCTAGGTCAATTCTCTCTCTGATTAGTTGCGCTATTACTCTTTCCGTGACCTTCATGACCTGGTCGATTAATTTAATGCCTCTATAGTTACTCCTATCTAGGGCGTCTCCTTTACCCTTATAACAGTTAACGATGATGCTGCTATGCCAGTCCTTCGGAACAACCCCGTTCTGTACGACTTGGTTAACTATGCGGGTGACCATGGTGTGTCCCACCGTGCCAGATGCCTTCAGCATCTCAGCAACTATTTCCGAAGGCCCAGCCGCCTTACCAGTCTTCATATCCTTGATTGCCTTACTTATTATACTCCCCTCGACTAACACTGCTGGTCCCTCTATTGGGTCGATATGGGGGAGACTGCCTTTCTCCCAATTATTCTCCTCATTTAGAAGCCTTTCATAGTGACACTTCCAAGCTACCTTCTTATCAGCGTCGGTGATGGCAAGTGTGCCATCGTCGTTTAGTACACACTTCTCCCCGACAATATCACGGTTTTCCTTGACGCATTGCCTAGCAATCCTGAACACCTCACGTTTTTGGTCATCGCGTTGTAGAACATGCTTGAACTTTCTTTCCTCAGCTTCCCTTCTTGCTAAGTACACTTGTCTCCTAGCTTCCCTATATACATTTAGGTTTGTTGGTTCACCACTGGATAGAACTGGCGGCCGACCTGATTAGAAACTGCTAAATGTGTGGCCGCCTTCTTATCGCTGCCTTTTCAGCCCCATGGATTATATTCCTTTGTTAAATTTCGAATACCTGATGATGTCACCGGATTCATACTGAACCCAGTCAGTGAAATGTTCATAGTATAATAAACCTCTAAGGAATTACACCAGTCCAGCCTCCTGTTATTTTATAATATATATATATATATATATTGAAGAGGTAAAATCCCACTCCAATGTAGCCACTCTGTATCTCATCAGGTATCGAGTACCACCCTGATTTATGGTCTTGCTACTCTCTACACAACAGACATTCCACGTGTATGTGTGTGTATATATATATATATGTGGAGGCACATGGCTTAGTGGTTAGAGCATTGGCCTTGCAAACTAAAGGTTGTGAGTTCAATTCTCAGACCGGGTGATGTGTTGTTTCCTTGAGCAAGACACTTTATTTCACATTGCTCCAGTTTACTCAGCTGTAGCAATGAGATGATAGGGACTGGGGTCCATATCATTCCACTGCAAAGTAGACGTGTAGGTGCCACGGCTAAAAAGCACCCAGCACTCACTGTAAATGAGGTTGGTGTTAGGAAGGGCATCCAGCTGTAGAAATCAAGCCAGAATCAGTTCCCGTCCCACCCTTGCAAGCAGGGAAAAAGCAGACGTAAAATGGAATGATGATGATGATGATGATGATATATATATATAACATATATATATATATATATATATATATATATATATATATATATATATATATATATATATAGATAGGTATATACACACACACACACACACACATACATGCATATATATATATATATACACACACACATGTGTGAAATATACATACAGATACACACTCATACACGTACACTTGTTGTTCATGTGATGTGTTTACAGTGTTCTGTGATCCATCATTGCCGATGTAGAGCAGATGTTTACGAAATACAAAACACTGTCATGGTGGGTGACAATGTGGAGGGGGGGGGTCACTATTGAGACACTGAAATAGCAGCAAGTCACTATTGTTATGACATTATACTTCATAAAAGTGTCATTATCATCATTTTTATCATAATCACCATCACCAGCAGCAGCAGCAGCAGCAGCAGCAGTAGTAGCAGAAGCAGTATCATTATCATCATCCTCAATGTCATCACCACTGCCACCACCACCACTGTCACCACCACCACTGCCACCACCACCACTGTCACCACCACCACTGCCACCACCACCACTGTCACCATCACCACTGTCACCACCACCACTGTCACCACCACCACTGTCACCACCACCACTGTCACCATCACCACTGTCACCACCACCACTGTCACCACCACCACTGTCACCATCACCATTGTCACCACCACCACTGTCACCACCACCACTGTCACCACCACCACTGTCACCACCACCACTGTCACCACCACCACTGTCACCATCACCACTGTCACCACCACCACTGTCACCACCACCACTGTCACCATCACCATTGTCACCACCACCACTGTCACCACCACCACTGTCACCATCACCACTGTCACCACCACCACTGCCACCATCACCACTGTCACCACCACCACTGTCACCACCACCACTGCCACCACCACCACTGTCACCATCACCACTGTCACCACCACCACTGTCACCACCACCACTGTCACCACCACCACTGTCACCACCACCACTGTCACCATCACCACTGTCACCACCACCACTGTCACCATCACCACTGTCACCACCACCACTGTCACCACCACCACTGTCACCACCACCACTGTCACCATCACCACTGCCACCATCACCACTGTCACCACCACCACTGTCACCACCACCACTGTCACCACCACCACTGTCACCATCACCACTGTCACCACCACCACTGTCACCACCACCACTGTCACCATCACCACTGTCACCACCACCACTGTCACCACCACCACTGTCACCATCACCACTGTCACCACCACCACCATCACCACCACCACTGTCACCACCACCACTGTCACCACCACCACTGTCACCATCACCACTGTCACCACCACCACTGTCACCACCACCACTGTCACCATCACCACTGTCACCACCACCACCATCACCACCACCACTGTCACCACCACCACTGTCACCACCACCACTGTCACCATCACCACTGTCACCACCACCACTGTCACCACCACCACTGTCACCATCACCACTGTCACCACCACCACTGTCACCACCACCACTGTCACCACCACCACTGTCACCACCACCACTGTCACCACCACCACTGTCACCACCACCACTGTCACCACCACCACTGTCACCACCACCACTGTCACCATCACCACTGCCACCATCACCACTGTCACCACCACCACTGTCACCACCACCACTGTCACCACCACCACTGTCACCATCACCACTGTCACCATCACCACCGTCACCACCACCACTGTCACCACCACCACTGTCACCATCACCACTGTCACCATCACCACTGTCACCATCACCACTGTCACCACCACCACTGTCACCACCACCACTGTCACCACCACCACTGTCACCACCACCACTGTCACCACCACCACTGTCACCACCACTACTGTCACCACCACTACTGTCACCACCACCACTGTCACCACCACCACTGTCACCATCACCACTGTCACCACCACCACTGTCACCACCACCACTGTCACCACCACCACTGTCACCACCACCACTGTCACCACCACCACTGTCACCACCACCACTGTCACCACCACCACTGTCACCATCACCACTGCCACCATCACCACTGTCACCACCACCACTGTCACCACCATCACTGTCACCACCACCACTGTCACCATCACCACTGTCACCATCACCACCGTCACCACCACCACTGTCACCACCACCACTGTCACCATCACCACTGTCACCATCACCACTGTCACCATCACCACTGTCACCACCACCACTGTCACCACCACCACTGTCACCACCACCACTGTCACCACCACCACTGTCACCACCACCACTGTCACCACCACTACTGTCACCACCACTACTGTCACCACCACCACTGTCACCACCACCACTGTCACCACCACTACTGTCACCACCACCACTGTCACCACCACCACTGTCACCACCACCACTGTCACCATCACCACTGTCACCACCACCACTGTCACCACCACCACTGTCACCACCACCACTGTCACCACCACCACTGTCACCATCACCACTGTCACCATCACCACTGTCACCACCACCACTGTCACCACCACCACTGTCACCACCACCACTGTCACCACCACCACTGTCACCATCACCACTGTCACCACCACCACTGTCACCACCACCACTGTCACCATCACCACTGTCACCATCACCACTGTCACCACCACCACTGTCACCACCACCACTGTCACCACCACCACTGTCACCACCACCACTGTCACCACCACCACTGTCACCATCACCACTGTCACCACCACCACCACTGTCACCATCACCACTGTCACCACCACCACTGTCACCACCACCACTGTCACCATCACCACTGTCACCACCACCACCACTGTCACCATCACCACTGTCACCACCACCACTGTCACCATCACCACTGTCACCATCACCACCATCACCACTGTCACCATCACCACTGTCACCACCACCACTGTCACCACCACCACTGTCACCACCACCACTGTCACCACCACCACTGTCACCACCACCACTGTCACCACCACCACTGTCACCACCACCACTGTCACCACCACCACTGTCACCACCACCACTGTCACCACCACCACTGCCACCACCACCACTGTCACCACCACCACTGTCACCACCACCACTGTCACCACCACCACTGTCACCATCACCACTGTCACCACCACCACTGTCACCACCACCACCACTGCCACAATCACCACTGTCACCACCACCACTGTCACCACCACCACTGTCACCACCACCACTGCCACCACCACCACTGTCACCACCACCACTGTCACCACCACCACTGTCACCACCACCACTGTCACCACCACCACTGTCACCACCACCACTGTCACCACCGCCACTGTCACCACCACCACTGTCACCATCACCACTGTCACCACCACCACTGTCACCACCACCACTGTCACCACCACCACTGTCACCACCACCACTGTCACCACCACCACTGTCACCACCACCACTGTCACCACCACCACTGTCACCACCACCACTGCCACCACCACCACTGTCACCATCACCACTGTCACCACCACCACTGTCACCACCACCACTGTCACCACCACCACTGTCACCACCACCACTGTCACCATCACCACTGTCACCACCACCACTGTCACCATCACCACTGTCACCACCACCACTGTCACCACCACCACTGTCACCACCACCACTGTCACCATCACCACTGCCACCATCACCACTGTCACCACCACCACTGTCACCACCACCACTGTCACCACCACCACTGTCACCATCACCACTGTCACCACCACCACTGTCACCACCACCACTGTCACCATCACCACTGTCACCACCACCACTGTCACCACCACCACTGTCACCATCACCACTGTCACCACCACCACCATCACCACCACCACTGTCACCACCACCACTGTCACCACCACCACTGTCACCATCACCACTGTCACCACCACCACTGTCACCACCACCACTGTCACCATCACCACTGTCACCACCACCACCATCACCACCACCACTGTCACCACCACCACTGTCACCACCACCACTGTCACCATCACCACTGTCACCACCACCACTGTCACCACCACCACTGTCACCATCACCACTGTCACCACCACCACTGTCACCACCACCACTGTCACCACCACCACTGTCACCACCACCACTGTCACCACCACCACTGTCACCACCACCACTGTCACCACCACCACTGTCACCACCACCACTGTCACCATCACCACTGCCACCATCACCACTGTCACCACCACCACTGTCACCACCACCACTGTCACCACCACCACTGTCACCATCACCACTGTCACCATCACCACCGTCACCACCACCACTGTCACCACCACCACTGTCACCATCACCACTGTCACCATCACCACTGTCACCATCACCACTGTCACCACCACCACTGTCACCACCACCACTGTCACCACCACCACTGTCACCACCACCACTGTCACCACCACCACTGTCACCACCACTACTGTCACCACCACTACTGTCACCACCACCACTGTCACCACCACCACTGTCACCACCACTACTGTCACCACCACCACTGTCACCACCACCACTGTCACCACCACCACTGTCACCATCACCACTGTCACCACCACCACTGTCACCACCACCACTGTCACCACCACCACTGTCACCACCACCACTGTCACCATCACCACTGTCACCATCACCACTGTCACCACCACCACTGTCACCACCACCACTGTCACCACCACCACTGTCACCACCACCACTGTCACCATCACCACTGTCACCACCACCACTGTCACCACCACCACTGTCACCATCACCACTGTCACCATCACCACTGTCACCACCACCACTGTCACCACCACCACTGTCACCACCACCACTGTCACCACCACCAC
Source organism: Eledone cirrhosa (assembly GCA_964016885.1). NCBI lineage: Eukaryota > Metazoa > Mollusca > Cephalopoda > Octopoda > Eledonidae > Eledone > Eledone cirrhosa. The sequence goes on from OZ024741.1 coordinate 189,261,850, forward strand.
TGTCACCACCACCACTGTCACCATCACCACTGTCACCACCACCACCACTGTCACCATCACCACTGTCACCACCACCACTGTCACCACCACCACTGTCACCATCACCACTGTCACCACCACCACCACTGTCACCATCACCACTGTCACCACCACCACTGTCACCATCACCACTGTCACCATCACCACCATCACCACTGTCACCATCACCACTGTCACCATCACCACTGTCACCACCACCACTGTCACCACCACCACTGTCACCACCACCACTGTCACCACCACCACTGTCACCACCACCACTGTCACCACCACCACTGTCACCACCACCACTGTCACCACCACCACTGTCACCACCACCACTGCCACCACCACCACTGTCACCACCACCACTGTCACCACCACCACTGTCACCACCACCACTGTCACCATCACCACTGTCACCACCACCACTGTCACCACCACCACCACTGCCACAATCACCACTGTCACCACCACCACTGTCACCACCACCACTGTCACCACCACCACTGCCACCACCACCACTGTCACCACCACCACTGTCACCACCACCACTGTCACCACCACCAATGTCACCACCACCACTGTCACCACCACCACTGTCACCACCACCACTGTCACCACCACCACTGTCACCACCACCACTGTCACCACCACCACTGTCACCACCACCACTGTCACCACCACCACTGTCACCACCACTGTCACCACCACCACTGTCACCACCACCACTGTCACCACCACCACTGCCACCACCACCACTGTCACCATCACCACTGTCACCACCACCACTGTCACCACCACCACTGTCACCATCACCACTGTCACCACCACCACCATCACCACCACCACTGTCACCACCACCACTGTCACCACCACCACTGTCACCATCACCACTGTCACCACCACCACTGTCACCACCACCACTGTCACCATCACCACTGTCACCACCACCACCATCACCACCACCACTGTCACCACCACCACTGTCACCACCACCACTGTCACCATCACCACTGTCACCACCACCACTGTCACCACCACCACTGTCACCATCACCACTGTCACCACCACCACTGTCACCACCACCACTGTCACCACCACCACTGTCACCACCACCACTGTCACCACCACCACTGTCACCACCACCACTGTCACCACCACCACTGTCACCACCACCACTGTCACCATCACCACTGCCACCATCACCACTGTCACCACCACCACTGTCACCACCACCACTGTCACCACCACCACTGTCACCATCACCACTGTCACCATCACCACCGTCACCACCACCACTGTCACCACCACCACTGTCACCATCACCACTGTCACCATCACCACTGTCACCATCACCACTGTCACCACCACCACTGTCACCACCACCACTGTCACCACCACCACTGTCACCACCACCACTGTCACCACCACCACTGTCACCACCACTACTGTCACCACCACTACTGTCACCACCACCACTGTCACCACCACCACTGTCACCACCACTACTGTCACCACCACCACTGTCACCACCACCACTGTCACCACCACCACTGTCACCATCACCACTGTCACCACCACCACTGTCACCACCACCACTGTCACCACCACCACTGTCACCACCACCACTGTCACCATCACCACTGTCACCATCACCACTGTCACCACCACCACTGTCACCACCACCACTGTCACCACCACCACTGTCACCACCACCACTGTCACCATCACCACTGTCACCACCACCACTGTCACCACCACCACTGTCACCATCACCACTGTCACCATCACCACTGTCACCGCCACCACTGTCACCACCACCACTGTCACCACCACCACTGTCACCACCACCACTGTCACCACCACCACTGTCACCATCACCACTGTCACCACCACCACCACTGTCACCATCACCACTGTCACCACCACCACTGTCACCACCACCACTGTCACCATCACCACTGTCACCACCACCACCACTGTCACCATCACCACTATCACCACCACCACTGTCACCATCACCACTGTCACCATCACCACCATCACCACTGTCACCATCACCACTGTCACCATCACCACTGTCACCACCACCACTGTCACCACCACCACTGTCACCACCACCACTGTCACCACCACCACTGTCACCACCACCACTGTCACCACCACCACTGTCACCACCACCACTGTCACCACCACCACTGTCACCACCACCACTGCCACCACCACCACTGTCACCACCACCACTGTCACCACCACCACTGTCACCACCACCACTGTCACCATCACCACTGTCACCACCACCACTGTCACCACCACCACCACTGCCACAATCACCACTGTCACCACCACCACTGTCACCACCACCACTGTCACCACCACCACTGCCACCACCACCACTGTCACCACCACCACTGTCACCACCACCACTGTCACCACCACCACTGTCACCACCACCACTGTCACCACCACCACTGTCACCACCACCACTGTCACCACCACCACTGTCACCACCACCACTGTCACCACCACCACTGTCACCACCACTGTCACCACCACCACTGTCACCACCACCACTGTCACCACCACCACTGCCACCACCACCACTGTCACCATCACCACTGTCACCACCACCACTGTCACCACCACCACTGTCACCACCACCACTGTCACCATCACCACTGTCACCACCACCACTGTCACCATCACCACTGTCACCACCACCACTGTCACCACCACCACTGCCACCACCACCACTGTCACCACCACCACCACTGTCACCACCACCACTGTCACCACCACCACTGCCACCACCACCACTGTCACCATCACCACTGTCACCACCATAGCTAGCGTCACTATAATCACCAGCCATTAATCACTGCTTGTTATTGCCATATTCATTATGTCCATATTTTCTTTCGTCAGTAACCTTCCTCTCTTCTCTACATCCCTCCTCTCCATCATCATCATCTGTGTCATCCTAATTGTTTTCATTATCAATATCATTAATGTTAATCATATAACAACATTTGGCTTATACCTAATTTCATACACACACACACATATATACATGTATGTATGTATATATATGAAAGTCCCTGGTTTAAAACATTAGTAGAGTATATATACATCATCATCATCATCATCATCATCATTTCACGTCCGTTTTTCCCTGCTTGCAAGGGTGGGACGGGTCTTATTCAGCACATCATCTCTCCACTCGTCACTGTCGTTCGTCATCTCCACCGTGAGCTTCAATGATCTGAGGTCTGTTCTCACCACCTCCGCCCATGTTTTTCGTGTTCTACCTCTACCACGTCTTCCTTCAACTGGCATTTCCTGGCACTTCTTCACCCATCGGTCAACCTCCATGCGCATCACATGTCCATACCACCTCAGTCTCCTCTCCCGTACACTACATTCTATCCCTCTCAGACACAGTTTCTCTCTCAACACATTTATGCTGGGTCGTTCACGTACATTTACACTGCACATCCAACGGAGCATGCTTGCCTCATTTCTCTCCAGCCGTCGCATATCCTCTGCAGTTGTTGCCCATGTCTCACTACCATGCAGCATCGCGCTCCTCACACAGGCATCATACAACCGGCCTTTCGTACGCAGGGAGAAACCCTTCTTCGTCAACAGAGGGAGCAGCTCCCTAAACTTCTTCCAACCCGTCCTTATTCTAGATACTATGGCCTCGGAACCCCCTCCTCCCATGCTAATCTGATCTCCTAGGTACCGGAAGCTATCCACCACTTCTATAGCGCCTTCCTGCATTTGAAAAATGTGTCTATCAATGCGACTTCTACTGTCTAATTTCCCTGTACATCTACTGCATACATATTTCTCCCTACCTGTTAGTTTGCCTGCTATCCCGCTACATCTCTTGTGTACCCAGGATCTGCATTGTGTGCATTTTATAGAATTTATGCCAGTTCTTTTTCTGCATATCGAACATGGCCATTTCCCTGACGGAATCAGGGTTTTGTCCTCTTTTCTACTCATCAACACTTTTGTCTTAGCTAAATTCACTCTCAGTCCTCTTGCTTCCAGCTGCTGTTTCCATAGCCAGAATTTATTCTCTAGCTCCTCTACTGATTCTGCTATAAGAACCAAAACGTCAGCATAGAGAAGTTCCCATGGACAGCCAGTCTTAAACTCCTCTGTTATGGCTTGGAGGACTATAATGAACAAGAGTGGGCTGAGGACCGAACCCTGATGTACTCCTACTTGTATCTGTAATTCCTCACTAAAGTCCATTCCTACCCTGACTTTACTGAGAGTACCTCTGTACAAAGTTTGCACTGTCCTCACAAGCCATTCCTCAACACCTAGCTTCCTTAGGGACCACCAGATGACAGATCGGGGTACCCTATCATATATATATATATATATATATATATATATATATATATATATAGTGGTGGAACACTGGAAGGTAATATCCGTAGCGGTAGAGCACTCAGTCCATGGGACGAGTTAGGTAGAAGTGGTTACACAACAGTTAGTTCACCATACCGGATTTTCACCTTAGCGGATTTTCAGCTTGGGATGTGTATGGTTATAGGAACAGCTGTTCCTATAACCATACACATCCCGAGCTGAAGATCCCGAGCTGAAGGTGTAACCACTTATATATATACTAGCCTAATTACCCGCACCTTGCTGCGTTTCACACATTTTCTTTTTTGTAAGAAAATGATGATTGTTTTTAAATCAGTGATATAATTTATGGAGAAAAGATCTGCATTTCAATATTTCTCAATGTAAAATGTAATGCATGACAAATTGGAAAACATTATTTTTTAACATAATGAATACATGAAAATATATTTCATACTTTGTCCTAATGAAGAACTTCAGGATAAACAACATTTCTTGTCTTTCTTTGATTGGCTAAAATGTAGAGATTCTTTGAAGTTCCAGTCCTTGAAACAGCCACATAAAACATGTCATGACTGAAACATAGGTTTGTCAGATCTATACCAATAGTTTTGAAAGTTTGATCTTGACTCTTATTGATGCTCATGACAAAGCTTGGCCTCACTGGGAATTGCAGCCTCTTAAATGTAAAAGGCAACTCGCTATCACTTGGTATAAGTGGAATCCTTGGAATGAGAAGAGCTTGACCTTTGTAAGCCCCGAATATAATGGTTGCTTCAATCATTTCTCATGCAATCTTGTTACAAAATTTTCACTATAAGGGTTTAACCCCCATTTGGGTATCTTAATATTATTGAAATTTGCTGAAATTTTGTGAATAGGCATTATATCTTGTCATTTACCTATGGTTTAAATTTCATATAAATCGAAGGGAAAAAAAGTTTCAGCAGGGGTTTGTGCCCCTGGGGAACCCCCTGGAAACCCTTTGATTAAAATGAAATATATTTATTCAAGTACCCTGGGCAATGTAGTTTCAGAATATATATGGTTATGGGGTTCTACCTCCAAAACCATAGGAGGAGTTCGTGAACAAACAAACAAAAAACAAACAGACAGGAACTACAACTTTATATATATAGATATATAGGAAAAGAGTCAGGAGTGAAGAATAACCCTGATCAGCTATACAGTAGGGTTTATTCCAAGTATTAACTAAATGTTTCATTAGCCCAGTGTATCTAAAAACCGCTATCCGCAGTATGCTGTGGCACTCGGTTGTAATTACAATTGACACCCGACCAAATTCTCAAAATACTGATTCGGAATCAGTATTTTGAGAATTTGGTCGGGTGTCAACTGTAATTCAAACCGAGTGCCACAGCATACTGCGGATAACGGTTTTTAGACACACTGGGCATGAAACATTTGTTAATACTTGGAATAAACCCTACTGTATAGCTGATCAGGGTTATTCTTCACTCCTTTATTAAATATATATCATAATCTATAAAGCTCAGTGTGTGGTCAAGCTCCTTCGTTATAGAAATCTACGATATAGAATTTCTCCAATTGAAATTTACCATTCAGCACTCGAAATAGTTTCGATTGCACCTTGACGCAGATAAGTTTTCAATTTCACCCACAATTGCGCAAAAAAATAGATAAAACTCAATATTTTACGATTTTTCTGTCATTTAAACTGCTAAACTCTTTCCACTACCATTCAAAATCTATACAACTTCATACTTTCTGCTACTTTCTCTTTCCAAGCTTGATGGTGATACTGTCCGTTTTACTCTATAATATCATCTGCTTACCTCCTCTATCTACAACCCACACATTTTGCTACTTTCTCTTTTATACTTCAAACTTACTGATTTATTTCCAAACGCATACAAACACACACTCACTTCAATTAAACAACGTGCGGGATTTATAACCACAAACATTTTCCATTTGCAACATGTACGTAAAAAAATTCCTTTCTTAAAAATGTCAGTTCATTTTATTTGTTTCAATTTACGTTTCTATACACTTCAAACAAATATTTTCACATGTACGTAAACAACTTCCTTTCTTACAAATCTCACTTCATTTTCTTTCTTTTAACTCACTTCATTTTCTTTCTTTTAACTCACGTTTCAATACACTTTACACACTCTGTCGCTATACTTACCTAAACAATTTCTTTCAACTCCAAATATTTGTTTCTTTTCCTTCCACGGTCAAAATTTTTCCACATTTCATTCACATTACAATTTCTATCTTTAAGTAACTTTCACCCTTTATCATCATAATCTATAAAGCTCAGTGTGTGGTCAAGCTCCTTCGTTATAGAAATCTACGATATAGAATTTCTTCAATTGAAATTTACAATTCAGTATTCGAAATAGTTTCGATTGCGTCTTGACGCAGATCATTTTTTCAATTTCACCCGCAATTACGCAAAAAATAGATAAAACTCAATATTTTACGATTTTTCTCTGTCATTTAAACTGCTAAACTCTTTCCACTATCATTCAAAATCTATACAACTTCATACTTTCTGCTACTTTCTCTTTCCAAGCTTGATGGTGATACTGTCCGTTCACACCACTCCCTACTGTCTTAAATTTAGAAAACACATATCCTCTATGAGGTTACTAAACCTGCTAGAAACAGCAGCTAACTCTCCCCCATATCACACCACTCCCTACTGTCTTAAATTTAGAAAACATATCTTCTATGAGGTCACTAAACCTGCTAGAAACAGCAGCTAACTCTCCCCCATACCACACCCCTTCCTACTGTCTTAAATTTAGAAAACATATCTTCTATGAGGTCACTAAACCTGCTAGAAACAGCAGCTAACTCTCCCCCATATCACACCACTCCCTACTGTCTTAAATTTAGAAAACACATATCCTCTATGAGGTCACTAAACCTGCTAGAAACAACAGCTAACTCTCCCTCATATCACAACCCTCCCTACTGTCTTAAATTTAGAAAACACACAGACAACCATGCAGAACAACTCCATCGCAGCTCTGTTATTCGGCTGGCATCGTCTACGCGCGTGTTGCGCAAGTACTGTGAAACAATAAATTTCAACACTTTTTTGCACAGAGATAATATCCATAGGCGAAACTACAATTGTCACTGCTGGCGCAGCTCATGCTTCCAGGTCTGCAATTCATTCACCCAGTGCCTGGCAGACAAAAAAGTGCTGCCATAAAATGGGTGGTGCAACCTAACTTTGGTAACTTAATGACCCCGAGCAATGCCGGGCTTTAATGCTAGTATATATATATATGGAAAAAGTTCAGAGAGCTTATACCACTATTGGCCGCTAAAGATTTCTCTCTAAAAATAAAAGGCAGGCTGTATGATGCCTGCATACGAATAGCAATGTTACATGGCAGTGAGACATGGGCCCCTTGTGTGCAGAGGATCTACGCAGACTGGAGAGGAACGAAGCTTGCATGCTCCATTGGATGTGTAATAGTAATATACGCGAACGGCAAAGCATAAATGAACTAAATGAGAAATTAGGAATAAGAGGGATCAGATGCTGTTTACTTGAGAGAAGACTACGTTGGTATGGTCACGTGTTGCGCATGAAAGATGACAGCAGTATAAAAAAGTGCAGTGCGATCAAAATAGACGGTAGCTACGGAGTAGGCAGACCCAGAAAAACCTGGGACGACTTGATAAAATCCGACCTCACACACTTACACCTCTCCCAGACAATGTGACTGGACCGAGAACTTTGGCGCTACGCAGTAATACAGAAGACCCGCCTTGCCTAAGTACAAAGTGAAACCTACAGTCAGTAGGCACCTCTTAACCAAAATACCACTACTCCTACCCCCACCGCCATCTACACCACCTCTTTCGATGTAAAGTTATGTTGGTACCACAACCACCAGTCCTAAATAAATGAGGTCGTGTAGGTGTCACGACAAAAAAACACAGTTCACACTGTAATGTGGCCGTGTAGCTAACACGGTAAACATCTCCCAGTCCACACTGTAAACGTGGTTGGTGTTAGGAAGGGCATCAAGCCGTAGAAAACCTGCGAGACAGTCCTGAGCAAGACAACCAATCTTGCCTCAAGTGGGACAATTCCCGTCCAGACTCATGCTAGCGTGGAAGATGGATGTTAAACGATGATGATGATGATGATATATATGTGTGTTTAATGGTAGCTATGATTCTTCCATAGGCGGTATGCCAGTTGAGCACTCTATGTTCTTACAGAGCAGAGTGTGATATAATATAAAACGAAAAATCAGTGATGCATCTGGACTCAATTTATTGTGTGTTATCTGCAGTTCTAGAATCAGACAGGTCCATACAATGATCGTGTTTCGAGCTGTCTGCCGGCGAAACAATTGTAACACACAATAAATTGAGTCCAGATGCAGCACTGATTTTTCGTTATATATTATATATATAATATATATATATTTTTCTAATTGTCCTTAACACTATGACTTATTAAAATAATATAAACAACTCACTATCCAGATGGCTTCCAAAAATAATGGTTGCATTTTAAAAGGGTACGTCAAAGTTTATTTGTAAGACTGTTATATATTGTATTTTGTCTGATGAAGGCATACCATAATTTAATTTGGTATCCCTGAAATATGTATAATGAAATAAATATGGTTTTATAAATATAGTTTCCATTTATTAATATCGTATATATATATATATATATATATATATATATATATATATATATATATATATATATATATATATATATACGATATTTGTTCAATTAACACTTAGAATTTAATATTCTATCATACTATTTCATTATAATACCATATTATATATATTTTAAAGGATTGTAAATAAAATGAGTAAATCAGACAAAGTTGGAATTCCTCTTATTAATATATATATATATATATATGTGTGTGTGTGTGCATTTGTAGGTGTTTATTTGTTTCTGTATGCGTATGTATATCAGAACACATCCATCAGATGACATCACACATCTCATTATTATAAATATATATAAGGGCGGTGGATTGGCAGTATCGGTAGAGAGTCGGACACCATGCTTTGAAGCATAGAGTTACGTCCCTTTATGATCTGAGTTCAAATCCCGCCGAGGTTAACTTTGCCTTTCATCCTTACGGGGTCGATAAAATAAAGTACCAGTAATGTACTGGGTAATTGCTGGCCTTGTGCCTAAAATAGAAACAATTATTATAAATATATATATATATATAGTATATATATTTTAAATGATTGCGTGTTCAGTTGTACGATCATCTGAACTACCTACTGTGTAAGCTGCTGAGTATTCCACAGCCATGAAACCCACTGCAGTGAATCCCATTCCCAGCATTACAATGACCAACACTACTATGTCACTCACAAGTAGGCCTTCACCCTCAAGAAATTTTGTGAAAAATATGTTTTTGCATTCAACATCAGCAAAGCATTCGATTATATCTTGGATGTGGATCACCTGGCAAAACTGGCCGTCTATGAGTTTCATCCATCTTTTGCAACTTGGAGCAGTCAAATTATACCATCACTGCATAGTAAAATGTGATGACACGTGGCTTTGTGCTTAGAGAGTTGAATTTGCAATCGTGAGGTTGCGAGTTCTATTCTCAAACCGGGTGATGCGTTATGCCCTTAAGCAAAACACTTTATTTCATGTTGCTCTTTCTGCCAGGACATGCGACTGGTAGATAGTATCAGCAATGGAAAGACCAAGAATACAATGTTTCTTTGGTCCCATTTGACAAGGTCCACCCTACTCAGCAAGCAAATGAGGTCTGGGATTTTGTCGATCGACCAGAGTGAGAGCATAGTAAAATAGAATTCTCTGTAATACATACTCTGCTGTCCTAAAATTGGCTTCCTAACCATAATCTTCCTCCTACATATCAATGATGCTTCTCCTGTAACCTCTAGTAATGTTGTCTCTTTTGTAAAGTATACCACCCTTCATTGCTCCATAATTTTCTGCACTATAGTGTCATCTATAGCCATCTTAGGTGACCTGCCAGTCGACATAGACATCTGACCTATACATCTCATGCCAAACTAGTTTCTTTCAAACAGAACAAAGACAACCACTACACATATTTACAAAAAATATTATTGCACTCCATCGCCATTAAACTTGAACAGCACACAATTAGTACCCTGAAGGCCACTACAACTGCTAAATCTTATCAATAATTAGGATCTTTCCTAATAAGGCTAAAGACCCCCTTTGGTCACGAATGCAATGGAATTTGTACCTAGAAAGTTCCAGCACAAGTCCGAGCAAGATTCGTTTGTGGAAGACCAGCAGCAATCGCCCATGCATGCCAGTTTCCCCTCTCCATGCCACCAATGTTATCCAAAGGAAAGGCAAAGGCTGATACAGCTTGGCATCAGTGACATCGCATACAACATAACAAAGACTACATCATAAAGACTGACATTCTGCTATAAAACCATTAAATACTTTTGCTCCTAATAAACTAATACCTGTGACACCGTTACTTCTGCACTCACAAACACACTGATTCACATTCTTTCATACACACACACACATGCATTCTCCATCCCCCTCTCTCTCTTTACTGCATCCAAAAGAAACACCACCCAACTAATTGACACAAAGTTACTAACCAACGTACTCCTGTCTCTGACACACACAAAACCTATTGTCTCTTCTCTACCTTTTATTTTGCCTTAGTATGTGAGGCAAAATGTCTGTGCTTTTGAGAGTTGGTTGGTATCATGCCACTTCTACTCGTACTTTACCAATGCTAACTGGATTGTCTCTCCTTTTGTCACCAATATTATGTTCAACCTTCTTGTTGGCAGAATTATTAGACCATTGGATGAAATGTTTTGCTTTATTTGTTCTGGTTCTTTATGTTCTAAGTTCAGATTCTACCAAGGTTAGCTTTGTTGTTCATCCTTCTAAATTGATAAAATTGAGAACTGAATTGTAACCGTTCCCTCCAGTTGTCACAAGATTTGGAAATTGGGGCATCCAGAGATATGCTTTGATTTCCTATTCTTGTGTTTTTCATCATCATTTTATTTTATGTCTACTTTGCCTGTACTGGCATGAACTGGCTGATACTTTTTGCGGCAGTATTCCTCATATACCTGGATGCCCTCCTTGATGCTAACCCTTTACACACACACACACATATATATATATTAAGTATGGTACTTTCTCCTCTGATCTTCACCTGTCAAACTGCAAAGCTGCAGGACATATTGATTATGAATAACAAACAAATGGCACTGTATGTTTTTAAGCATTGTCAATATGAAGATATACATAAAGAGAAACACACATGCACACATATACATGTATATATTCTGCAGTCTGTTTCGCGATTTCCATCTACCAAATTTCACTCACACTACATTAGTGAAACAAAAATAGAAAAGACACTTGTCCAAGGTGCCACATACTGGAATGAAACCTAAAACCACATAGTTGTAGACTAAACTTCTTAACTACACAGCTATGTTTGCATCTATATAATGGTGAATATTTCAAATGTGCATTTTAATTACACTCTTGTGTGTGAATCATAAACTGTGACAACTCCTAAATTGCTCGGCCAGAGTATATTAAATAACACACCGTATGTTTTCCTAATCTGTGTACTTAAGCATATTGCAGTTATTTCTGATGTTGAAAACATTGTAATCAATCAAATCCACCTTTTTATTACATAAGTATGTGGTCAATGCTCTTCTATAATGAGATACAAATGACCTGACATTGTTTTCAAACCTACCTTTTTATTATATAAATACGTTGAAACTCAAAATATGTTCTAGCAATGACAGAACCTCTACAAGATTGATTGATCTGTTGGAAACAGAAATCCACGTCATTATCATTCATATTATTATCATCATCATTTCCATGTCAGCTTTTACCATGGAGGCATTAACTGGATGAATCAGTTTCAACACAACTTTTTATCATTTGTTGCAATCCTTTGTTTGTCATCTCTTTTGTGGGGATTCATCATTCTTTAGAATGGGTGGTATTAGTAAACATATTTGTATTACAATTGTACGAAGAATAAGAATAGCAGTGTGTGTTTATATTGGTTTACTTCATAGAAGTGAATAATGAGACATACATATATTTTACCATTCATAGTGAGGAGGCTGGAGTCTCCTTAGGCTGTTGGTGAGTTGATTTGCTCTGAATTCTGGCGTGTTGTTAAAGAGACTGCTGCGAAGCGTCAAAGAGAGGGAGTTGATCTTTCAGCCTCTTACTTATAGTGGCCAAGAGGACGTAACTTCTTTTACCTCCTGTAGGTGACACCAGGGGTCACTACCATCACAAAGGGATGCAACTCTTATTTTAGTTCTGATGTCCCCTGCAAGGGGGTGGGGGCGCTACAATTCTGAGACCTTATCACTTCTTCCCACATTTTCTTCAGCTTTTCTCATATGTAAGCCCCTTCTATTTACATTGTTGGACATATTTTCATTCAACTGTCATCTTTCATACCCATCTTACGTCCATATCAGTGGAATGTATGTGGCTTAGCGGTTCAACTGTTATGGATTATAATCATAAGGTTGACAGTTCGATTCACAGTGGTGCATTATCTCCTTGAGAAAGACATTTCATTTCACATCACTCCAGTCAACTCAGCTGGAAAAAATTATTCATATCTGTAATTCAAAGGGGCCGCCTTGTCACACACTGTGTCACACTGGATCCCCCTAAGAACTAGATTAAGGGTGCACCTGTCTATGGAATGCTCAGCCACTCACACATTAATTTCATAAACAAACTATTTTATTGATTAAATCAACTGGAATAGTCTTCTTTAAATCCAACGGAGATTGAACACATCCATATCACTGCAGACTTCTTTCATGCACACTAAGGCACCTTTAGTGCTCAGTTTTTTTTATATTTTGGGGGTAACCCTGTGCTCTATTGCTCATCCATCAGAACATACTTCATTTCTTCCTAGCCCTTTGCATATCCTCCACATTTAGCACCCATATCTTACTCCCTTGCTGTATTGCTGTTCATCCTGTATGAGCAAGACAAGGTCAGCCGACCAGACACTGCCCACAACAGGACAACCCGTCTAACCCATGCTAGCGTGGAAGAACGGACATAAAACGGTGATGATGATGATGACACAAGCATTATGCAATTTGCCCTTAAATCAAAGAAAGAAATCTCTTTCTAGCTAGCAAAAGTAACAGTTCCTTACACACACACACACACACACACACACACACACACACACACACACACACATGGAAAGGAGTAGGCAGAAACTCTAAACGATGTACACAATGTAAATTTTTGCATACATATGAGGTGTTGTTGGGTAACAGGTAGATTAACAAGAAAGGATATCTTCATATGTTGTAGATGCACAGGGGTAATCAATGGGAAGTGCATCAGTAATAAAAACGTTTTTCAATCACATGAAGGATCCATAGAAGAGGTTGATAACTTCTGCTATCTAGGTAACCTAATTAACATTGGAGGAGGGTGCTCCAAGAGCATAATAGTTAGAATAAGGATAGTATGGTAGAAGTTTAGAGAGTTACTACCACTGTTGACAACAAAGGGGTTCTCCCTACCAGTAAAATTATGATTCCTGTGCACAAAGTGCAATAGTGCATGGTTGTGAAACATGGCCAATGACTGCAGAGACATGGGATGGGTAGACTGGAGAGAAATGAAGCAACCATGTTTTGATGGATGTGCAATACAAATGTAAGACAGCTGCAGAGCTTGGAGGAACTGAGACAAACTCTGGGTTTAAGAGGAATCAGACATGGGGTGCAAGAGAGAAGACTGCATTTCTGCTAGGAAACTCCAGTGAAGGGAAGTCACTGTAAAGGTAGACCTTGGAAGATCTGGTTGGAGGTGGTGAGAGCTAATGTCAAATCGATGAGACTCACAAAGGAGATGATGAAGGAACATGACAAGTGGAGAGATGCTGGGCTAAAAAGAACCCATCTTACCCATGCAAGTGTGGAAAAATAAACGTAAAAATGACAAGGATGATAATATATATATTTAAATCATCATTATCAGCACTGTTTAACATCTTTTTCCATGTTACATAGGTTTGAATATATATATATATATATATATATATATATATATATATATATAATATATATATATATATGCATTGTGTGTATTGTGTGTAGAAGACTTGGGTAGATGAGAAAGAAACGAAGCTTGCATGCTCCGATGGATGTGTAATAGTAATATATGTGAATGGCATAAACAAATTGAGAGAGAGACTAAGCATAAGAGGAATCAAATGTTGTGTGCAGGAGAGGAGGTTGTGTTGGTATGGACATGTGATGTGTATGAAGGATGACAGCTGCATAAAAAGGTGCAGAGCACTAAAAGTCGATGGAAGCCTTGGAGTGGAGAGACCCAAGAAGACCTGGGATGAGGTGATAAAAGCTGACCTTGCCCAATTGCACCTCTCAAAGGCGGTGACACAAGACCGAGACCTCTGGCATTACCCAGTAATACAGAAGACCCGACTTCCCATGAGTACAAGCCAAAGCTGAAGCATATAGACAGTATGCCCCCACCCCCTCCCACTGCAAAGTGGCCATGTAGACGTCACGACAAAAAGCATCCAGTCCACACTGTAAAGTGGTCATGTAGGCACCATGGTAAAAAAGCACATTGTACTCACTGTAAATGAGGTTGGTGTTAGGAAGGGCATCCGGCTGTAGAAATCAAGCCAGAATCAGTTCTGTATTAGCAAGACATGATCACCTGACCTGGCATTGCCCACAACAGGACTACCCACTAACCCATGCTAGTGTGGAAGAAAGCGGACATAAAACGGTGATGATGATGATGATATATATATATAAAATAATATTATCTCTGGTCAAGATGAAGTGAGAGTGTATTTGATTGAATACTTATAAAAATGAGAAAACTCATGGCTAGGACAACCATTAAAATAGCTAAATGCTGTCAAAGACAACGATGGGCAAAAATGCTTCAGAAGACAGAGACCATTGGTCAACAGAAAGACTGTTTTAACAGCTGTTCTAGCGTTGAGTTTTCTTATTTTTATTTGTACTCAATATATATATATATATATATATATATATATCATATTTCGTATCAAGTCCAAATAGCCAATCTATCGCTAAAACAAACTACATTTTCTGTTTCTATTAATTGTTAAATACGAAAGTTTTTGGGCGTATTTAACAGAACAAATTTTGTATTTTTGTTAATCGCTTGTTAAATGCAAGGACCCCATTCAATCATTACCTTCTTGCTAACGTATTTTCAAACCTCAATCCCTAATTCTAGCGTATCTTCAAAACAAAAAACAAAATCCTTTCCTTCTTCCTTCTTCGAAGGCATGGGGCGGTCAAACGCCTAAATGCAAGGACCCCATTCAATCATTACCTTCTTGCTAGCTATTTTCAAACCTTAATTCCTAACGTATTTTCAAACCTCAATCCCTAATTCTAGCGTATCTTCAAAACAAAAAAAACAAAATCCTTTCCTTCTTCCTTCTTCGAAGGCACGGGGCGGTCAAACGCCTAACACTCACAGCCATCATGTGCCCCCCCCCCCCTCGCTCTCTCTCACTCTCTCTCTCACTCTCTCTCTCTCTCTATATATATATATATATATATATATATATATATATATATGATAGGAATTCACTTCGCCAAATTTCATTGCTTGCTGTCCACCCACGATATTCATCTAAACGTAATGTACAGATTTCATTTCTCTCCCTCCACAAATCTTAATTCTAGCGTATTTTCAAAACAATCCATATTTCGTATCAAGTCCAAATAGCCAATCTATCGCTAAAACAAACTAAATTTTCTGTTTCTATTAATTGTTAAATACGAAAGTTTTTGGGCGTATTTAACAGAACAAATTTTGTATTTTTGTTAATCGCTTGTTAAATGCAAGGACCCCATTCAATCATTACCTTCTTGCTAGCTACCCAACACCCCTCCCTCCCACACCCACGCACCACCATTGCTATTACGTGGACCAATCATAAAACAGAGCCCCCACGCATCACCAGTATTATTACGCGGACCAATCAGAAACCAGAGGCCTATACTATCGCTTGCCTGGTTGCCTTTCGATATATGATGGATGGATGGACTGCGGAATCCTGGAGAGTGGAGGTGAGAGAGAGAAAAATCTGGACGCTCAGCGACAATGCCAAAGATAAAGACAAATTCACCTCTTGGACGAGAATGCGAGCACTCCTCATTGTTTCGACCGCGGACGGCTAACATAACCCCATCGCCCCCCGCCCCTCACCGCCCCCAACCCCCAAACGCAATCCAAAACTTCAGAGTTGGTACCATAAATGTAGGCACCCTAAAGGGTCGCGCTAACGAGGTTGTAGAAATGCTTGAACGTAAGGAGGTCGATGTTTGTTGTATTCAAGAGACCAGGTGGAGGGGTGGGTCTGCTAGGTTCATTGAGGGTAAAAAACGATGTTATAAGCTTTTCTGGGTGGGAAACGACGATGGGCTGGGTGGAGTAGGAATCATGGTAGCAGAAAAGTGGGCAGATAAGATAATAGACGTAAATAGAGTGAACGACAGAATAATTAAAATACGACTTGTCCTCAATAGAACTACGGTGACAGTAATATCTGCGTACGCACCCCAATCCGGACTGCCCGGCACTATAAAAGACAGATTCTATGAGACACTGATGCTAACTACCTCCCAAATATCCGACAGTGACTATATAATTATCGCAGGCGACCTAAATGGTCACGTTGGACAACATTGTGACGGCTACGACGAAATCCATGGAGGCTATGGGTTTGGTACTAGAAATGAGGAAGGCTCCAGAATCCTGGAATTCTGTGATGCAAATAACCTAACTATCTGTAACACTAACTTCAAAAAACGTGACAATCACCTGATCACCTATAGATCCGGGGAACACACAAGCCAGGTAGATTATATCCTTACCAGAAGACGTGACAGAGTGTCTGTTGTTAACACTAAATCCCTCCCCCATGAAGAATGCACCTCCCAACATAGACTGATAATTAGCGACCTCATAGTCAGGACGAGACGTACTCGACAACAGAAGAGGACTATCCTCAGGAGGAAAATATGGAAGCTAAAGGACCCCACAGCCAGGAATAAATTTCAAAGCATATTACTTGATGCTTTCGACAGTAAGGAAGAACATTTAGAGTCGGACAATATAGAGGGAGAGTGGGAATTTCTGAAAGCAAACCTGCTGTTGGCGACAGACGAAGTCTGTGGCTGGAGCAGGCCTGTAGGCAGGAGGAGAGTAACATGGTGGTGGAACAGTAAGGTGGAGGGGTCAATTAAGGCCAAAAAGCAGGCTTGGAAAGTATGGCGGGATGGGGGAAGTAGAGAGGACTATCAAGTGGCCAGGAGGGAAGCTAGGAGACAAGTGTACTTAGCAAGAAGGGAAGCTGAGGAAAGAAAGTTCAAGCATGTTCTACAACGCGATGACCAAAAACGTGAGGTGTTCAGGATTGCTAGGCAATGCGTCAAGGAAAACCGTGATATTGTCGGGGAGAAGTGTGTACTAAACGACGATGGCACACTTGCCATCACCGACGCTGATAAGAAGGTAGCTTGGAAGTGTCACTATGAAAGGCTACTAAATGAGGAGAATAATTGGGAGAAAGGCAGTCTCCCCCATATCGACCCAATAGAGGGACCAGCAGTGTTAGTCGAGGGGAGTATAATAAGTAAGGCAATCAAGGATATGAAGACGGGTAAGGCGGCTGGGCCTTCGGAAATAGTTGCTGAGATGCTGAAGGCATCTGGCACGGTGGGACACACCATGGTCACCCGCATAGTTAACCAAGTCGTACAGAATGGGGTTGTTCCGAAGGACTGGCATAGCAGCATCATCGTTAACTGTTATAAGGGTAAAGGAGACGCCCTAGATAGGAGTAACTATAGAGGCATTAAATTAATCGACCAGGTCATGAAGGTCACGGAAAAAGTAATAGCGCAACTAATCAGAGAGAGAATTGACCTAGATGAAATGCAGTTCGGGTTTGTGTCAGGCAAAAGTACCACAGACGCTCTTTTCATAGTACGACAACTACAGGAGAAGTACCTAGCTAAAGGTAAACCCCTCTACTTAGCTTTTGTCGACTTGGAGAAAGCCTTCGACAGAGTCCCCCGCTCCATTATCTGGTGGGCTCTTAGAAAACTAGGCGTTGACGAATGGCTTGTGAGGGCTATACAAGCCATGTATAAAGAAACAGTCAGCAAGGTTAGAATTAACAACGAATATAGTGAAGAGTTTAGCGTAAAAGTTGGCGTCCATCAGGGCTCTGTTCTCAGCCCACTACTATTTATTATTGCCCTTCAGGCTATAACAGAGGAGTTCAAGACAGGTTGCCCATGGGAACTCCTATACGCAGACGACCTGACACTCATAGCGGAATCAATGGCCGAGCTAGAGAAGAAATTCCAAACATGGAAGCACGGCCTAGAGTCAAAAGGACTTAAAATTAACCTGGCTAAGACCAAAGTACTAGTTTGTAGGAAAGAAAACAAGGCGGCGGTCCCTTCTGGGAAATGGTCGTGCTCGGTGTGTAGGAAAGGCGTAGGTAGAAACTCCATTTTATGTCCTAAATGCAAAGTATGGGTGCATAAAAGATGTAGTGGGATCACAGGTAAGCTAACTAAGAACATAGATTTTACATGTGGCCGGTGCTCTGGTGCAATAAGTAGCAGCAAGTGCCCACAAACTACTAGCTCTTTCAATTGCGCAGAGGGTTCTATAGAAATAGTGGACAGCTTCCGTTACCTGGGCGATAAAGTCAGCAGTGGGGGAGGGTGCTCTGAAAGTACTGTAGCTAGAGTCAGAACTGGTTGGAAAAAGTTCAGAGAGCTTATACCACTATTAGCTGCTAAAGGGTTCTCACTAAAAATGAAAGGCAGGTTGTACGATGCCTGCATACGAACAGCAATGCTGCATGGCAGTGAGACCTGGGCATTGTGTGCAGAGGATATACGCAGACTAGAGAGGAACGAAGCTTGCATGCTCCGCTGGATGTGTAACAGTAATATACGTGAACGGCAAAGCATAAACGAACTAAGGAAAAAATTAGAGATAAGAGGGATCAGATGTTGTTTACTCGAGAGAAGGCTACGTTGGTATGGACACGTGATGCGCATGAAAGTCGATAGCTGTATAACAAAGTGCAGGGCAATAAAGATAGACGGTAGTCATGGAATAGGCAGACCTAGAAAAACCTGGGACGAGCTGATAAACTCCGACATCACACACTTACACCTCTCCAAGACAATGTCACTGGACCGAGACCTTTGGCGGTACTCAGTAACAGAGAAGACCCGCCTTACCTAAATATATAGTAAAACCTACTCCAGCCAGTAGGCATCTCTAACAAAATACACCCCGTCCCACCACCCCCGCCCCCACCCCATCCACACCACCCCGTTCTATGTAAAGTTATGTTGGTGCCGCGCCATCGAGGCCGAAACAAATGAGATCGTGTAGGTGTCACGACAAAAAAACACACAGTCCACGCTGTAATGTGGCCGTGTAGGCAACACGGTAAAAACCTCCCAGACCCACACTGTAAATGTGGTTGGTGTTAGGAAGGGCATCCAACTGTAGAAAACCTGCCAGACAGTCCTATGCGAGCAAGACAATCACTCTTGCCTCAAGTGGGACTACCCCCGTCCAAACCCATGCAAGCGTGGAACACGGACGTTAAACGTTGATGATGATGATGATGATGATATATATACCATTTATGTTGTTACATTGTTTACCAAAAGGAGGAACTAGTGATTCCAGTTAGTAAACGATGATGCAATAAATTAAAGCACTCAACATTATGCACATCATAGATGTGGTAGCCAGTGGTTGATGCTGGAACAGAGTGAAATATTCATTAAAAACAACAACAGAAGGCCTGACTGGAAACTTTATCATTTTAATTCTGCGATAACACTATACATATTTCAATGGACCAGCTTCACCATCAGAATATGATGGAGGACCCAGGTGCTTTCATCAGGTGTTAATTGTAGAATTACTTATATAAGAGAACAGGATTTTGCTGAATACAAACAAATTTTCTAATCCTATTCTCTTGTATAATTAATTCTACAAATAACACCTGATGAAATCACCTGGGTCTTGCATCAGACTCGGATGATGAAGCTGGGCCATTGAAATATGTATAGTGTTTTCACAGAATTAAAATGATAAAGTTTCCAGTCCAGCCTTCTGTTGTTTTTAATGTATTTATATATATATATATATATATATATATATATATATATATATATATATATATATATAATGGTTGGATAATCAAGATGAAAAGGTTATGATGTTATTTATCCTTACATTTTCTTCACCTGAACGTTTGTACTTCTTACACTGACACACAAACATACAGACACATACACACATTAGTTATATAAGCCAACTTGCTAGAAATAGCAGTCAAATGTCTATGAAACCAGACCTTACTTTCCTTAAACAGTAAGGACACATTGGATAATGCAATCCTACATATGTCTGAATTGAAGACTGAATACTCATGGCTTGGACAGCATTTGATTGTAGATCTATTCAGCAACAACTAGACACTGTCTATCTTTGATTATTCATGATTGCCAACATTGAACATATGATAAACAAAAACTTCCAATCTGACAGGTTACCATAGCTACTATGACTGACTGAAATGTTCCTTAATGTCTACCTTGATAAATTCACAAGAATCTTAACAACGAGCAATTTATAAAACTTTCGTTTGCAGTAATTTTTAAAATCAATTTTTTCATTCCATCTCTTCTTCAAAATAATTACCATTTCCGACATTCACTGACTTCATACAATCTTTCTCTCTTGCTCCTCTCCTTTCTCTCTCTCTCACCGTTTCCTCTTTTCTCTCTTGTTCTTCTTTCTCCCCTTCTCTCTTTTCTCTTTCACTCTTCTTTCCCTTTTCCTTTTTTTCTCTCTTATTCTCTTTTCTCTCTCACTCTCCTCTCCCACACTTCTGTCTCTCTCATTCTCCTTTCTTTTTGCTCTACATTCTCTCTCACCTCTCTTGCTCTCCCTTCTCTCCTCTCTCCCTTCTCTCTTGTTTTCCTTTCTCTCTTCCTCTTCTATCTCTCTTTCCTTTCTTTTTTTCTTCCTTTTCCTTTGTAGTTTTATATGTATATATATTTTTATTTTTATGTCTCTACCACTAAGATCTTTGTCCACAATGAGAAAACATAACATAATTGTATTACTGGTTGGCACATATGTGTGATGGATGTGTGGGTGTGTATGTGTGTTTTTGTGGGTATATATATATATATATATATATATATATATACATACATACATGTGTCTATGTACATAAGTGAATATATATATGATGTATGTATGTACTTTTGTATATGCTTTAGATTGTATGTGTGTTTTCATGTGTATATATAATATGTATGCATATGTATGTTTGTATGCAATGTTTGTTTGTATGTATATATATATATTTGTATGTATATGTATATTTGTATTCAATGTATGTTTGTATGTGTACATGCATGAATATTTGTATATTTGTGTGTGTGTGCTTAAATTTTATAGATATTTGCAATAACCTAATTGCAAATTTCAATATTTCACAGAACAACACAAACATGAGGTTCAAATATCTGTTTATATCTAGTTGTATCACTATCATTCTATTGGGGTTAAAGTAGGCTTTCATTTCCTTCTCATACATTCATTCACTGAATCCTGCTTAGGTTTAACTATGTGTTATGTTAGTGTCCTTTACATGAGGAGATTTATCTGCCTTCGTTTTATCTGAAGGTGTATAGTTTATTCCACCTGGTCTCAGTTTACCTAGCTTGTCAGCTAAAGTTACCTGTGTGATAAACTCGTATCTTATCCAAGGGAAGATTACTACAGTGCATCATAACTCTCCAGAAAATAGCTACCATATCATTAACATCATGTATGTACCTATGTATGTGATGTATATATTGGATTAGCAGAAATTGTTAGAGCATCAGACAAAATACTATATGGCAGGCATGTCAAACTGAGGGTCCCCCGAGAGTCACATGGGTCCCATACGTGTTGTCTGAGGGCCACACAAGACAACTAATTGCACACATCACAACACATTTTTTTAAATCTTATATTACGAAGATAAAACATGCTCATGCTGTAAAAACCTTTGTGCAGGCCACAGGTATGCTTGAAAAGACCCGCATGTTTGACATGCCTGCTATAAGGTATTTGTTATGGTTCTTTATGTTCTGAGACCAAAACCTGCCAAGGTGAACTTTGCTTTCCATCCTTCCAAAATCAATAAAATAAAATAGCAATTAAGTACAGTGGTCAATATAATTGGCTTTCCCCTTCCCCCAAATCGCTGATCTTGTGCCAATGTTAGAAAGGATTTTTTTTTTTTGTCAGGAAGGGCAAGCAGTTTTTATGTGTCCAGTGGCCATGGCAAAAGAGGGTGTATGATGGACAATTTTAAAAGGGTTGAAAACCAGCTCTTTCCTCTACAGCAAACCTCTGATTAACTTTTTCTGGTTTCACTTGAAGAGAAAAATCAGGGTAGAGAGGGAATTGCTGCTTTCCAAGCAGTTTGTTGTAAGGTGGGGGAGAGAGGCGAGCATGACCCCAGTTAATGGACCTGTTCTGAGTGTGTGTTTGTAGATTGGAGGAGGACAACTGGGACAGGGCACTTGCCCTAGTGATCAGGGCACCCATGGTTTTATGGGTTTTTTTCTCAGTCCTCGAACATCTCCTCCCTATTGAAGAATTCCTATTGTTTAATTTTTTTATTGTTACCTTTCTTTTTACTAGTGTTAAATCTATTTACATGCAAAACGCACACACCAACACACATACACACTGTTTTCATCCTATGCTGTCCTAATGTTTTCCTAATGTTAATCCTTGTGGTGAATAAAGAAATCATTATTATTATTAAGGGCAGTGGATTAGTAGTATCGGTAGAGCGTTGGACACCATGCTTTATGGCATAGAGTTATGGCTCTTTACATTCTGAGTTCAAATACCACCGAGGTTAGTTTTGCCTTCCATCCTTACAAAATTGATAAAATAAAGCACCAGCAATGCACTGGGATCGATTTAATCAACTTTCCCCTTCCCTTAAAATTGTTATTATTTAATGTTAAAATTATTATTATTTAATGCAAGGCACAGATCCTTGGCCTGTCTGGGAGATCAATGACTCTGCTTCAATACTGACTTGGTCTATGTAAACCATCAAGCCCTTGCTGGCAGGGAAAGCAGATGTTAAAACGACAATGATGATTAATGGATGCCACTTAAGCAGCTGTAATGAAATTGGATTTTTACCAGGTTTTAGTGGATAAAATCTTTTTCCTTATGGATAGCAGTGGGATTAATAACATAGGGACATCTATCCCAATATCTAAGTCAGTCTTTCAGACAACATTTCTTGTTGATGTCTGGTGTACAATAAAAACAATTTAAACTGTTTAGTCAAGGAACATCAAGAGACATAAACAGAAGAGGTAGTAGCATGAAAGACATTGGAATCAAAACAAATCACAGAGACACTTAATAAATATACTGAAATGTATTTACAAAAACACAAACATTGTTTCAAAAAAGACAATCAGAAAATAAATATCAAAACAAACACTTGAAGGCATAGATAATCACAGCCATAATCATATGACTGAAAATAATAATTTTCATGATATAAATAAGATCAATAACAACAACAACAGACATACATTTTGACACTAATACACAAACGTTGTTTGTCAGCATAGCATGCTTGTTGAATGTTTAGTCATGGCAAAAACACAGTCCAAAACAGACCAGTTGCTACATTGTGTCCAAAAGTATTGTATCTCCTTATTTGAAGAATATATTCAGAATCAGGCAAAGAGAAACTGATTTACCCATGCCACATAAAGGCAAGGGGGACTTTCAATGTCTTCAAAATATGAATTGAAGGAAGCACTATCTGACAACTAAGCTAAGACTGTAAGTTTAGAAATGGGTAAAGTCAATGTGACCATTTACCTCACTTTCAAGAGCAAGGAGAAATTGAAGAGACAAGCAGAAATAGCATACAAAACCCCTGATACCTGGATTGTACCCCCTCCATAGAATATGGGCAGTGTAAAAGTAACATCCAGAAGCATAGCAAATTACTTTAACCTCTGTGTCATATTTGCTCTTGTTAAATAATTTGGGTGTGTAATAAGTGCCAAAGTAATGAGGTATGAAGCTCAGTATCGTCTTGCAAATTTACATGACTCCTCAGCACCATAAATCCATTCTAGAACTTTGTCCCATTTTGAGTGCAGAGACAGAACTGATAAGATTGACACTGCAGATCGGAAAGCCCTGTTGTTACACTTGTGGCAGCAAAAGCCATTCAAGGTCTTTCTACTCTGAGGGGCTGAAAACATGGCAAAATATTAAGCAAATTCCAGGGGCTATTGTTACTGTAACACCATCAGTCACATAACCTGTTCGATTTCTAAAAATGACAGGAAAATCTGCTTCCTCCTTGGTTTCTGAAGCAGACAATGCTATTGCACCTCTTTCCAATCCTGAAATAGCAAAGGAAGCTACATCATGTTAATTCTCAGAAGTGAAAGATGCCAACGTTTTTCCTCTAAAGGGTACCATCCCATTCATTGGTGATGATAAAGATGAAATGGAAGTTGAGGAAGGCCAGCAGACTGTTGTAACAGGAGTAGAGAAAAAATAAAATTAAAATAAAAAACACATCTGTCAGAAATCTTCAAAAGAAAAGGTGGGAAAGTGCAACGCACATTTGTCAGAGTCAATAACATTGGACTTGTTAACTCTTTAGCAATTACATTACTCTATATTTACTATTATATTTTCACGGTGAAGGATTTACCGCCCATAATATTGGATCTATGAGATTTTGATATTATTTATTTTGAGAACGATACCTTAATATCCGTATGAGCGGCCGGTTACAGCTAGTTTCAGCAGGAAGAGGTGAGAGAATTCTGGCCAGATACAGCCGGTTTAAATGCTAAAGGGTTAATGAAAGGTATGAATTACAGAAAAAAATCCCCACACAATATGTGAATGGACACAGAAATATGGGATTGCTGTTACGAGCTCCCAGATTATAGTTTTACTTCAAATGACAAAAGAAGTATATGAAAAAGCATTTTTGTCCATAAGATGTGGGTGCTCTTATTGCTGAACCTACTGTAAAAATGTTTTCAGTGAATTTTAGTGATCCCTAAAAGTATATAATGTATGGTGGGGGAGCAGATATGTGGGGTGTTTTGAGTTGACTTACCTAGCGGGTTCTCATGTGTGTGGGTGCATAACCTGAGAATGTTTTTCATGTTTTATATCATGAGTTAATTATTGAGTACTTTATAATGTGTTTATACTTATTTCGTGTTTTATCAAATCTATTTGTCATTTGTAAATGGTCCTTGTCTCTATTCTCATTTTAATTAACTTTGTCCTTCAGAACATGTACTGTAATCCCTATCATTTCCTTCATCATTTCCTTTTACATCCACTTTTCCCTGCTTGCAAGGGTGGGACAGGAACTGATTCTGGCTTGATTTCTACAGCTGGATCCCTACGTTTATAATATTTGCTATGCAACTGGCAACAGAACGGGAGAATTCCCAGCTCTGTGAGCCGAGGAGCGGTGGCGCTGCTGAAAAAGGATCCGAACAAGGGGGTTAACATAGATAATTTCAGGCCCATAACTCTTCTAAACACAGAGTTCAAGATTTTGGCCAAGGTGCTAGCAAAGAGGTTGGCGCTTGTCGTTGGTGGTCTGGTGTAAGAGGCGCAAACATGTGCCATTCCTGACAGATCCATCCATGACAACCTCCACCTCATGCGATACATCGTGGAGCGGGTAGCTAGGGAACCTGGCACGGGTGGGTCCTTGATCAATTTAGATCAGTCAAAAGCTTTCGATAGGGTCGACCATCGTTATCTGGCGGCAGTCATGAGGGTGGCTGGCTTTGGGCCCATCTTCAGAGGCTGGATCACTGCCATGCACAGCGACATCTGCTCTGTGGTGAGAGTGAACGGTCACCTTTTGGAACCGTTCAACATCATACGCTCGGTCCGCCAAGGATGTCCCCTCTCGTCCCTCAAGCCATTACTGCACAAACTGGGGATGTTGAGGGGGCTCCCGCGCGAACTAGGATGCGGGAGATCCGTGTCAGCATATGCGGACGATGTCACCGTAGTGGTGTCGAACGCCAAACACATCGAGGCAATCGGCACTACACTAAGAGAATACGAAGCGGTGACAGGAGCAATGATCAACCAGGAAAAGTCGGTGGGCCTGCAGCTCGGCACCTGGAGAGGCAGGTCCATGCCGTCCAACGACATCGTCGGGCGCTGGACGGACAGACCACTTAAATTGTTAGGGGTCTGGTTCGGTCCGGACCTCCAGACGGACAAAAACTGGGACGAGGTGACGAGCAGGGTGGCTTCTCTCACCCAGAAATGGGCAGAGAGGAAGCTATCCCTGAAAGGTCGAGCGGAGGTGGCTAACACGTACATCGCATCCATCATCTACTACCGCCTGACTGTCGTGCCTTGTCCTAAGCCTCGCCTGACTGCGCTGGAGCGTTTGCTCTTTCGCTTTTTGTGGAAGGGATGCGCTCCGATGGTTAGGTGGTCCATCTGCTGTCAACACCCGCTACATGGAGGGCTGGGCATGCCATGGCTAATGATGCGCAGACACGCGCTCAGGCTATGACATCTCCACCTCTTCCTCGACGGTGATCAGGTGTGGTTGCCGTTTGCTAGATGCGTCTTTCCCAAGCTCATCTCCTTGACGGAGCTGCAGTCCTGGGTCAAGCAAAGACCAAGAGGGAGCGCTTGGAGACTGGAATGTCTTCAGGTGCTCACAGCACTCGACCAATCGGGCAATGTGATCGGTAGAAACTCCACATTGGCGTTCTATAGAGGATTAGTGAAGGGGAAGAGCGACGACGTACTTGGGGAAACTAGGCGTCGACGAAAATCAACTAGCCAATCTCTTTGGAGGAACTTTCGGGCCGGGGCCTATGGACAACTTCCAGAAATCCTTGGCCTGGCAGTGCTACCAAGGAGCTTTGCCAGTTCGGGATAAACTCTACAGGCATGGAGGTGCCGTCAGCCGGACATGTCCGAGATGCGTGCAGGGCGACGAAACCGTCCTGTATGCACTCATCCAGTGTCCGAGTATTGCTGACTTGTGGGTTTATGTCGAACACCTGCTGTTGCGTGTAGAATGGATCCGACTATCAGCTGAGTCCATCGTGAGGATTGCCCCGCCCTCTTCCTTTAGCCAGGAAGAGCAGGCAGTTTTTATCTGTCTGGTGGCATGGCGAAAGAGATAGTATTGTGGACGCGTCTGAAAGGGTTGAAGACGAGCACTTACCTCTTCAGTGATGTCCTGATTAACTTTTTCCAATTTCATTTGAAAAGGAAAATCAGGGTAGAGAGGGAGGTGCTCCCTTCCCAGCTTTTTGTTGAAAGATGGGTGAGAGAAGCAAGTATGGCCCGAGTGAGTGGACCTACTCTGAGTATATGCCTGTAAATTGAAGGTAGAAAACTGGGAGAGGACAATTGCCCTGATGGTCGGGGTCACCGTGGCTTTTTTAATGGGCTTTCTCCTTGATGGCCCTCGGAGGTCTCCCCCCATTGGGAAATTTTTTCATCGTTCTATTATTATATCCTCTGTTTTTTTTTGTTTTTTACACGCAGAAATGCCCATTTGTACCGTCCTGTATTGTCCTGTACTGTCCTTAATGTCTACTTTGTGTAAACCCTTGTGGTTAATAAAGAAAGCATTATTATAATCTTCATCATCATTATTATTATTATTGTTGTTGTTGTTGTTAATATCTATTTATTTGCATGCACTGTGTATGGATTTACTAATGAGAGATGTAAAAATATATACTTTCTTCCCATCTTATTTGAAATGTGAAAGCAGGAACCAACAAAGAAATATCTAAGTTCTCGTTCAAATGCTAGAAATAGCAATGAAATCTTCCTAATATCATGACCTAATGTCTTAAAATAAGACATTTATCTATCTACCTATTTTGTCTCTCTTTCTCTTCTTCACTCAATCTATTTTTGTATCGCTCGCTATTGCCTCCCTTTGTTTTTGCCACTGCTACTACTGTTACTTCTGCCTACTGTTGCTGCTGTTCCCTTATGAATAGCAAACAACCTCTTCTTTTGCCGATCACAGCTTGACATGAACGTACTTCACTACTCTCTTGTTCCTCTATTGTAGTATTTGAACAACATAAATTTAATTTCTGTTGCGTGGGCAATACTTCAAGACATAGTCCTTCCTTCTGCAAGAAATTATGCATAAGTATTGTGGGAAGCTGACGATTCAGATGATGCTAAAGTTCCTTTTTTCTTGTTAGTTTATTCTCTTCATCTTTCTATACATCTTTGTTTTTCTCCATAAGTCCTGCCCTATCATTTTCGTCCCCATTTTTCTCCTCTCCTCTTCCCTCTCTCATTTCACTTTAGTCTCTCTTTTTTCCTCTCTCACCCTGTCTTCATTCGATTTGAGGTTATATCTTAACAAAAAAATGTTTGCTATACATATAGTATCCAGCTGTTTACGACCACCCTTCACGCTAAGAATACTCCAACTTTATGACTTCATATACACTCAACGCTTCAAATTTTTCGATTAATGTTGACATATCATCATCATCATCATCATCATCAACGTTTAACGTCCGTGTTCCACGCTTGCATGGGTTTGGACGGGGGTAGTCCCACTTGAGGCAAGAGTGATTGTCTTGCTCGCATAGGACTGTCTGGCAGGTTTTCTACAGTTGGATGCCCTTCCTAACACCAACCACATTTACAGTGTGGGTCTGGATATATATATATATTTGTTTTGCAAGGTTTTTGATATGATATCGTGTGTCGAAACAAATATTGTTATACTTGGGGCGGGTCATATTGTTGTAATAATATTGCCAGAATTAATAACAGAACACACTCACTGTTTGGTTGGTTTTCGCTTCTGTATCTTTTATCTTTTATATCAGTTAATTCATTCGGTCCTCAATGTGTACCATTGACTGACCAACGGTCAAAAAATACAGATATAATATAGATATAAACACATATATATAGTCTAACAAAGTTCTTTCGTTGCACATCTACAACACGTCAGTGGTGCTATTATGTTCCCCCTGTTGTATTGTATATCTATGCCATCATTATTTAATGTTTATTTATTTATTTATTTTTGTCTTCTTCTCTGTGCATGCGTTTGCATGTGTGTATAGTGTTTGGTGTGAGTTCGCGTTTGGGTGACTGTGTTTTGGTTATTGTATTCTATCTTAGTTTACTAGTGTGTGTTTATATGTGTTTGTTGTTATTGTGCTTGTGTATATATTTATTTATTTATTTATTTATTTATTTATATTTCTCTTAAGTCGGTATTGTTTGTTTGGGTGTTGTTATTCCATTCATTTTTTTCTGTTTAGCTTTGGCCTTCTAAGCTCTATTTCACTTGCTTCTCTGATTTGCCTATCTGCTGGGTCATTTCTATGTTTAGATATTATTTTAATTTCTATGTTGTCTATGTTACCGTCATGTTGTTGTCTGGCGTGTTCGTATAGTACTGAACCGTTTTTTCATCCTTTTAGTTCCCCTCAGTGTTGTTCTATCCTTTCACCTATGCTACGAGCTGTCTTGGATATGTATGTTGTTGTCATGTTTCTGCGAGTACCCTCTGTACATCTTATGCTATAGACGTTTCTAGTTTTACAGTTTAGCCGGGGGTTTACTTTACATATAATACATTTCCTATTAGTACAGTCAGTTTTCTTAAAAAAGTAGGTTTTGCTGATCAGGGATTTATGGTAGTTCTTGGCTTTTCTACCACCTTAATCTTTAAGTGGGTCTTTCGCAGGGTCTTTGTACACTGGTTAGCTAATTTCCCTCCAGGGGTAGCATCCATGAACATGACGCTCTGGTATCTCTGGTTGTCGTACCATGAGGTGGCTTTCCCTATCTTATGTTTAGTCCTATCTAAGCTATTCCATGATTTGCTCCTGTATAATGGGCAAATTCCTTTCATGTCCAGTTCTATGAGGGTCTTATACTTCTCTGTGGCTCCTTCGTATACTCTGATTCTGTCTCTTTGATTGTAGCCAGAGAACTGCATGCGGTTGATGAAGTCTTGGATGTGTCTTTCCATTTCTGTTGGATAGCACATGCGGGACACGTTCTTCATCACTCGTACCAAGTCTGCGATCAGAATATTAAACTTAGCACTACTGGACATTGCTGAGTTTTTGGTTATCAGGTATTTGGAGTCCATGGGTTTAGCGTAGTGTGAGTGCAGAATTTGGGCCCTCTCGTCTATAGTGTTAATCCAGAGTTCCATGTCTAATACAGGTAGTCTACTGTTAGGGTGTTTGGAAGGGTAGTCGATAGTTACAGTTATACTCTGGTGTATGGAATTAGCTATCTGCTGGATGCTTTCCATTGTGCTACATTCTAAATCATACTTGTTAGTACTCTATTTGTGGGGGTGTCCTTATTACTATATTAATGTCGTCTACATAACAAGAGTACATGATGAGGTCTATGGAGCTCTCATCAAGGAGATCTTTGAGTCTCCTTTCCCACCATACCATAAAAAGGTTGGCAACATCACCAACTATGCTGATGCCAATGGCTGCTCCCTCATTTTGGGTGTAGATCTTCTCATTGAATTTGAATATGTGGCCCTTTAGGGTAGTTTTAATATTAGCCCCTATTGCATGCGCGACCATTTTTCTTACCTGATCATTGTTTTTATCATTGGGATAAGAGGCTCTGCTAAAGTACTGGCTGGTCTGTGATGACATGTCCAACCCTTACTAGCAGAGAAAATGGATGCTAAAGGAGTATTATGCATATATATATATATATATATATTAATAAGGTAATGAATTCTTTTACAATGGAATCAGCTCGAAGGAGGAAAATACCCCCTGAGCAGTGTATAAATTAATATGTATGTGATGAAACACAGATACCAACACATCTGTATATATATTGCAAAAGAAAAATTTAGCCAGATTGAAGTATACTAATTATTATACTACAGTTTGTCCATATCGATTTAAAATAATAAATCAACGACAGCGAACTGTATTGCCAAGAGGCCGTGATGTTTAGACACATTTAAATTTCAAAATCAAACCTGTTCCGTAGATAAGTTTAAACATATTTGGATCTTAAAGTTTAAACTTATCTACGGAACAGGTTTGATTTTGAAATTTAAATGTGTCTAAACATCACGGCCTCTTGGCAATACAGTTCGCTGTCGTTGATTTATTATTTTAAATCGATATGGACAAACTGTAGTATAATAATTAGTATACTTCAATCTGGCTAAATTTTTCTTTTGCAATATATATACAGATGTGTTGGTATCTGTGTTTCATCACATACATATTAATTTATATATATATATATATATATATATATATATGCAACTCCATTTCAAATTTCATACACACACACATACTGGTTCTTCATATCATTGCTCTCTCTTCTATTCACCACTTTGCTAATGCTACCTTGAATGAATGGAGACCAAGTTCTGTAGTGAATAGTATTTGAGTTCCAAGAGCCAAGGCAACCTTATTATTGCTAGTGCCTCAATAAAATGCACCCAGTCCACTCTGTCAAGTGCTTGATGTTAGGAATTATAGAAATTATTCAAGAATGGACCTTACAAGTGGTACATGGTCCTCTAATTCATCTAAAAGAACAGTAACTTTCAAACTGACACAGACTGTAACAGCTCATCTAACTCATGCCTACTATATTCATACATGGAAAGGAATAGATCTCTGTTGGTTTTGACGATGAGTGTTTCAATTGTTTGATTAACACAACAACCTGTTCATGAAATTTCCTGAACATTCAACAAACACTTGTACCCTTAACATAATTCTCAGGGAGATTTAGCATGATATAGTATGTGACAGTGGAGGCACGTGGCCTAGTGGTAAGGGTGTTGGACTTACGATCATAACATTGTGGGTTTGATTCCTGGGTTGCGTGTTGTGTTCTTGAACAAAAGACTTCATTTCACGTTGCTCCAATATACTCAGCTGAAAATGAGTACCAGCAATAGCTGGAGGTTTAACCCTGCGATGGACTGGCGTCCTGTCCACAGGAGAGTCTTGTACTCTCAGTCGCTTCATGCCATGAAACCGGGATAAGCACTGGTCAAATGACCCTTCTGGCTTAGGACAGACTTAAGACATTTTTAGTATGTGACAAGGCTGGCCCTTTGAATTAGAAGTATTGTCCATCCAATATGCCTCCAAACAGTTTTTATCTATTCAGCTTCATTCATGAGAATTGGGTCAATCCAAGGTACATCCCAGTGGGATCAAATTTGGGATTTTAGTGATTATGAAATGAACTTCTTAACGATATGGCCATGCTGTACCCTGACACACACACTCATGTGTCCTCTAGCATACATAGCCTTTTTTGTTGTAATCATTCAATAAATGTAAAGAACTTACATCTAAATTAACCATTTAGCTGCTTTGCATCTTACAATCTTTTAAAAATGGATTTCTAGAACTTATAGCATTAATTTCTATTTGTTGCACATTAAATCTTAATGTCTTTTGCTTCTCTGACAACTACCACTTGCTGCTATGTGTTGCTAGCATTGCCAAAGTGTGTGTGTGTGTGGGGGGGGGGTTATTTTCTCCTGAATTAGTGTCATCATTTTATGAGAATTTTTAGTATATATATTTATGTTTTTGTTGTATTGTAGTTGTTGTTGTACTGTTGTTGTTGTTGTGCTGCTGTTGTATTGTTTTTTATGTTATTATTCTTACTGATACTTTTATATTCTCTATGACAAATAAGACAATATGAGAACAGTTTGTTTACTTTTTGTTTATTTTTCTCTTTCATCTCATCCAGGCATAATTAAATTATTTAACACCTTTTGTTCATAAGATATATTACTTTATTTGTTTGCCTGTCTTTGTATCTGTGTGTTATTTTCTGTCTTTGTGTATGATTGTGTGTTTCTATCTTTGTGTGTCTCTGTGTGTCTGTCTGTATGTCATTATGTGTCTTATGTCTTATAGGGCGGTGGATTGGCAGTATCGGTAGAGAGTCGAACGCCATGCTTTGATGCATAATTACGGCCCTTGCCATTCTGAGTTCAAATCCCGCCGAGGTTTTAACTTTGCCTTTCATCCTTATGGGGTTGATGAAATAAAGTACCAATAATGTACTGGGTAATTGCTGGCCTTGTGCCTAAAGTAGAAACAATTATTAGGGCGGTGGATTGGCAGTATCGGTGGAGGGTCGGATGCCATGCTTTGACGCATAGAGTTACGGCCCTTGCCATTCTGAGTTCAAATCCCGCCGAGGTTAACTTTGCCTTTCATCCTTACAGGGTCAATAAAATAAAGTACCAGTAATACACTGGGTAATTGCTGGCCTTGTGCCTAACGTAGAAACAATTATGTGTTTGTGTATTTTTGAATGTTGTTGTGTCTTTGAATGTCTATGTGTCATTGTGTGTCTGTCTATGTTATTGTGTCTTTCTGAATCTGTGTGTTATTGTGTGTCTTTGTGTGGGATTGTATGCCTGTGTGTGTTTGTGTAATTGTGTATATGTGTATGTTATTATGTCTGTCATTGTCTGTCTGTGTGTGTCATTGTGTTTCTGTGTATCTTTCTGTATCTGTGTCATTGAGAATCAATAGTATGTATGTGTGTCTTTGTGTGTCTCTTCTGTTATCTCTTTGTTTTGATATTTATTTGATTTGTTCTTTCTAAACTAATGTCGATGTTAGTCTTAAAAATAGTCACAAAAGAGTCACTGATGTCAGACTTAAAAGCAGTCACTCTGTTAATGTTGTGTCTTAAACACAGTCACTCTCTGTTAATATTGATGTAAGTGTTAAAGGCACTCACTCACTCACTCCTTTTCTCTCTCCTCTCTCTTTCTCTCTCCTCTCTCTCTCTCTCTCCCCCTCTCTCTCTCTCTCTCTCTCTCTCTCTCTCTCTCTCTCTCTCTCTCTCTCTCTCTCTCTCTCTCTCTCTCTATGTCAGTCTTAAACACAGCACCTCTCTTTTACTGTTGATATCAATCATTAAGACAGTCACTATGTCGATGTGACTTCTTCACCCTGATCATGAGATATTCCAGAACAACTAGAAGTGCAAATTAATGCTTTATTCCTCATACAACTTCAATCTGTAATCTCAAAACCTTTCACTGATTTACCTGTGATTCTGTTGCTGTAGAATGCACATGATGCCACAAACAATACCTGGAAGATATCAACCACCACAAACTGGGAGACTTTCATCCATTAGTCTGATACTTATAAAATTACCCTAAAAATGTAAAGGATACCTCTGTATACAAAATACCCTACAAGTTCTCCCATCTCGCAAATACTGAGTGCTCACGTAGTCAGAAATGACGAGGAAAAGTAGTTTCAATTGACTAGAGTTTAGTATGTTACTTTTGCTCATTTTATTGCTGCTGAAATGATAAAAGGCAAAGTTGACCTCAGTGGGATTTGAAATCAAAACATAAAGAGTCAAAACTAAATACTGCTCAGTATTGTAGTTCACTAGGAGACCAAGGATTAAGTTTAAAAGTTGAAGAAAATAAATTCAGTTAATCCAGTCTAGACTATTTCAGAACAAATTTTGCTTCATGAGGACAGCAACTGAAACAGTCAAGGTGGGTATTTAAGCAGTGTTTCCCTGAAGCCAGTTATGAGAGTATATTCTGCTTCTCCAAGTTACGCAGCTGGTAAAATTTCATCCCATTGACATAGAGGTGGGGTGGATTTTTCTCTATCCTCCATTTAATGGAGAACCCTGTGCCATTATGTTTGAGGTTCCACATATGGTTCATGAGTTGAGTGGTATGTTATTTTGTCAGAATGTCTGAAGGTTGTTTCATGGTTCAGGAAATGGCTTTTGAACTTGCTCTCAGACATTCCTACATAAGTTCAGACTTTAGTTTGGTGGTTCTTGTTGGTGAAGATCACTTCTGCTTCATATATAACTGCTAGCGTGTTGATCCAGGGGCATGTCTCTGGCCTTCTGCTTGAGCATCTGTAAGGTGCAAGGCTTTTACGTTTGTTGGTGATATAGGATTTTATGTTATTAGTAGAAGAGTAGTCTGTTGTTACTGTATGGCAGTTGAATATTTGTCAGTACTACAGGGAAGTGAAAATCTAGGAGGGCTAGGAATTTTCTACCTACATTAGTCTTCACACTAAGTGCGAATGGTGGCGCAAACCACAAGACAACTTTATGTCTAAATTTTTTTCTTACTAGATATAGGGTGGTGATCTGGAGAGTAAGTGATTCTCTCGGAAAAGCCGCTGTTGCTTAGGGCTGAGTTGTAGTAGGGGGCTGCCTTGTCAAATAGCTTTTGCTAGAAGAGAGGTTGGATATACTCTAACTAATGTTATTAAGGAGATTTTTAAAAGCTATAAGTTAGTCTTTATGAATGTACCTAATTTTTTTACTGGGTTTGTGGAATGGTCTGTATGTGTACACACACACACATGCACACTAACTTTCGCTCACAAAGTATTATACAACCTGGGGCTACAATAGAAGACACTTGCCCAAGATATTGTATTATGGGATTGAATCGGGAAGCATGTATTGTTTATTTTTATATTTATTTGTTTTTGTTTGTTTCTTCTTTTTTTATATCTTTGTCTTTTGTGTAGTTTGATAATTTCCCTTGTGTTTTTTACAGTGCCAAAGATGAACTGGACTCTACAGAACTGATGTTTCTCTTGACTGGTGGTGTTGGTTTGGAGAACAAACTTTTCAACCCAGATAACACATGGTTGTCTGACAAATCATGGGATGAAATCTGCAGACTGACAGATATGAAGTCTTTCAAAGGATTTAGGTAATTATGATTCATAAAATAACAATAACATTAACATTCATAAAGAACTCAAGAATGGCTGGTGGGGATAGGTTATCACACAACCTGCCAAGTAGTCAGGGCTTTATATCTGACATTGGCACTGCACTGTCTCAAGAGAGTTCAGTCTATTTAGCTATAAGTAGACACATAGTTCACTGTATTCTGAGCAGATCCCTCCATGGGAGTTGAAGCATGTAACTATTGCTTACAGGGCAACTGTGTTACTAATTACACAAAGTAGCCTTTGAATAATTTTGACTAGTGTAATCATCATCATCACCGTTTTACGTCCGTTCTTCCACGCTAGCATGGGTTAGACGGGTTGTCCTGTTGTGGGCAGTGTCTGGTCGGCTGACCATGCCTTGCTCATACAGGAACTGATCTGGCTTGATTTCTACAGCTGGATGCCCTTCCTAACACCAACCTCATTTACAGTGAGTGCTGGGTGCTTTTTCGTGGCGCCTACACGTCCACTTTACAGTGTGGGCTGGGTGCTTTTTTGCCGTGGCACCTCCACGACCACCTTGCGGTGGGGGGAGTGGGGGCATATTGTTTATATGCTTCAGCATGTACCCATGGGAGGTCGGGTACCCTGTATTACTGCGTGACGCCAGAAGTCACGGTCGTGTGTCATTGACTTTGAGAGGTGTAGTTGGGTAAGGTCGGCTTTTATCACCTCATCCCAAGTCATCTTGGGTCTCCGCACTCCGCGGTTTCCATCAACTTCTAGTGCTCTGCACCTTTTTATGCAGCTGTCATCCTTCATACGCATCACATGTCCATACCAGCGTAACCGCCTCTCCTGCACGCAGCATTTGATTCCTCTTATGCTCAGTCTCTCTCTCAATTCCTTTATGCTTTGTCGTTCACGTATATTACTGTTACACATCCATCGGAGCATGCAGGCTTCGTTTCTCTCTAATCTACGTAAGTCTTCCACCTTCAGCGCCCAGGTCTCACTACCATGCAACATCGCTGTTCGGATACACGCATCATACAGTCTGCCTTTCATTCTGAGGGAGAAGCCTTTTGCAGCTAGCAGTGGTAGTAGTTCCCTAAACTTCTTCCATCCCGTTCTTACCCTAGTTATTGTACTTTCTGAGCACCCACCTCCGTTGCTAATTCGGTCACCTAGGTAGCAGAAGCTGTCTACTGTTTCTACAGGGCCCTCCCAGAGATTGGTGGTACTTGTTTCCTGTGGCTGTTTGCTTGCTGTTTCAGCACAGCTGCTGCATGTGAATCCTACATTCTTAATTAAGCTTCCTGAGATCCCGCTACATCTCTTGTGTACCCATTGTTTGCATTTGGGGCAGAGAATGGAGTTCCTACCTACACCTTTCCTACATACTGAGCAAGGCCATTTCCCTGAGGGGATCTGGGTTCTGTTTTCTCGTCTACTTATAAGGACCTTAGTCTTTGTCATGTTGACTTTGAGGCCCTTTCTCTCTAGTCCCTGCTTCCAGGTTTGGAATTTATTCTCTAGTTCTACCATAGATTCAGCTATGAGTGCGAGGTCATCAGCATACAGGAGTTCCCATGGGCATCCGGTCTTAAACTCCTCCGTTATTGCCTGCAGGACTATGATGAACAGGAGAGGGCTAAGAACAGAGCCCTGGTGGACCCCAACCTGTACGCTAAATTCCTCGCTATACTC
Source organism: Eledone cirrhosa (assembly GCA_964016885.1). Classification (NCBI taxonomy): domain Eukaryota; kingdom Metazoa; phylum Mollusca; class Cephalopoda; order Octopoda; family Eledonidae; genus Eledone; species Eledone cirrhosa. The sequence goes on from OZ024741.1 coordinate 189,299,935, forward strand.
ATTGCCAATCCTAACTTTGCTGACTGCTCCCCTATACATGGCTTGTACCGCTTTCACAAGCCATTCATCTACTCCTAGTTTTCTAAGAGCCCACCAGATTACTGCACGTGGAACTCTGTCAAAGGCTTTCTCAAGGTCGACAAATGCCAAGTAGAGTGGCTTACTTTTAGCTAGGTACTTTTCCTGTAATTGCCTCACAAGGAAGAGGGCATCAGTGGTGCCTTTCCCTGGTACAAACCCAAATTGCATCTCGTCTATATTCACCCGGTCCCTAATCAGCTGTGCTATAACTCTTTCTGTTACTTTCATGACCTGGTCCATCAACTTTATACCTCTATAGTTTCCTCTATCTAGTGCATCGCCTTTACCTTTGTAGCAGTTGACAATGATGCTACTGCACCAATCTTTTGGTATGGCCCCCTCTAGTATTACCTGGTTAACGATACGTGTGGTTATAGTGTGACCTACAGACCCAGATGCCTTCAGCATCTCGGCAGCTATACCCGATGGACCGGTTGCCTTCCCTATCTTCATATCTCTGATTGCCTTACTTACTACACTGCCGCTGACTTGTACTGCTGGTCCCTCTATAGGGTCTACGTGGGGTAGGGTCTCTTCTTCCCATGCATTCTCCTCATTTAGTAATCTATCATAATGACTCTTCCATGCATCTTTCTTCTCAGCACTTGTGAGGGCAAGCTCACCTTTATCATTCCGGATACACTTCTCTCCAATGACATCACAACTATCTCTGACACACTGCCTCGCAATCTTGAATACCTCCTGTTTCTGGTCCTCACGTTGTAAAACATGCTTGAATTTTCTATCCTCTGCTTCCCTCCTAGCTAAGTATACTTGTCGCCTAGCTTCCCTCTTGGTCTCTATGTAATGTACCCTGCTCCCCCCGTTCTTCCATTCTTTCCATGCCTGTCTCTTGGCCTTGACTGCTTCATCTACCTTATTGTTCCACCACCAAGTCACTCTCCTCCTGCTTGAGGTCTTACTCCAGCCACAAACCTCATCCGTCGCCTCTAGTAAGTTATTTTTTAGGAACTCCCAGTTCTCTTCTACGTTAAATATCTCTATCTGTTCTTCTTTACTGTCGTAGGCGTTGAGTAAAATATCTTTAAATCTGTTACTGGTTGAGGGGACTTTCAGCTTCCAGATCTTTCTTCTCCAGGTTGGCCTCTGTTTCAGGGCTCGTCTAGTTCTGACCGTGAGGTCGCTGACAACTAAGCTATGTTGGGATGTACATTCCTCACTAGGGAAGGCTTTTGTGTTTACGACCGTCCATCTGTCACGTCCTCTGATGAGGATAAAATCTAACTGACTAGAGTGCTCCCCTGATCTATAGGTGATCAGGTGGTTGTCGGGTTTTTTAAAGTTTGTGTTACATATCGACATGTCATTGGCGTCGCAGAATTCTAGAAGTCTGAATCCTTCCTCATTCCTTGTGCCAACTCCATGGCCTCCATGTACTCTATTGAAGCCGTCGCAGTGTTTACCTACGTGTCCGTTAAAATCTCCTGCAATGATTAGGAAGTCCTTGTCGTCTGTTAGAGCAGTAGTGTGTATTAGGGACTCGTAAAACCTATCCTTAAGTTCGTCTGGCAGCCCCGATTGGGGTGCGTAAGCTGATATTATTGTGTAATATGAAATATAAACACCTTTATAGGATGTGATTAGAAATCTAGTCTACTCTTATGTCTCATGAGAATCACTGGCAATTTAGCAGCTACTTAACCACCTGCAGATACAGGATTATGTTAGGTACTTTACTTGCTAAACTGTAGTTGCTAAACTGTCTTTGATTCTCATGGGACATGAGAGCAGCTTAATCCTTTATCATTTACATTACTCTATATTTACTACTGTATTTTTGCAGTAAAGGCTTTATATCACATAATATCGAATCTATGAGATTTTGATATTATTTATTTTGAGAACAATACCTTAACATCAATATTAGTGGCCAGTTACAGCTGGTTTGAGGTGAGAGAATTCTGTCCGGATATGGCCGGTTTAAATGCTAAAGGGTTAAATTGTTGCGTTTATCCAGTAAAAATCTATATATAAATGTTTTTTGACAGTTAAATTTGTATAATGAGTAAGACAGTCACTCTGTAAGCAATGGTTGCATGATTTGATTCTGTAGCACACCATATATAAAATTAAAATTGCAAAGTTAAAATAATAAATTTAGCTAGGATAAAAGTATGCCTATTCAAAATATGATTATAACTTTGTTTTTTATTGTAATCCCATCTACATAGTGTCATGGTTCTCTACTTAAGTAATATACATGGTCAACTTTGTAATAATGATTTCTACTATAGGCACAAGGCCAGTAAATTTCTACTATAGGCACAAGGCCAGTAAATTTGGGGGAGGGGAAAGTAGATTAAATTGACCCCAGAACTTGCTTTATTTTATCAACCCCATAAGGATGAAAGGCAAAGCTAACCTCAGCAGGGTTTAAACTCAGAACGTAAAGGGCCGTAACTCTATGCTGCAAAGCATGTTGTCCGATGCTCTACTGATACCAATCCACCGCCATCAACTTTGTTACAATGATATATAAATATAAGGAGCTCTACTCTGATTACTCTTATACTACTGATAAAGTAGCCATCACTACTGTCTTTCTGGAACTAGGAGTGAGTAAACAAATCCTGATGATGGCTTAAGCAGAAGCTGAAACTCATCTGTTAGCTGACTCAATCCATGATCCTGACTCCTGAGAGCCCTTTGGTTTAAACAACGAAGTATATTTTCATAAATATGATTATTTAGCACATGATCATAACTTTATTTCCAATTTTAATAATTCTGTTTGTATGCACACACAACAATAACATTACAAATGGAAACTTAGTAAATTAGAGGTGAAAATCTTTTGAAAAGCTGATTTAAGTGAAACCAGTCAAGTACAAAAACTATTCTTTTTGGTGTGAAAAAATGTTTTTATGTTGTGTACTATACATTTAAAATGTTTATAAATAAAAACATAGGTGATTTTTTTCAAATCTTTATCATCTTATATATATATCATCATCATATCATCATTATCGTTTAACGTCCATCTTCAACGCTTGCATGGATTTGGACGGGAGTTTTCCCACTTGAGGCAAGAGTGGTTATCTTGCTCGCATAGGACTGTCTGGCGGGTTTTCTACGGCTGGATGCCCTTCCTAACACCAACCACGTTTACAGTGTGGACTGGGAGGTTTTTACCGTATTACCTACACGGCCACATTACAGCGTGGACTGTGTGTTTTTTTGTCGTGACACCTACACGGCCTCATTTGTTTCGGATTGGATGTTGTGGTACCAACATAACTTTACATTGAAAGGGGTGGTGTGGATGGGGTGGGGGTAGTGGGACGGGGGTGTAATTTTGTTAGGGGTGCCTACTGACTGTAGTAGGTTTCACTTTGTACTTAGGTAAGGCGGGTCTTCTGTATTACTGTGTAGCGCCAAAGATCTCGGTCCAGTGACATTGTCTTGGAGTGGTGTAAGTGTGTGAGATCGGAATTTATCAAGTCGTCCCAGGTTTTTCTGGGTCTGCCTACTCTGTGGCTACCGTCTATTTTTATTGCCGTGCACTTTTTTATACAGCTGTCGTCTTTCATGCGCATCACGTGACCATACCAACGTAGCCTTCTCTTGAGTAAACAACATCTGATCCCTCTTATTTCTAATTTCTCCCTTAGTTCGTTTATGCTTTGCCGTTCATGTATATTACTATTACACATCCAGCAGAGCATGCAAGCTTCGTTCCTCTCCATATATATATCTATATGTGTGTATATATATAAGATGTTAAAGATTTGAAAAAAATCACCTATGTTTTTATTTATATATATTTTACATGTATAGTACACAACATAAAATTTTTTCACATATACATATCATCATCATCATCTCAATTTAACATCAATTTTTCCATGTTAGCATGGGTTAGACAAGTTATCTTGTTATGAGCAATGCCAGGCCAGGTGACCATGTTTTCCTCTTACAGAACCGATTTTGGTTTGGTTTCTACAGCTGGGTGCCCTTCCTATTGCCAACCTCATTTATAGTGTGCACTGAGTGCTTTTTGTCGTGACGACTACAAGACCACTTTACAGTGTGGACAGGGTACTTTTTGCCATGACACCTACACGACCACTTTACACTGTAGGCTGGGCGCTTTTTTACTGTGTCGTCGTAACGACCGCTTTACTGTGTGGGCAGGAGGCTTCTCTGTATGTATGCTTCAGACTATATTCATGGCTATTTATGAGAGTAGTGGTGTGAGGTGACGTGTTAAATACTATTTATGTACTCCCCCACCCATATATAAGTACATACTTACCTATGTGTCAGAGAGTGGTACTACTGATACCACCTGCCCAGTGACACAACTGCAATAGAAGTACCTAGA
>OZ024741.1:189309360-189404487 GCA_964016885.1 Eledone cirrhosa
AAGTAAGATTAATTTAAATTCTCATTGTCTATATACATTAACCTTGGTCTTCCTCTTCCAGTGTGTCCATGTAGGGGCTCCCACAGGAGCACTGAGTGCAATGTCAACTCTGGATGTCGGTGACGCAGGACATGGCAGCGATAATGAGGGACAGAGACCGCTGGAGAGAACTCGTCCATGGATCTCAGGAATTTTACCCGCCCTAGAAAATTGTCTATATTCTTGTAAATGTGTATTTGTGAATATATGTGTGTATTATCATCATCATTTAATGTCCATTTTTCCATGTTTGATTAGGTTGGATGGGCCATCACAGACCAATTCAGTACTTAAAGTTACTGTCATCCCAGTCAGGCCAGAGGCCACATCTTGCTTGCATGCGTTCTGGTTTGGGCATGGTTTCTACAGCTGGATTCCCATCTTATCACCAGCCACTTTACACAATGCATTGGCTGTATTTTATTTTGGCACCTGCACTAGGGAAGGTGTCATATTCTTAAAACCACTTTGTTTTGAACAGTTCCTATTGTTGGATGCTTTTTTTAACACCACCCACTTTACAGAGTCCAATGGGTACATTTTATTGTGGAACCAGCACTAGGGATGATGTTGGTCATTGACTTGACTAAAGTGACATCTTTTAAGTTATTGGATGGGAGGATGCCTTGTTCTGGCCTGTTTGAAAAATCAGTAGCTCTGCTTGAGTTCTGACCCAGTCTATGACTATCCATCCAATCCTTGCCAGCAGGGAAAATGGATGTTAAATGATGATGATGATGATGATGACATATACCTCCCCCTCTCTCTCTCTCTCTATATATATATATATATATATATATATATATATGCATCCATGTATGTATGTATCCATGTATGTATGTATGTATCTATGTATATGTATATGTATGTATGTGTGTGTATATATATATATATATATATATATATATATATATATATATATATATATGTATATATATATATATGTATCTATATGTATATGTATATATATATATATATATATATATATATGTATGTATATGTGTATATATATATATATATATATATATGCTTTTAAAGATTGTATATATATATATGTATATTGTACTTATTTCACCCAGTAAGTATTTGTCTTTTTATTAGTCAACATCAAACAATCGCTTTCATTGTTGGTCTAGCTATAATGTCTGGCTAAAGCTATTTTCAATATTTATGAAGCTTTTGTTTGTTTACTATATGTGCGAGGGGAGGTCTATGAAGTGATGATGGTGTAGACTTTATTTTGCTTGTAAAGGGAAACCCCGATAAGACTTCTATTACAAAACAACAAAAACAAAGAGATAACAAGATATCTTCTGAGACACTGGAAATCTTTCTTCTCGTATCAATGTTTAAAAAGCAACCTATTCTCTAATAAAATTATATATAAATATATATATATATATATATATATATATATATATATATATATATATAGATATATAGATAGATATATATATATATATATATATATATATGTGTGTGTGTGTGTGTGTGTATATATGTATATATTTATATATATATATATATAATTATATATGTGTGTATGTGTGTGAAGGCGTGTGGCTGAGTGGTTAGAGAATTGGATTCGCAATCGTGAAGTTGTGAGTTCGATTCCTGGACCAGGTGATGCGTTATGTCCTTAAGCAAGACACTTTATTTCACGTTGCTCCTTCTACCTGGAGTTGCGACCGATAGATAGTATTAGCAATTGGAAAGACCAACGGAAACATTGTTTCCTCGGTCCGATTTGACGAAAGTCGATCGCTAGAAAAAAAAAAAAAAAATGTGTGTATGTACATTTATACATACATATACGTGTGTATGTTTGTGTCTGCATGTGTGCTTTGTGCTGTATATAGCAAAATAATGATAAAGCATATAAAGATAAAGAGAAAATAGATAATCCAATTGAAATAGCAGGAAAGACACTTGAACAAGTTGACGAAGAATTTAGATATATTTGAGAAGAACAATATAAAACATGGAAGAATTGACACAGAAGAACATGGTGAAAACATGAAGTTCACTGATAACCATGAATGATGGAAGAAGGATGTTGTCTTACTTGCTGCTCACTTTGGAACTCCTTTGGCTACAGATTTGGTTGATTGATGAAACATAAATGCATACATACATGATGATGACTACAACTCGATTTCGAGTAATGCCATCATCATGGCATCAGCTCTATAACTTTATAGATTGAGCTGAGTGCACTCAAATGGAGCAGAAAGGGAGGAAAAGAGGGTGAAGGTGAGCTGTGAGGTAATAGTACATGTATTTCCTTTATGTGGTTTCACAATGATTTGTTATTTTCATTTCTCTCGGGTTGGAAGTGGTATCACAACTGGCAGGTGTAGAATCAGTCGGCTGGAATTTGCAGACAACATGGTATTACTTAACTCAACAGAAGGTGATTTCTGACTTACATGTGATAAGTTTGATGCCGAGTGCTGCAATAACTAAGACACTTGTCCTTTCAAGGAAGCCTGCGCTGTGCACTCTACATGTGAATGGAGTTACACTGAAGCAGGTGGAGAAGTTCAATTATCTCAGGACTGTATTCGCGAGTAATGGAAGGCAGGAGGCTAATTTAGGTGAAAGAATTGCAGGAGCTGGTGCAGTAGTGTGCCAACTTCTACATTTGGTAATCATCAGAAGGGAGGTAGGTGTAAAAGCCAAACTTGCTATCTTCAATTCGGTATTCATGCCAACCCTCACTTATGGTGATGAATCTTGGGTAATGACCAAAGGAAGAATACGATCACAAATACAAGCCACCGAAATGGGGGGGGGGTTTCTTCTGAAGGGTCTTAGGAGTAGCAATACTTGATAGAGTGCATAGGTCGAAGATCAGAGTCACTCCAGGTAGAACTGCTACTTCTCTGAATTGAGAGATCACAGCTCCGATACTATGGGCATGTGGTTAAAATGTCTCAGGAAAGAATCACTGGACAGATTTTATGGGCAAAACCAACTGCCAGGAGACCCATGGGTAGACCCCAAGTAAGATGGTTGGATAACATTCATGAGCTTGACCAGTCTCACTTGGAGATCTAGCCAGATTAATTGGAGACAGTTGCTTTTGACAAGACCCACTAGAAAGAGTGTTTGAAGACTGCACCCCCATGTCCCTCAGGAATAAGTGAACGGAAAAAAAGAAGAAGAAGAAGAAGAAGAAGAAGAACCACCACCACCACCACCACCACCCAAGTAATTGGTAATTTTTTATAATTATTTAGTCAGCACTTAGAGGAGTTGAGATGCACTCTGATTTGTTATGAGTTTTATTGCTACTCATACACACATGCAGCATGCACACACATATCTATACTCTTTTACAGGTTCCTCTCAATGGACTGTGACCAGGCTCAGGTGATATGTGTGTGTATTTGTATAAACTGTTTGATTTAGCTTTGCATTATCAGCAGTTTATCTATTGCAACAAGCCTGTCTGGTCATTTGTATATGATGTTACCAATTTTAAGTATTGTTTCATCTGAATGATCAGGTATGCTTTGTTTTTACTATGAAACTATTAGTAATGCAGATCTGAGTCAAAATATTTGGATTTAACCTATAAATTTAATCTTGATATTTAAACACAGAAAATAGATATACAATGATAATTGTTTCTACTTTAGGCACAAGGCCAGCAATTACCCAGTACATTACTGGTACTTTATTTTATCGACCCCGTAAGGATGAAAGGCAAAGTTAACCTCGGCGGGATTTGAACTCAGACTGTAAAGGGACGTAACTATGCTGGAAAGCATGGCGTCCAACCCTCTACCGATACTGCCAATTCACAAATTTCCATATATGTTGAATATACTTATTTTTCATCTTATACACCTATTTGTTTGTGTATGTGTATAAGTATGTAATGCATATATGTATGTGTCATATATCATGTTACCTCATTATCTCTACAATATTTTGTCAGGTTATTAAAGGTAGACTGAAATAAATTTCTCTCACCAAAGTCGCTATATGTGATAGAGAGAGAGAGACACACACACATGTGTACATGCACACATATGTGTATATGTATCACATATAGCAACTCTGGTGAAAGAAATTTATTTCTGTCTGCCTTTAATATAGCTAGTAGAATATTATAGAGATAACAAGATAGCTGTCTGATAAGATAAATGAACTGTGTCTTACTTTAGAGAGAGCCATCATTGTTTAACTGTCTGATTTATCCCAATGAAACACATCTGTATTTGCATGTATCATCATCATCGTCATTGTCATCATCATCATTATCTTCATCATCGTCATCATCAATGTTCCCTGGTAGCAAAGGTTAGATGGCTCCAGACCAAGTCAGTACCTAATCATTGCCACTGACTTCATAAATGTGTGTCTGTGTGTGTGGAGTTACTACCCCTGTTGACAACAAACAGATTCTCTCTATGAGTAAAAAGCAGCCTGTATGATACCTGCATGGGTAGAAAACACAAAGGTTATGCATATGTGGGACAGAAGTGAGTGAAGTATGCTCCAATGGATGTGTAATGTTAGTGTGTATGAATGGCAAAGCATGGATGAGCTTAGAGAAAGACTGGACATATATACATACATATATATATATATATATATATATATATATATATATATATATATATATATATGTATGTATACAGAGTCGGGCTAGATCGATACAGATTAAACCTTGATCTGATCAGTGGCAAAACGCTCGTCACCAACCAAATAAACATAATGAAGGAGTAACCAATCGTCCTTGTTTTATTTTATTTTACTATATATATATAGATGGTCATTGCTTCATCTTTGCAGATGATTGCATCAACCATCACCAACTCCAAACGTTCGTTCATGACCCCTTAGGTGGCTTTTAAGTCCAGCATTAGATTTGCATGGTCTGCAATAAATGTGACAGTCAAAAGATGTTCCCTCTTTTGGATTGATTGGCTCAGTTTGTGGGATGTTTTCCTTATGTACCCTCATATGCCTTTTAAGACCAGAGATTGATTTGTAGATCTTTTTGCACACCACACATGTTGTCTCACCTAGCATTGGGGGGATAGAGCTGCATACAGTTGGCTTTTTATGTGATTTTAAATGAGTGATGTACCCAAATTTAGAGAGCAGTGAATGACCACACACCTCACAAATCTAGCTCCCCATGTTCTTATTGAGGTTCATACTGTGGCCTTTTCGAAGCTAACGTTTAAGTTTTTATGGTCAAGACGTTTCTCTTCAAACATTCTGCAGCCTTCCTTCACATGTCCTGTCCATTTACCCCTCTTTAAAGCAAGCACTTCCCAGTTCTGAACTTCAAACTGAAGATCTTTAAGGTTGTTTTTTATGCAATCTTTATATCTTTTTCTTGGTTTGTGATGAGAATGTTTCCCAATGTGCAATTGACTGTAAAATAGTTGTTTTGGGAGTCCTTCCTCATTCATGCACACAACATAGCCTACCCAACGCATTTAAGACGATATGATGGTAGATTCAATGTCCGTGCAACCAGCATCTATGAGGATTTGTGTGTCAGTTATTTTTTGTTGCCATTTGATGTTTAGGATTCATCTTAAATACTTTTGATTAAAGTGTTCAAACAAATTAAGGTATTTACAATGCACTGTCCACGTTTCTAAAGAGTACAACAGAGCACCACTCAGAATACAAGCCTTGTACACACTAATCTTCGTCTTGATATTGATGCCATGAGCCGCCCACACTCTCTTTCCAAGTTTTCCAAAGTCTGCAGAGACCTTTTGAATGCGCAGGTGTATTTCTGCATCCAGTGAACCATCCCTTGATAATGCATTACACATGTAATCAAAAGTGTCAATTACTCCCAGCCTAGTTCCATGCATTATCATATTTGGCTCAATATATTCTTCCCCTGGTGATGAGGTGAACATTACCTTAATCTCTTTTTAGATTAATTTTCATGCCAAAGGCATTACAAGAAGCTGCAAAATAATCCAGGATGTGTTACATGTCATCTTGAGAGTGAGCCAGAATATCAACATCAACTGCATACAGCAGTTCTCTAATTAATATTTAGAACACCTTGGATTTGAAATTGAACCTTCTTAGGTCAAAGATCCTTCCTGTAGTTCTAACTTGCAATAGAACACTCTTTGCACAGTCGTGGAATGCATGAGTCAGCATCACAGCTACATACACATACATGTATATATATATATATATATATATATATATATATATATATATATATATATATATATATATATTGTTATACTTTGGGAGGGTCATGTTGCCAATAAGAAACACACGCACCAGTTGCTTTCACTTCAATTTATTATAATAAATTTATGAATTTATAAATTTCTGGTTGGTTGGCTGGTTCCACAACCAGATAGTTGTTTATATATTGTCATAGTTCTTTCGTCACACACTCTGTGACCTCTTCAGTGACTGGGGATTCTTTTCTTTGTTTTTGTGCCTCTCCTTTGTTCTGTCCTACGCCATTTTGTTTCTGTTTGTGTCACACACAGAAAATACCTCGCCAAATTTACAATCTTCATCGGAGCAAGGTTTGGTCAACTCTCTGGCCAGATTTGACTCCCAACATGGACGACCCATCTAACCCATGCAAGCATGGGAAAATGGACACTAAATCATGATGATGATGATGATGATGATGATGATATATATATATACAAATACATATAACAATATGACTTAACCTATCTCCCACCATTGTTCCTTAGTAATTATTCTCATAATCACTAAACCCTTTTCTATCTATGAACACCTCCCCTCCCTCCTAACAACCTTTCTTTTCTCACATCACCCAAAACCTTTGATATCATACTTGTTATTTCTCCCTCCCACTAACCTATTGTCCCTTACCCATGATATAGTTATTATCTCTTTTGCCTCATCCAGCAGTAGAATCCATGCCAAAAAGGATTGAGAGGACTCTTCTGTCAAGGGCACAACAACTTCTCTAGTGTTGATGACACAATCAAATGCATCTGATACTCTATATACAGTGCAAAATGCTGGCTCTTGGTCCATCTGTGGGTTCACCTGCCTCAATTAAGACCTAACTTGGTTTATGATATGATGACCCATCTGACCCTTGCTATCAGGGAAAATGGACATTAAATGATGATGATGATGATATATGTGTTTATATATATATATATAGGGAGAGAGAGAAAATGTGAAGTTGGAAATAGCATGGAAAATATATTTTAGGGTCTGTTTTTTTTTTGTTTTTTTTTTGTATTTTTCCTTCCTTTGATTCGTCAAAGTGACATTATTAGTGGATTGGCAGTATCGGTAGAGGGTCGGACGCCATGCTTTGATGCATAGAGTTACGGCCCTTGCCATTCTGAGTTCAAATCCTGCCGAGGTTAACTTTGCCTTTCATCCTTACGGGGTCGATAAAATAAAGTACCAGTAATATACTGAGTAATTTCTGGCCTTGTGCCAAAAGTAGAAACAATTATTTAAAAAATGAGAGACAATTCTTTTTAAAAAGTTTTATAATGTATATGAAGTATCACCAGTTTCGCCGTATTAGTAAAATGCATCTTATCAAATGTTGAGTATTACAATTAAAAAGAATTAATAATAATTAAAAACTTAAAATTAAAGATTTAAAATTAAGATTTAAGTTTTTTTCATCTTCCTTGTTGAGAAGGAGACTGAGAGGAGACTTGTGTATAGAGAGAGAGGTGTGTAGTCATGATAGTAGCAGCAGCTGAGTTGGTAGTTTCTTCACATAGAACAAAATTGTTTTTAGGAACAAAGGAAATATTCTGTACATATGTGTGTGAATCTCAATTGTGTTAATGGACAAAGAGTTCAGAAGGGCAAAGGGGGGGAAGTGTAAGCTAGAGGAAAATTCTATAGAATTTCCTTGTACGACAACTACAGGAGAAGTACTTAGCTTTTGTTGACTTGGAGAAAGCCTTTGACAGAGTCCTCCACGCCATTATCTGTTGATGAAATGCTTGTGAAAGCTATACAAGCTATGTATAAAGAAACAGTCAGTAAGGTTAAAATTAACAACGAATATAGTGAAGAATCTAGCATAAAAGTTGGTGTTCATCAGAGCTCTGTCCTTAGCCCCCTCCTATTTATTATTGCCCTTCAGGCTATAACAGAGGAGTTCAAGACTGGCTGCCTATGGGGACTTCTATATGCAGATGATCTAACGCTCATAGCTGAATCTATGGCTGAACTAGAGAAGAAATTCCAAACATGGAAGCATGGCCTAGAATCAAAAGGCCTTAAAGTTAACTTGTCTAAGACTAAAGTTCTAGTATGTAGGAAGGAAAATAGGGCACAGGTCCCTTCTGGGAAATGGCTATGCTCAGTGTGTAGGAAAGGAGAATGGCAAAAATTCTATTTTATGTCCCAAATGCAAAGTATGGGTGCATAAAAAATGATCACAGGTAAGCTATCTAAGAACGTAGATTTTATATGTGGCCGGTGCTCAGGTGCAATAAGTAGCAAGTACCCACAGGATACTAGCTTCTTCTATTGCCCAGATGGTTCTATAGAAATAGTGGACACCTTCCGTTACCTGGGTGACAAAATCAGCAGTGGTGGAGGGTGCTCTGAAAGTACAGTAGCCAGAGTTAGAACGGGATGGAAAAAGTTCAGAGAGCTTGTACCACTATTGGCCACTAAAGGTTTCTCTCTAAAAATGAAACACAGATTCTATGATGCCTGCATACGAACAGCAATATTACATGGCAGTGAGACCTGGGCATTGTGGGCAGAGGATCTGTGCAGACTGGAGAGGAACAAAGCATGCATGCTCTGTTGGATGTATAATAGTAATAATATACGTGAACGGCAAAGCATAAATGAACTAACTGAGAAATTAAGAATAAGAAGGATCAGATGTTGTTTACTCGAGAGAAGACTACGTTGGTATGGTCATGTGATCCGCATGAAAGACGACAGCTGTATAAAAGAGTGCAGGGCGATCAAAATTGATGGTAGTTACGGAGTAGGTAGACCCAGAAAAACCTGGGACGATTTGATAAATTCTAACCTTACACCTCTCTAAGACAATGTCACTGGACTGAGATCTTTGGCGCTATGCAGTAATACAGAAGACCCACCTTGCCTATGTACAAAGCGAAACCTACAGTCAGTAGGCACCTTTTAACCAAATATACACCCCCATCTCACTACCCCTACTTCACCCCCCCCCCCCATCCCACCAATACCACCCCTTTCTCTGTAAAGTTATGTTGGTACCACAACATCCAGTCCTAAATAAATGAGGTCGTGTAGGTGTCACAACAAAAAAACACACAGTCCACACTATAATGTGGCCGTGTAGGTAACATGGAAAAAACCTCCCAGTCCACACTGTAAATGTGGTTGGTGTTAGGAAGGGCATCCAACCATAGAAAACCTGCCAGATAGTCCTATATGAGCCTCAAGTGGGACAATTCCCGTATAAACCCATGCTAGCGTGGAAGATAGACATTAAACGATGATGATGATGATGATGATGGCAACAGTAGGGTTGTAAAAGAAATTCTGTTTATGGAATATGGTTTTAGAAAGTGTGTGCGTGTGAGAGTGTATATATAAAAATACACACATGTGTGTGTGCTCCAGCCTGTTTGTCACAGGTCCCTTGTGGTGGGAAATAAAAAAAAAAAAGAGCAAAGCATCAGTGGTGGCTTTCAATCAGGAATTTTTGGAAAATATGTGTATGAGTATTTTTTCTCTTATTTCGTGGTGTGTATGTGTGGGAGAGAGAGATAATCTAATGGGGGGTGATTACATGTTTAATTCTGGTTTAAATTTGTTAATAAATAGTTTTTCCTTATTTATTCTTTGTTGTTGAGTGAAAGAATCGGAGCACTTATAAAGGGGGAAGATTTTAAAGTTGGCTAGAGTCATTCCTGCAATGTGGCTACTTAAAGACCCTAAAATATATTTTCCGTGCTATTTCCAACTTCACCTTTTCTCTATAACCACTGTTTCGTATAGAACCTTACTTCCCTTTTCATATATATAATAAGAAAATAAGAAATATAATTTTTAAAAAAATATTTAAGAACAAAGTGCATCGAAGAACCCATCTGTTTGCCCATCTCGCAGGTGGATGCACTACAAGGGGCCGCTGTCTTACTTCAAGAGCTACCGATCCTGTCCTACCGCAGTAGCCCCAGTACTCGTCCCAGAGCACCAACACTCTTTTTCTTGCATTTTGTGTGTCTTTTTATGATATTTTCAACGTTTAACGTCCGTGTTCCACGCTTGCATGGGTTTGGACGGGGGTAGTCCCACTTGAGGCAAGAGTGATTGTCTTGCTCGCATAGGACTGTCTGGCAGGTTTTCTACAGTTGGATGCCCTTCCTAACACCAACCACATTTACAGTGTGGGTCTGGGAGGTTTTTACCGTGTTGCCTACACGGCCACATTACAGCGTGGACTGTGTGTTTTTTTGTCGTGACACCTACACGATCTCATTTGATTCGGCCTGGATGGCGCGGCACCAACATAACTTTACATAGAACGGGGTGGTGTGGATGGGGTGGGGGTTGTGGTGGTGGGACGGGGTGTATTTTGTTAGAGATGCCTAGTGGCAAGGCGGGTCTTCTCTATTACTGAGTACCGCCAAAGGTCTCGGTCCAGTGACATTGTCTTGGTGAGGTGTAAGTGTGTGAGGTCGGTGTTTATCAGCTCGTCCCAGGTTTTTCTGGGTCTGCCTATTCCGTGGCTACCATCTATCTTTATTGCCCTGCACTTTGTTATACAGCTATCATCCTTCATGCGCATCACGTGACCATACCAACGTAGCCTTCTCCCTAGTAAACAACATCTGATCCCTCTTATTTCTAATTTTTTCCTTAGTTCGTTTATGCTTTGTCGTTCACGTATATTACTATTACACATCCAGCGGAGCATGCAAGCTTCGTTTCTCTCTAGTCTGCGTATATCCTCTGCACACAATACCCAGGTCTCACTGCCATGCAACATTGCTGTTCGTATGCAGGCATCGTACAGCCTGCCTTTCATTTTTAGGGAGAACCCTTTAGCGGCTAATAGTGGTATAAGCTCTCTGAACTTTTTCCACCCAGTTCTGACTCTAGCTACTGTACTTTCAGGGCACCCTCCCCCACTGCTGATTTTGTCACCCAGGTAACGGAAGCTGTCCACTATTTCTATAGAACCATCTGGGCAATAGAAGGAGCTAGTATTTTGTGGGCACTTGCTGCTACTTATATCCACAGAACACCAGCCACATGTAAAATCTATGTTCTTAGTTAGCTTACCTGTGATCCCACTACATCTTTTATGCACCCAAACTTTGCATTTGGGACACAAAATGGAATTTCTGCCTACGCCTTTCCTACACTCTGCGCATGGCCACTTCCCGGAGGGGACCGCCGCCTTATTTTCTTTCTTACAAACTAGAACTTTAGTCTTAGCTAGGTTAATTTTAAGGCCTTTTGATTCTAGGCCGTGCTTCCATGTTTGGAATTTCTTCTCTAGCTCGGCCATTGATTCAGCTATGAGCGTTAGATCATCTGCGTATAGGAGTTCCCATGGGCAGCCGGTCTTGAACTCCACTGTTATAGCCTGGAGGGCAATAATAAATAGTAGGGGGCTAAGAACAGAGCCCTGATGAACACCAACTTTTACACTAAACTCTTCACTATATTCGTTGTTAATTCTAACCTTGCTAACTGTTTCTTTATACATGGCTTGTATAGCTCTCACAAGCCATTCATCAACACCTAGTTTTCTAAGAGCCCACCAGATAATGGAACGGGGGACTCTGTCGAAGGCCTTCTCCAAGTCGACGAAAGCTAAGTATAGGGGTTTACTTTTAGCTAGGTACTTCTGTAGTTGTCGTACAATGAAAAGAGCGTCTGTGGTACTTTTTTCTGACACAAACCCGAACTGCATTTCATCTAGATCAATTCGCTTTCTGATTAGTTGCGCTATAACTTTTTCCGTGACCTTCATGACCTGGTCGATTAATTTAATGCCTCTATAGTTACTCCTATCTAGGGCGTCTCCTTTACCCTTATAACAGTTAACGATAATGCTGCTGCGCCAGTCCTTCGGAACAACCCCATTCTGTATGACTTGGTTGACTATCCGGGTGACCATGGTGTGTCCCACCGTACCAGATGCCTTCAGCATCTCGGCAACTATTTCCGAAGGCCCAGCCGCCTTGCCTGTCTTCATATCTTTGATTGCCTTACTTATTATACTACCCTCGACTAACACTGCTGGTCCCTCTATTGGGTCGATGTGGGGGAGACTGTCTTTCTCCCATTTATTCTCCTCATTTAGTAGCCTTTCATAGTGACACTTCCAAGCTACCTTCTTATCGGCGTCGGTGATGGCAAGTATGCCGTCATCGTTAAGTACACACTTCTCCCCGACAATATCACTGTTTTCCTTGACACATTGCCTAGCAATCCTGAACACCTCACGTTTTTGGTCATCGCGTTGTAGAACATGCTTGAACTTTCTTTCCTCTGCTTCCCTTCTTGCAAAGTACACTTGTTTCCTAGCTTCCCTCCTGGCCACTTGATAGTCTTCTCTGCTTCCCCCATCCCGCCATGCTTTCCAAGCCTGCTTTTTGGCCTTAATTGACCCCTCCACCTTACTGTTCCACCACCATGTTACTCTCCTCCTGCCTACAGGCCTGCTCCAGCCACAGACTTCGTCTGCCGCCGTCAGCAGGTAATTCCCACTGTTCCTCTACCTTGTACGTCTCTAATTGCTCTTTCTCACTGTCGAAAGCATCAAGTAATATGCTTTGGAATTTATTTTTGGCTGTGGGGTCCTTTAGCTTCCATATTTTTCTCCTGAGGATAGTCCTCTTCTGTTGTCTAGTACGTCTCGTCCTGACTATTAGGTCGCTAATTATCAGTCTATGTTGGGAAGTGCATTCTTCATGGGGGAGGGATTTAGTGTTTACGACAGTCACTTTGTCACGTCTTCTGGTAAGGATATAATCTACCTGGCTAGTATGTTCCCCTGATCTGTAGGTGATCAAGTGATTGTCTCGTTTTTTGAAGTTAGTGTTGCAGATAGTTAGGTTATTTGCGTCGCAGAATTCCAGGATTCTCGAGCCTTCCTCATTTCTAGTACCAAACCCATAGCCTCCATGGATTTCGTCGTAGCCGTCACAATGTTGTCCAACGTGACCGTTTAGGTCGCCTGCAATAATTATATAGTCACTGTCGGTTTGTATGTGTGTGTGTATATATGCATGTGTGTGTGTGTGAGGATGGTGTATGTATATGTATGTGTGTATGTATGTGTGTATGTATGTATATGTATGCACATGTACAATTTCTATGTGCGAGACAGTGTGTGTATGTGCGTGTAGGTATTTATGCATGTGTGTGTGTGTGTGTATGTAAGTGATCATATATACATAGATATATTTCTTTATTTATTTATATCGGTTATTTTTGTTTTTGTTTTATTTTTGTTTTTGTTTATAACTTTTTTTTTTCTTGTAATACTCGGGGTACGTGCGTCCGTTGGATTCTAGGCCCATGATTGGTCATTCTATATGCTTGTTTGTGTCTTTGCTGGTTCGTCCACAGATTTAATGTGGTTTTTGTTGTGTTAACACTGGTCTGAGGATCAGGCAGTCTAGGAGTCTGGTCTGGGGTGCCATCCCATATCACGATCCAGCTGCTTGAGAAACATTTGTAACCAGGATTGAGCAATAAATCTCATATTTAACACCTCCACTTTGTTCTTATATACACTCTGCTCTGCATGGATTGCTGCCCTTGGTTCTCTCACCAGTTTTCTTTGGACTTACTGAAATTTCTGTGCATATATATATATATATGTGTGTGTGTGTGTAAAAGGTAAATAATATATGGAAGGAATATATCAGGTTAACGCTTGAAATAGCAGGAAGAGGGTCTTAACGTTTCGGACGCTAGTCCTTCATCAGAAGAAAGAATGAGAAATTAGAAAGATTGAAGGGATGGGCATATTTATATATACACACATATATATATATAATATTAATAATAATTGTTTCTACTTTTGGCACAAGGCCAGCAATTACCCAGTACATTACAGTACATTACTGGTACTTTATTTTATCGACCCCGTAAGGATGAAAGGCAAAGTTAACCTCGGCGGGATTTGAACTCTGACTGTAAAGGGACGTAAATATGCTAGAAAGCATGGCGTCCAACCCTCTACTGATACTACCAATTCACCATGATAATTTTAATAATAGTAATAAATACAAATTCCAATTTGTGTGTATTCAGAAAATAACTCTATATTTTTGCCTTTTAATTTCAAGCAATTTACTCTTTGGATGGAAGCTATGGGGTAGCTGAAAACTGATAAAAAAACTGTTTTATTCAAAATATTATGTCTGTATATATAGAGGGTGTCCCAAAAATGTATACACACTTTGATTACCTGTACAGGCAGTATTTATTAGAATGCTGGTGAAGTGTGTATACATTTTTTGGGGACACCCTGTATATGTTTGTATATAAATGGAGCAAGATTTTTCCACTGGGTATATAATCTTAGTATGCACGATCTGCAGAGCACAAATGAACTGAAAGAAAAGAGGAATACATGAGGAATTGGGTGTAGAGTACAAGAGAGGTAGTCTGCTCTGATACAGACTTTTAATATATAAAGAAGTGCTGAGCATTTAAAGTAGATGGAACCTGTGGGAGCGAGAGGCCTAAAACATAGGAAGAAGTCGTGAAGTCTGATCTGAAGATGCTGAAGAAAAGCTACCCACTGATGATAAAATCTTCATTAAAATAATTGTTTCCACTTTAAGCACAAGGTCAGCAATTTTGGGGAGGGGAAAGTTGATTAAATCGCACCCAGTGCATTACTGGGGCTTTATTTTATTGACTCCGTAAGGATTAAAGGCAAAGTTAACCCCAGCGGGATTTGAACTCAGAATGTAAAGGACTGTAATTTTATGCCATGAAGCAAGGTGTCTGACGCTCTACCGATTCTGCCATTCCCCTAAAATAATGGTGATGGATATTGGGTTGTATGTGATATAAACATTGCCATTATATTGACTAGCAGAAAACCACCCTAGGGTGGTTTTCTGCTAGCATGTGTAGTGTGTGTATTGATATTATATGAAAGTATATATGCATGTAGATATGATACATCAAATAAAATCGTAATTGATAATATACACAGAAATTGAAGAGAGACTATGTTACACTGTCTTCTGTAATCAGTAGAGTAATCCATGATCATCATCATCATCATCATCATTTTACGTCCGCTTTTCCCTGCTTGCAAGGGTGGGACGGGAACTGATTCTGGCTTGATTTCTACAGCTGGATGCCCTTCCTAACACCAACCTCATTTACAGTGAGTGCTGGGTGCTTTTTTGCCGTGACACCTCCATGACCACTTTGCAGTGGAATGATAGGGACCCTAGTCCCTATCATCTCATTGCTACAGCTGAGTAAACTGGAGCAATGTGAAATAAAGTGTCTTGCTCAAGGACACAACACATCACCCGGTCTGAGAATTGAACTCACAACCTTTCGATTGCAAGGCCAATGCTCTAACCACTAAGCCATGTGCCTCCATGGTACATTTAAAAAAAGACGATATTATATATAAACTGCATTAGGAGAAAATTAGCAATGGAAATATGTGCGATATTTTTATAAGTGTTATAATTTTAAAGAAGGGAATGTTTAAATCATCATCATCATCATCATCATCATCGTTTAACGTCTATCTTCCACGCTTGCATGGGTTTGGATGGGAGTTTTCCCCCTTGAGGCAAGATTGGTTGTCCTGCTCGTATAGGACTGTCTGGCGGGTTTTCTACGGCTGGATGCCCTTCCTAACACCAACCACGTTTACAGTGTGGACTGGGAGGGATTTACCGTATTACCTACACGGCCACATTACAGCGTGGACTGTGTGTTTTTTTTGTCGTGACACCTACACGTCTGGCGGGTTTTCTACAGCTGGGTGCCCTTCCCAACACCAACCACGTTTACAGTGTGGACTGGGAGGTTTTTACCGTGTTACCTACATGGCCACATTACAGCGTGGACTGTGTGTTTTTTTTGTTGTGACACCTACACGACCTCATTTGTTTCGGACTGGATGTTGTGGTACCAACATAACTTCACATTTAAGGGGGTGGTGTGGATGGGGTGGGGGTAGTGGGACGGGGGTGTATTTTGTTAGAGGTGCCTACTGACTAGGTTTCGCTTTGTACTTAGGCAAGGCGAGTCTTCTGTATAACTGTGTAGCGCCAAAGATCTCAGTCCAGTGACATTGTCTTGGAGAGGTGTAAGTGTGTGAGGTCAGAATTTATCAAGTCGTCCCAGGTTTTTCTGTGTCTGCCTACTCCGTGGCTACCGTCTATTTTTATCTCCCTGCACTTTTTTATACAGCTGTCGTCTTTCATGCGCATCACGTGACCGTACCAACGTAGTCTTCTCTCGAGTAAACAACATCTGATCCCTCTTAAGCTATAAAATATATTTAACCAACAACCACGAAATTTAGCACATAAATTATGTAATATTCATTCATTATTTATTCAAAGTAATCGAATTTATTTTACAAACGGGGCAAAAAGATATATTCTGGACGCAGTCTCACACTGCTTTCTTTTTTATAGTTAAGATGTTAAGACTCGATTTACTATCCTCTTCATTATGCTCTCCTTCTACTCTATTAACTGCCCCACATTGTCTGTGTACTGAAAGACATATTTAATCTCTCCACTATCCCACCTTTCTAACACTCTAACTCTCTTCTATCATGAGACAAAAGATGCTTCATTGATATCTACTCTCTCACTTATCATCTCCCATCTCTCTTTTTTACTAAACATCACTCACTTTCATCATCATCCATTTATTGATATCCCATCATCCTATTCATCTTGTCTTTTTTCAATCCCCTTACCAATAACCAACATGCAGCTATCACTGACTCTCTTTCATTACTTCATCCATTATCAGTTTCCTCCATCACACTCATACTCATACACTCTCTTGGTTATTACCCTTTTTTCTGTTCACACTTTCAGTCACATATTCCTTGAAAGAATTTGTATATATGAACCCATAAGTCCTGATAGAGTTGTAGGGGTGCTGTTGTGACATACAGTGTGTCTTGGTCACTTTAAACTTGGTGAAGCCCATTGCTTCTCCAGGTTAGAACACAGCCAATTTATTCCAGAGAAGGAGAGAGAGTGAGAGAAAGGAAATGAGGAGGAGATATAGAGGAAGAATCAATCCTGGTACTTTTTGAATTGACCTCAAAGAGATGAAAGGCAAAGTTGAACTGAAAAATTGCAAAGAGCTAGAACGAATACTGCATTCTATTCAATGTTCTAATGGCAATAAGGCAGAGAGACAAGGCAACCATGCTAGTGTTGGTACCCAGAAAAAATTCATCCTGTATACTTTGTAAATTGGTTGGTCATTGATTGGGATTTTTCAATCTTGTTAAGTGCATGATAATTTGTGTAGTACTAGTGATATGACAAAACATGAGAATGCAAAGAACTCCCATTTTGTCCAACATTCTAACAATTCTGCTTCTGATGGTTAATGTAATTAAGAAAAAATATAGGAGATAAAAGCAAACAGTGACAGTAAAATTGATGAGTATTTCATTGCCTTACAGTAATGACTTCTATTTCTGCCATGGAATAAAACTGCCCATTATAGAGCAAGGAAAGATTTATTTCTAAAGCTTAATGCTATCAAAAACTGGAGATAAATACTGCCTCCTGTAAATCATTTTAATTCAGGAAAAGATTAGCTTATTTTTCAAGGGATAAAATAAAATTACAAAAAAAAAGTCTTTTAACACTGGAATATTTTAATACAAACACATTGCTTTTTTGTGTTTCTCTGTTATTTATTTATTTATTTTGTAGATTATACCAGCAATCACCAACTACGTGAGTGAAAAACTGGGCCAAAAGTTCATAGAACCTCCACCATTTGATTTAGCGAAGAGCTATTCTGATTCTAACTCTTGTTCACCCCTGATATTTATTTTATCTCCTGGAGCAGACCCTACAATGAGTTTGCTTAAATTTGCTGAAGACAAAGGATTTGGGGGTAAAAGGTTTCAATCCATCTCCCTTGGACAAGGGCAGGTATGATTCAAAATTTCCTTTTCAGTTTTTTTTAACAATTTCCTTTTCAATATATATGAGGATATCTGTATCATTATCCTCATAATTTAACGTCTACTTTTCATGTGGACATGGGTTGGGCATCATTATGCCTTAAGTCTTATTCAGAGCTACTGCTCTCTGAGACAGGTTGGAGGACTGTGTCTCACCTGTACATTCCATTTTTGGCATGGGTTCTACAGCTGGATGCTTTTATTGATACCCTCATTTTCTCCACCCATGAAACTCTTTGCTGACATCAAGCACTGACACTTTCACTTACAATCACTCTTCTTTGTTGTTATTCACCACTCGCTCTCATCGACAATGACACATCTCGATCATAATCCTATTATGCTGCTCATGCTGTCTTCTATTCAACTTCCTACCATGTAGTTACCGCTGCAGTCTCCTTCCTTAATAGCACATCTGTGGACTAGAAGTTGAAGCATGTTTTGAGTGAATTTCATCCAACCAGTTGAGTAGCCTTTCTTTGGATGCAATCTAGAATATCTGCATTTGTGGCAGCAGCACCATCCCAAATGTGGGAGCAACACTGTATTGTGGGTCTCACCTGATCCTTCTAGAGAGCTAGTAGTTATTGATGGCTAACATTTTTTCTCTCTCTGATAAAGAAAAGCACACTTTGAGATGCAGTATTTGCTATGTTGAGGATGTGCATTTGCCTAGAGATAGCATCAGAGATGGTGAAACCTCCATACTCAAATGTATGCAACAGACCCAAAAGTGGGTTGTTTGCTATTCATGTTTAAGAATGTGTGTTCCATTTCTATTGAAACAGTTGATTGGCTTGTTTCATGCTTCCATATGGGTTTGGAAACTGATGGGGCACTGTTACTTTTTCATTGACCTTATTGTCAAACTACATAATTTCTGTTTATTTAATGACTGTTTCTGAATAATGTCATTCTTTCCTCAGGGTCCAATTGCTGCGAAGATGATTGATTTGGGTAAATTAGATGGCCACTGGGTACTATTGCAGAACTGCCATTTAGCTGTGTCTTGGATGAATGCCATGGAAAAAATCTGTGAGGAATTAAATCCTGAAAATACATCTGCAGATTTCCGACTCTGGTTGACAAGTTATCCATCACCAAAGGTAAAAGAAACAGTTGTGATCTTTCTAGTGTAGTGTAGTAGTTAGAGTACTGGGATCATGATTGTAAGGGTGTGAGTTCAATTCCTGGACCTGTGGAATGCTCAACCAATTACTCATTAATTTCATGAGCAGGCAGTTTCATTGATTTAATCAACTAGAGAACTTGTTATCAGAAATGACAAACATCCAACAACAACACCCACTAATGGTACTCACAATAAAACAGAAATATAGAGAGAATGCTTTAGTTCTTTTTCTTTTTGTATATTGAGGACATAACAACATTTATAGAGCAAGTGCTACTATACAACACACCTAGTACACATTCTAAACTAGTTTGGGGATAGCTGTAAAAACAAATGTTGTCTGTTGCTCTAATAATTTTGCCAATCCACCGACCTAATAATAATATTGTATTGTTTTTATCTGTGATAGTTTCCAGTAACAGTGTTACAGAATGGAGTAAAGATGACCAATGAACCTCCTACAGGACTCCGACAAAATCTACTTCAATCTTATCTCACAGATCCAATCAGTGATGCAACATTCTTCAATGGTGTCAAAGGCAAAGAATTAGTAAGTTTCAAATGTCTGCAGCATTTTCTTATTTATTAAATAGATGTTAAATAGTGGTGATAATGATAACAGTGGTGGTGATGGTAGTGGTGGCCATGCTGGTGATGGTAGTGGTGGCCATGCTGGTGGTGATGGTAGTGGTGGCCATGCTGGTGGTGATGGTAGTGGTGGCCATGCTGGTGATGGTAGTGGTGGCCATGCTGGTGATGGTAGTGGTGGCCATGCTGCTGGTGATGGTAGTGGTGGCCATGTTGGTGGTGGTAGAGGTGGCCATGCTGGTGGTGGTAGTGGTGGCCATGCTGGTGGTGGTAGTGGTGGCCATGCTGGTGATGGTAGTGGTGGCCATGCTGGTGATGGTAGTGGTGGCCATGCTGGTGGTGATGGTAGTGGTGGCCATGTTGGTGGTGGTAGAGGTGGCCATGCTGGTGGTGGTAGTGGTGGCCATGCTGGTGGTGGTAGTGGTGGCCATGCTGGTGATGGTAGTGGTGGCCATGCTGGTGGTGGTAGTGGTGGCCATGCTGGTGGTGGTAGTGGTGGCCATGCTGGTGGTGATGGTAGTGGTGGCCATGCTGGTGGTGATGGTAGTGGTGGCCATGCTGGTGGTGGTGGTAGTGGTGGCCATGCTGGTGGTGGTGGTAGTGGTGGCCATGCTGGTGGTGGTGGTAGTGGTGGCCATGCTGGTGATGGTAGTGGTGGCCATGCTGGTGATGGTAGTGGTGGCCATGCTGGTGGTGGTAGTGGTGGCCATGCTGGTGATGGTAGTGGTGGCCATGCTGGTGGTGGTAGTGGTGGCCATGCTGGTGGTGGTAGTGGTGGCCATGCTGGTGATGGTAGTGGTGGCCATGCTGGTGATGGTAGTGGTGGCCATGCTGGTGGTGATGGTAGTGGTGGCCATGCTGGTGGTGGTAGTGGTGGCCATGCTGGTGGTGGTAGTGGTGGCCATGCTGGTGGTGATGGTAGTGGTGGCCATGCTGGTGGTGATGGTAGTGGTGGCCATGCTGGTGGTGGTGGTAGTGGTGGCCATGCTGGTGGTGGTGGTAGTGGTGGCCATGCTGGTGGTGGTGGTAGTGGTGGCCATGCTGGTGATGGTAGTGGTGGCCATGCTGGTGATGGTAGTGGTGGCCATGCTGGTGGTGATGGTAGTGGTGGCCATGCTGGTGGTGATGGTAGTGGTGGCCATGCTGCTGGTGATGGTAGTGGTGGCCATGCTGGTGGTGGTAGTGGTGGCCATGCTGGTGGTGGTAGTGGTGGTCATGCTGGTGATGGTAGTGGTGGCCATGCTGGTGGTGGTGGTAGTGGTGGCCATGCTGGTGGTGATGGTAGTGGTGGCCATGCTGGTGGTGATGGTAGTGGTGGCCATGCTGCTGGTGATGGTAGTGGTGGCCATGCTGGTGGTGGTAGTGGTGGCCATGCTGGTGGTGGTAGTGGTGGTCATGCTGGTGATGGTAGTGGTGGCCATGCTGGTGGTGATGGTAGTGGTGGCCATGCTGGTGGTGGTAGTGGTGGCCATGCTGGTGGTGGTAGTGGTGGCCATGCTGGTGGTGATGGTAGTGGTGGCCATGCTGGTGATGGTAGTGGTGGCCATGCTGGTGGTGATGGTAGTGGTGGCCATGCTGGTGGTGGTAGTGGTGGCCATGCTGGTGGTGATGGTAGTGGTGGCCATGCTGGTGATGGTAGTGGTGGCCATGCTGGTGGTGATGGTAGTGGTGGCCATGCTGGTGGTGGTAGTGGTGGTCATGCTGGTGATGGTAGTGGTGGCCATGCTGGTGATGGTAGTGGTGGCCATGCTGGTGGTGGTAGTGGTGGTCATGCTGGTGATGGTAGTGGTGGCCATGCTGGTGGTGATGGTAGTGGTGGCCATGCTGGTGGTGGTAGTGGTGGCCATGCTGGTGGTGATGGTAGTGGTGGCCATGCTGGTGATGGTAGTGGTGGCCATGCTGGTGATGGTAGTGGTGGCCATGCTGGTGATGGTAGTGGTGGCCATGCTGGTGGTGATGGTAGTGGTGGCCATGCTGGTGGTGGTAGTGGTGGCCATGCTGGTGGTGGTGGTAGTGGTGGCCATGCTGGTGATGGTAGTGGTGGCCATGCTGGTGATGGTAGTGGTGGCCATGCTGGTGGTGATGGTAGTGGTGGCCATGCTGGTGATGGTAGTGGTGGCCATGCTGGTGATGGTAGTGGTGGCCATGCTGGTGATGGTAGTGGTGGCCATGTTGGTGATGGTAGTGGTGGCCATGCTGGTGGTGGTAGTGGTGGCCATGCTGGTGATGGTAGTGGTGGCCATGCTGGTGATGGTAGTGGTGGCCATGCTGGTGATGGTAGTGGTGGCCATGCTGGTGGTGATGGTAGTGGTGGCCATGCTGGTGGTGATGGTAGTGGTGGCCATGCTGGTGATGGTAGTGGTGGCCATGCTGGTGATGGTAGTAGTGGTGGCCATGCTGGTGATGGTAGTGGTGGTCATGCTGGTGGTGATGGTAGTGGTGGCCATGCTGGTGATGGTAGTGGTGGCCATGGTGGTGGTGGTAGTGGTGGCCATGCTGGTGGTGAAAATGACAGCCACAGCCGCTACCATACTGCTCTTCGCCACCACTGCAACTGTTGTGGTGTAGAGGGGTATGTTATGGTGGAGGTGGATATGTTATGGTGGAACAATGTATGTCAGTCTCCAGTAGGCAGACAATGATGTTATGAACAAAAGTCAGCTGGGAGTTTCTGTCAAAGTCGATTACATATTTCACAGAAGGATAAAATGAATGAATAAATGCATGAATGAATGAATGATGAGAATAGAATTAAGAATGTATGGATGGTGTCTTTGTTATTTTTTTATAGTTCAGTTTAGTTTAGATTTTAGTTGTTGTTGTTGTTGTTGTAATACAGTTACAAATATTGATGTGAAAGTGAGTGCATAGTGTGTCATCATTTGTAAATGATATATATATATATGTATATATGTATATATGTATATATATGGAGGCACATGGCTTAGTGGTTAGAGCATTGGCCTTGCAATCGAAAGGTTGTGAGTTCAATTCTCAGACCGGGTGATGTGTTGTTTCCTTGAGCAAGACACTTTATTTCACATTGCTCCAGTTTACTCAGCTGTAGAAATGAGATGATAGGGACTGGGGTCTCTATCATTCCACTGCAAAGTGGTCGTGGAGGTGCCACGGCAAAAAAGCACCCAGCACTCACTGTAAATGAGGTTGGTGTTAGGAAGGGCATCCAGCTGTAGAAATCAAGCCAGAATCAGTTCCCGTCCCACCCTTGCAAGCAGGGAAAAGCGGACGTAAAATGAAATGATGATGATGATGATGATGTGTGTGTGTGTGAATGAAGTAATTCCGTCGGAAAGGTACAGGAAAAAAGAGTGCTCTATGTAGGTTACAGACCTTATTAGTTATGTAATAAACAACATAAGATAATTATTTCATTTACCAGTGGTTTCTTGAAAGCAAATATATCTGTTTTCAGTCTTCAGAATGAATAAAACATGGTGTTTTTATTAAATATGGATTTTCAAATCAAACACCATGTTTTATTCATTCTGACGACTGAAAACAGATATATCTGCTTTCAAGAAACCACTGGTAAATGAAATAATTATCTTATGTTGTTTATTACATAACTATATATATATATATATATATATATATATATATATATATATATATATATATGTATATATATGACCTCAACTAAAGTGAGTTACATTCCTTTTTAAACTTCACTCCACCATCTACATTCCACTATCAATATAACAATTCCTTTTTCTTCATAGGTTCTTTATAGTAATTCTATTTTTAACACCATTTAACTATTACTTTCAAAGGGTCATGACCTCAACTAAAGTGAGTTATATTTCATGTTAACATCATATGGCAAAAAACCATTTGATTGGTTTGTTCTTCAGCTACCTCCGCATAAGGTCATAGAACTCAATTTACTATTGATTTTGAATAAAATTTTCATTGCTTTTGACAACAGCTGATGACATACATGTAGGTAAATATATTCCTTATTTGATATTTTGTAACTAACCCTACATAGATTGATAACGAAATATGTGTACAATGTATTATTATCACCTAGAAACGGTCGTAAAGCAGTGAAATATATTTCTAATGACTTCAATTTTTATTTCATTGTTTCAACTTATATATATATATATATATATATATATATATATATATATATATATATATATATATATATATGAATATTATTTATGTATATAAATATATATATACAGTGTACCCCTGGCATTTACGGTCCCAACGTTTGCGGTCCCAGTTTTCCTTAGAACCTAACTAATAATTGTATGTGAAAACCACCACATATTCACAGATATTCCGCAGATAACTTCCGCGATTTTTTAATGTTGTTTTTTTGTGGCAATATATATTATTTAACACTAAATTTATAGTAACAATATACCATATTTGCCAGCCCATTGGATACCCCTTCGCATAGACGCTCCTTCTTTATTTTATTATATTTTTACATTTATAGACATTTTTATGGACCATGTCCAATATTCGCAGTTTTTCTCTCTTCCTGGTTGCTCTAGGAATGTAATCCCCATGAATACCTGGGAACAACTGTATAAATATATATATCATCATCATTTTACGTCCGCTTTTCCCTGCTTGCAAGGGTGGGACGGGAACTGATTCTGGCTTGATTTCTACAGCTGGATGGCCTTCCTAAAACCAACCTCATTTACAGTGAGTGCTGAGCGCTTTTTTCTTTCCGTGGCGCCTACACGACCACTTTACAGTGTGGGCTGGGTGCTTTTTTGCTGTGGCACCTCCACGACCACCTTGCAGTCCCTATCATCTCATTTCTACAGCTGAGTAAACTGGAGCAATGTGAAATAAAGTGTCTTGCTCAAGGAAACAACACATTACCCGGTCTGAGAATTGAGCTCACAACCTTTCGATTGCAAGACCAATGCTCTAACCACTAAGCCATGTGCCTCCAATATTTATTTGGTTCTTTTACCGGTTTTGCAGTTCTCCTGCTTTTCAAAAGTAGAGTTGAGATGGAGGGTCTGTGGTTTTTCTCACATCTGGTTGGTCTCTAAATGTTTTATATGGAAAAAGTGGCTTGAAATGCCAGGTTTTTAGAGAAGTAATTTGATTGGTTGGTCAATAATTATAATAAATTTTGCGCCAGTTCACGTTACAAAGTTCTTCAAACAAGGGGGGGGGGGGGGTCACAGGTTGTTTTTTCATATATGAGTGTTTGAATTTCTTTTTACTTAAAAAAGAGGGGGCTCACGAAGGCTTTTTTTTAATAAACGTAATTTTATTGGTTATTAATGAAATTATGGCTGTCACGTGAACAAGTTTTCATTAAATTTCCGCGCCCTTATTTGGAAATCCATTCTGTAGCCTTTTTAGAGAATTTTATGATAAGTAAAAGATAATGGTCAAGAGAAATGGGATGGGAGAATTGTTCTGGTTCATTGAATATGGTTAGTTCGCTGGGGTGTCAGAATTCAGATTACCGGAGGTGGTAAGAGCAGACCTCAGATCACTGAAACTCGCCGAGGAGATGATGAAGCACCGTGACAAGAGGAGAGTTGCCGTGCTGAATAGGGCCCATCCAACCCTTGCAAGCAGGGAAAAGCAGACGTAAAATGATGTCAACGATGATGATGATGATGATATATGTGTGTATGTGAGATTGAGTGAGAGAAAAATGTGTGTTTTGTACACTCATGCATACAACCACATATGCATGTATATATGATATGTGTATGATAAAGATATATATATATTTTTACTAATTTCAGCAAGTACTATGTCCAGTACACTCTCTACTAAAATGATTGGTGTTAGTAAAGGCTTTTAGCCATAGAAATTTAATTTAAAGCCAATTTAATTTTGGATATATATATGGCCCCTTGATTGTAGAGCTAATTCAGTTGAATGAACTCAGCTGCCATTTCTAGCTGTCGATAATCCTATTCAAGCCACTGGGATGACATGGTGCGGTGTCTGTAGTTTTTATAAAATGCAACACGTGGTTCGAGTCATTTACAGATTTGTATTTGATGTGTAAACACAGATGGTTGGATCTTCTCTTTTGGTGACCATCCAGGATTTGTCTGCTGTGATTTACTGGTTAATTGGTGAAATATATTTTTTATTTAAAGAAATATATACAAAGGAGATTAATCATTTTAAAAGGTATCTATATTTGAAGTTATAGTTTAATTAGTTACCTACCTAGCTATGTGTGTTTACACACTTTACAAATTATTCCCTGAGATTGTTTCATGTGTTTATTTTATATATATATGTGTATATATATATATATATCATCATCATCATCATCATCATCAACGTTTAACGTCCGTGTTCCACGCTTGCATGGGTTTGGACGGGGGTAGTCCCACTTGAGGCAAGAGTGATTGTCTTGCTCGCATAGGACTGTCTGACAGGTTTTCTACAGTTGGATGCCCTTCCTAACACCAACCACATTTACAGTGTGGGTCTGGGAGGTTTTTACCGTGTTGCCTACACGGCCACATTACAGCGTGGACTGTGTGTTTTTTTTGTTGTGACACCTACACGATCTCATTTGTTTCGGCCTGGATGGCGCGGCACCAACATAACTTTACATAGAACGGGGTGGTGTGGATGGGGTGGGGGTGGTCGTGGTGGGACGGGGGTGTATTTTGTTAGAGATGCCTACTGGCTGGAGTAGGTTTTACTATATATTTAGGTAAGGCGGGTCTTCTCTGTTACTGAGTACCGCCAAAGGTCTCGGTCCAGTGACATTGTCTTGGAGAGGTGTAAGTGTGTGATGTCGGAGTTTATCAGCTCGTCCCAGGTTTTTCTAGGTCTGCCTATTCCGTGACTACCGTCTATCTTTATTGCCCTGCACTTTGTTATACAGCTATCGACTTTCATGCGCATCATATATATATATATATATATATATATATATATATTCCTTTGTTCTTTTTCACTAATATTTCTACTCTGCTTATACGCATAGAGCTTAACTAGCTACCATCACATATTTGGTAGGTCAGACGTGATCATCGCGATTCACATACGACCTACCATATATCTTGCTTATCATCATCATCATCATCAACGTTTAACGTCCGTGTTCCACGCTTGCATGGGTTTGGACGGGGGTAGTCCCACTTGAGGCAAGAGTGATTGTCTTGCTCGCATAGGACTGTCTGGCAGGTTTTCTACAGTTGGATGCCCTTCCTAACACCAACCACATTTACAGTGTGGGTCTGGGAGGTTTTTACCGTGTTGCCTACACGGCCACATTACAGCGTGGACTGTGTGTTTTTTTGTCGTGACACCTACACGATCTCATTTGTTTCGGCCTCGATGGCGCGGCACCAACATAACTTTACATAGAACGGGGTGGTGTGGTTCGGGTGGGGGTGGGGGTGGTGGGACGGGGTGTATTTTGTTAGAGATGCCTACTGGCTGGAGTAGGTTTTACTATATATTTAGGTAAGGCGGGTCTTCTCTGTTACTGAGTACCGCCAAAGGTCTCGGTCCAGTGACATTGTCTTGGAGAGGTGTAAGTGTGTGATGTCGGAGTTTATCAGCTCGTCCCAGGTTTTTCTAGGTCTGCCTATTCCGTGACTACCGTCTATCTTTATTGCCCTGCACTTTGTTATACAGCTATCGACTTTCATGCGCATCACGTGTCCATACCAACGTAGCCTTCTCTCGAGTAAACAACATCTGATCCCTCTTATCTCTAATTTATTCCTTAGTTCGTTTATGCTTTGCCGTTCACGTATATTACTGTTACACATCCAGCGGAGCATGCAAGCTTCGTTCCTCTCTAGTCTGCGTATATCCTCTGCACACAATGCCCAGGTCTCACTGCCATGCAGCATTGCTGTTCGTATGCAGGCATCGTACAACCTGCCTTTCATTTTTAGTGAGAACCCTTTAGCAGCTAATAGTGGTATAAGCTCTCTGAACTTTTTCCAACCAGTTCTGACTCTAGCTACAGTACTTTCAGAGCACCCTCCCCCACTGCTGATTTTATCGCCCAGGTAACGGAAGCTGTCCACTATTTCTATAGAACCCTCTGCGCAATTGAAAGAGCTAGTAGTTTGTGGGCACTTGCTGCTACTTATTGCACCAGAGCACCGGCCACATGTAAAATCTATGTTCTTAGTTAGCTTACCTGTGATCCCACTACATCTTTTATGCACCCATACTTTGCATTTAGGACATAAAATGGAGTTTCTACCTACGCCTTTCCTACACACCGAGCACGACCATTTCCCAGAAGGGACCGCCGCCTTGTTTTCTTTCCTACAAACTAGTACTTTGGTCTTAGCCAGGTTAATTTTAAGTCCTTTTGACTCTAGGCCGTGCTTCCATGTTTGGAATTTCTTCTCTAGCTCGGCCATTGATTCCGCTATGAGTGTCAGGTCGTCTGCGTATAGGAGTTCCCATGGGCAGCCTGTCTTGAACTCCTCTGTTATAGCCTGAAGGGCAATAATAAATAGTAGTGGACTGAGAACAGAGCCCTGATGGACGCCGACTTTTACGCTAAACTCTTCACTATATTCGTTGTTAATTCTAACCTTGCTGACTGTTTCTTTATACATGGCTTGTATAGCCCTCACAAGCCATTCGTCAACGCCTAGTTTTCTAAGAGCCCACCAGATAATGGAGCGGGGGACTCTGTCGAAGGCTTTCTCCAAGTCGACAAAAGCTAAGTAGAGGGGTTTACCTTTAGCTAGGTACTTCTCCTGTAGTTGTCGTACTATGAAAAGAGCGTCTGTGGTACTTTTGCCTGACACAAACCCGAACTGCATTTCATCTAGGTCAATTCTCTCTTATATATATATATATATATATATATATATATATATATATATATATATATATATATATATAATGGAGGAAATATGGTAAGGAACCAGGTGGACCATAATGCACCAAAGTACTCAATACTTAGGGTAGTAGAGTGGGTAATAGGAACGAGTAGGACCCCGACGGCTGAGCTCAAGCCGTTTCGACGGCTAATTCTGGACTAAAAGTCAGTCCAGAATTAGCCGTCGAAATGGCTTGAGCTCAGCCGTCGGGTCCTACTCGTTCCTATATATATATATATATATATATATATGTGTGTGTGTATGTATATATATATATATATATATATATATATATATATATATATATATATATGTGTGTGTGTATGTATATATATATATATATAGAGAGAGAGAGAGAGAGTGCAAGAATCCAACAAATGAATAATAATGTTCTTGTAATATTCGTAATGACAGACTTAAAAAGAATTAGTTGTCCAAAATGATGGAATCCAGCTGGGGTTCTTTGATAAACATTGCATATTATTGGGAGAATATTTATTGATGCAACTTGGGGTTGGATAACAAATCAAAAAATAATCACGCATGAGGAATTTTTTTATCATTGTCATTTTCCCATATTTCATGAGTTTTAGACATTAAATGATGCTTTTAATGAGACTCCATTACAATATTGGTACATGGAAAAAGAAGAAACAAACAAAGTGTGTTTCATAATCTTTTCGAATATTATTTCAGCTGAAGTAAAAAGGAAAGCATTGTATTTAAATAAATACTGTTTTTGCATAAAAATGGTATTTGTTATGATGTCCATAGCCCAGTTGTGGCTATGTGGTTAAGAATATCACTTTAGATCCTTAAGCTTGCATAGTTTCTACTGTAATATTTGTATCATCATCATCAACATCATCATTTAATGTCCATTTTCCTTGCAAGCAAGCATTGATCTGGTTATCACAAACCAACTCAATACTTAATCAGAGGTACTGATCTCTTAGACAACCCAAGGGCTACATCTTGCTTACCTATCTTCTTGCACTCAACTAAAAGAACTTGCGACACTTTGTTTGGCAAGTTTTCTATGGCCTTTCATATTACCAATCCCTTCACAGTATGTGCTGAATGTATTTTATTATGTCATCAACACAAGAGAGGTTGTTATGCTATTGACACAACTGAAAAGATCTCTCAACCATTTGTTTGGCAAATTTTCATTGGCTGATGAAATTATTGTGTACAGTGCTCAGGTGCACTACAACTCATCAAAGGTACATGTATAATACATAGAATAATGTACAAATGTCAGGAAAGTGAACAGTGTATGAGTTATGATATACATGTGTGTGTGTGTATGGAGGGGGATATCAGGTATAGTGTTAGTGAATTTCAGGAAGCATGGAGGTTTTAAAGGATGAAGTGTTCCGACAGCTAACAACTGATGCAGGTAGTTTGTTCCATGCTTCAGCAACTCTGAGCGTGAAAAAATGTTTCCGAAAGTCATGGGAGCTGTACAATTTTCTGACTTTGTAGGCATGCCCACGTCTGTTAGACACATGGAATTCAAAAAGGTGCTCAGGGTTGTTGTTGGCAAGATGGTTAATAATTTTGTGGATGTTTACCAAGTCAGTTGCCAGATGTCAAAGATTCAATGTATCCATGCCCAGAGAAGCAAGGGTTTCTGAGTATGGTAGATGCCTGATGGAGGGTATTCGCTTGGTTGCACGTCTCTGAACAGTTTCAAGGAGGTCAATGTTCTGAGCAAGATAGGGGTTCCAGACTGGTAATGCAAATTCTAAGTGTGGCCACACCATAGCTATATACAGCTTTAAATAGACAGCTGGAGAGTGGTTGACAAAGGTCTTGCTGGGTGATGCTAAGAGACCCTCGGCCTTCTTGACAATTTTAAAGACATGCTTTGTCCAACGCAAATCGCTGCTGACAAATCGCTGCCCAGGTTATATTCACAAGAAGACTTTTTGATATTAGTGTTGTGGAGGGAGTATGTGGGTTTTTCCTCCCAAAATGTATGGTGGTACACTTGTCCACAACCAACTTGAGTTGCCAGTCCATAATCCATTGTTGCATGGTGTCCAGGTCTGATTGCAGGAAAGATCTATAGTGTTCAGAATCTGTCCTTTTTATCTCAAGGTACAGCTTAATGTCATCTGCATATTTCAGTACTGTGGCATTCTTTAAGTTGGCATCTATGTCATTAGTATATGCAACAAACAAAAGGGACCAAGAACAGATCTCTGTGGTACACCAGATGACATAATCATACAGTGAAGAATGCTGTCCTAGAACCATGACTATCTCTTTTCGACTGAGAATGAAGGACTTCAACCAGTTAAAAAGATCATCCTTCACACCCATTGCAGAGTGTTGTGCCATAAGTCTTTTATGTGGCACAGAATTAAAAGCTTTAGTAAAGTCAAGGTAAACATCTACCCATGAGCCGTCATCAGTGATCCGGCTGATGTCTTCAAGAAACTCGATAAATTGATCACAGCAGCTGGAGTTGGGGATAAATCAAAATTGCGAGGGCCAGATAAGACTGTGAGAATTCCAGAAGTTCCAAATGTCTCTGTGACACAGGATTTCATCAGTTTGGTAATGCAGCTGGTAATACTGACTGGATGATAGTTGACTAACAATATGCAGTCACCCTTTTTGAACAGAGGAACGACACTGGCACTGCTCCGGAGTAGCACCGTTGTTAAGATAGAATTGAAAGAAGAGTGATAGCTGGTGCAGAAGGAAGTACCCACCATGTTTGAGGAGCAGGTACGTAACACCATCAAGACCAGGAGAGGCATGGTTGCGTTTATTCATAAGGTGACGTTGCAGCATTGCAGGTGTAAATTCCATAGTTGTTATAGAATTTGATGTCAAAGGTGGTGGAGATGGTACATTTTGGTTTTCAACAGTAAAAATGCCTGCATAGCATTCAGCAATGAGTTCTGCGCATTCTTTGGGGTCGTCAGTAATCTGACTTGTGTTGGGATTGCAAAGAGGACCTACTAGAGAGTGAGGTCTCTGCTTTGAATGTACATATTTCCAGAACACCTTACTGTCAGGGTTCGTTGCTATGAGCTGTTCAAATTCAAGCACTGCCATTTTTGTCACCTGCTTGAGCTGGTTGGATGATTTATTTCACTTTTTTCTATCGATATCTGATTTATGCAGTTTGTATTCACGTTCAGCATTACAACATTCTTTCCTGGCAAGACGGACTGCTGCAGTCTCCCAAATTACATTTTTGGGATGTTTTTTTGTGCTTACATGGCACTGATGCTGCACATGCTGTCCATATTGAGTTCAGGATGTTCTAAGTATAGTGTTTGCATCTCCAGAGTCGTAAAATTCAAGCCAGTTTGGGCGTTGCAGCTCGGTGCAGTAACAGTTCCAGTCTGCTTTATTCCAGTCAAAGTTAGCAGTTTGGAGATGGTTGTGGTTTTTGTTACTGCCCATAAGAGACAGATTGGCAATGATCATACCGTGATCAGGGTCACCTAAAGGTTCCTCAATAGTAACACTAATAACTGATTCAGAAGTAGTGGTTAAGAGTAGATCCAAAGTGTTATCACCTCTTGTTGGGGAGGTGACTACTTGGGACTAGTCCAAGTCTAGCACTAGCTCAAGGAAATTATTTGCACTTTGCGGCCAACGAAAAGTTTCCCAATCAATCTCAGGGTGATCGAAGTCACCTGCAATAAAAACGTAACTGGCAGCAGCTCTGAGGATATCACAAAGCTGAGTGTCCTGATGGTAGTTTGGAGGAAGGGGGGGTGTGGTAAACAACTCCAGGTAGAAGTGTTGACATGGTCATACGTATATCGCAAAAAAATACTTCTTGTTGTGATTGGTTCAAATCAACGCAAGGTATTGCTGAAAAGTTTGAACGAATGTAGACCGTTACACCACCACGACAATTAATGCAGTCTTTGCGAGACAAGTTGTAGCCAGCTATGCTGAAAACCCCATCCCAAACCACTTTAGAGAATGTTCTGGGTGCATTATATTATATATATGTAGAGTTGCTCTACGGTTTTATATATTTTTATATATATATTATCCATATCGAGCCCTCTTCGGATTTTAGTCTTCACATTTATTATTATTACTATATATATATATATATATGTATATATAAGGGATAACAAAATATTGTTATAGGTAATTCAGTTAGAGGTTGTGAATATTTAAAATTGAGTGGCACAGCTTCAAGTGTTCAGCAATT
Organism: Eledone cirrhosa; assembly: GCA_964016885.1. NCBI lineage: Eukaryota > Metazoa > Mollusca > Cephalopoda > Octopoda > Eledonidae > Eledone > Eledone cirrhosa. Next base: position 189,342,321 of record OZ024741.1, read on the forward strand.
TTTAGACAACTTAATCAGTGAAACAATTGTTAAAACTGTAAATAAAACCCGTTTTTGTACTGTTGACCATGTTATTCTTCACTCTTTCTATATATATATATATATATATATATATATATATATATATGTGTGTGTGTGTGTATATATATATGTGTATATATATATATGTATGTATGTATGTATATATATATATATATGTGTGTGTGTGTGTATTTGTATATATATATATATATATATAATTGTTGGTGTGTGTTCTTATATTGTTTTACTATTTTTGGTCATTGGACATTGGTCATGCTGGGGCAATGCTCTCTAGAGTATAATCAATTACTTAGACCTCAGTATGTTTAATGACTCTTTCTGCCTGACTGACTCAAATTGTCTCCCATCTTTTCAGCAATTTGAGAAACTGCTCTTTGGTCTGTGTTTCTTCCATGCCCTTGTCCAAGAACGACGGAAATTTGGTCCAATAGGCTGGAATATTCCTTATGGATTTAATGAATCAGATTTAAGGATTTCAGTACAGCAACTTCGGGTGAGTTTGTTATTTTGATCTTGAATTTTATATTTCCTTTTGTGTATGTAAAAGAAATAACAATAATAATAATAATTCTAATAATAATAATTGTTTCTACTTTTGGCACAAGGCCAGCAATTACCCAGTGTATAATGCTTTCTTTATTAACCACAAGGGTTTACACAAAGTGAGACATTAAGGACAGTACAGGACAATACAGGACGGTACAAATGGGCATTTCTGCGTGTAAAAAAAAACAAAAACAGAGGATGTAACAAAATAAAGGAACAATGAAAAATTCCCCCATAGGGGGGAGACTTCCGAGGGCTGTCGTGGAGAAAGCCCATTAAAAAAAGCCACCTTCAATTTACAGGCACATACTCAGAGTAGGCCCATTCACTTGGGCCATTCTTGCCTCTCTCACCCATCTTTCAACAAAATGCTGGGAAGCGAGCACTTCCCTCTCTACCCTGATTTTCCTTTTCAAATGAAATTTGAATAATAATAATAATAATGATTTCTTTATTAACCACAAAGGGTTTACATTAAGAAAAACATAATGAGGGCACAGGACAAAAACATATTGTGTGTATGTGTGTGTGTGTGTGTGTGTGTGTGTGTGTGTGTGTGTGTGTGTGTGTGTGTGTGTGTGTGTGTGTGTGTGTGTGTGTGTGTTGGTGAGTGGGTTTTGTGTATAAACAATGTTAAAAAAGAAAAATAACAACAGAATTTAAACAAAGAGGGTTCCTCAATAGGGAGGAGACATTTGAGGGTCACTCATGGAAAAAACTCCAACAACAACAACCTAATAATAATAATAATTCTTTCTTTATTGGCCACAAGGGCCTACATATACAGGACAACACAAAGGCACAGATAGTTGGCGTATACAATGAAATCTTGTAAAAAATGTATATAAACAATAATAATAAAGAATAAAAATCAAACAACAGAATTTCCCAATAAGGGGGAGAACCACCCAGGGGCAACTTAGGTACTCCACCGATCCTGAACTGCCTGACGCTTCGAGAGCACCCAGGAAGGGCACCCCCTCTCCTCCTCAAATCAACCAGCTTCCAGGCACATCCTCAGAGTAGGCCCATTCACATGGGCCATTTTAGCAACATTCACCCACCTTTCAGCAAATGTACTGGGGGGCAGCACTTCTCTCTCCACCCTTACCTTCTTTTACAAGTGAAACTTGAAAAAGTTGATGAGGGATTAGCCAAAGAAAAAAGTATGTCTTCAGTCCTTTCAACCTGGTCCACCATATAATCTCTTTCGCTGCTGCCACCAGACAGAGGAAAACTGCCTGCTCTTCCTGGCCAAAAGAAGGCAGTAGGGCGATCTTCACTATGGACTCGGTCAATAGCCGGATCTGTCCTACACACAATAACAGCTGTTTAGCATGACTCCACAATTTCTCTTCCCATGTGGAAGGGGTACATTGTAACTTTGCTGGTTTTGCAAGGAGTCACTGAGTGTTTCGTAGCGAGGGTGTCTGACTTAAATGAACCTGAGATGGTGCCGTATTGTCTGCCCTTGTTAGGTACTCTGTGTCTTGCCTGATGCATTTCAATGCAGTTTCTACTTCAACTCACAGAGTGACCTCTGCTTTGTGAGTCTGAGCTGAAATACATCTAAACATTACTGTCTTTCTCTCCATTGTTTCTATAGCCTCTAACGGGATGGTTAAGTTGGCCCAGATTTGCACTTATTTAATAAGTTTCCATGTCTGGACCAACTTTTTGTCCTTTTCACTAAGGTCCATACTAAAACATAGCCTCTTTTTGCTATTGGAGCAGCGAAAGAGTTTTTGATGTTGTCATAATTGCAGTTGGTGTTGTTGGTATTGTTGTCATTGTTGTTCTCACTTTTGTTTTCCTTGTTCTTGCTGTTGATATTGTTGTTGTTGTTGTCATTGTTTTTGTTGTTGTATTTGTTCTCCTTCGAGTTGTTCTTGTTATTGTAGTTGGTTTTGATATTGTTGTTCATGTTGATTAGTTTTCCTTATCCTTGAGTGTTCAAGGCCATATTATTTAAAATAATATAGCTTTGTCTTTCTTTACAATCTCTCTCCATTGGGTTAACTTTGTCTTTCATCATTACGGGGTCGATAAAATAAAGTACCAGTAATGCACTGGGTATTTGCCGGCCTTGTGCCAAAAGTAGAAACAATTATAATAAACTCACATAATATCGAATCTATGAGATTTTGACATTATTTATTTTAAGAACAATAACTTAACATCAATATGAGTGGCTAGTTATGGCCAGATTGAACAGAAAGAGGTAAGAAAATTCTGGCCGAATACAGCCAGTTTAAATGCTCATGGGTTAAAAGCAACATTTAAGGAAAACAAATCTGCAAAAAACAACTTGAACAGTGATAATGAATTTTCCAACCAAAAAATAATTGCCATTCTGGAATCTCAAAATGTTCCTCTTTGAATCCTAAAATTTCCCCTAAGTTATGAATTGTGATGCAAGATATACTAGGAAAAACTAGGATGATCATAGCTGAAAGCCTTTGATCACAGGTCTGCTCCGCCATTGGTTTCAAAAATGAGTATTCAGTAATTTAATCAACAAAATGTCAGGCTTGTCAAATTAACATGTAAATAGCTGAGTATTCCACTGGCACGTGTACTCTTTACATGATTCTTGTTATATATTGGTGTGGCACAATGTGTAACAATGTTGGACCTTTTAATTCCTCATACAATTAATCCAACGGGTTTCAACTCACAACAGCAGCACCACCATTGTGACTAAACAACATCAGTAATTACATAAATAATAACACCAACATCGACAACAAATCTCATAGCCTGTTTTGCATGCTGTCATTATCCATAGTCTTATTTTCTATGTTAACTTGAATAAAATGGAAATAATACGGAGTGAAACAAGGACAGATAGTTTATGATTAATTTCTTGGTTGAGATGACATTCATCACCTCACAATTATTAATCATAAATAAATAAACTAACAAAAATTTTAAAACAAAACAACACAACTCTAGCAATACATTTCATCATCAGTCAAAATATTCATAGAGAAAGCAATGCCATGAATATATCCATTAATATATCTATGCATGATAAGATATTCTGATTCACCTCCTCAGGAGAGTTATTATCATAGAATAAAGGATGAATATAGAATGGTCTATTTGGAAGAATTTCTCAGGATATATCTGTATAAATTATTTCTAGTTAGTTGCTTTTAATGTCCCCTGCAAAAAATACATTAGCACTAAATTAACTTTTTTTATCATATGTTTGGCATTCCTGGGATATTTATTATCTAAATAACTCTGTTTCTATATCCTAGCCAATGTATATATCTTGTACAATGATTTTGGCAGGTGTGACAAAGTTTAAGCTTCACCGATAAGCTCATAATAAGACAGAACATCCCAGAGTTGTCTCCTATATTTGCTGAAATAATAAGAAGGATATTAGTCAGTCATACATATCATTTTTTTCCTCACCCTATATTTATATCTAATTAGCTTCTTATTGCCTTGTGCATTAAATGTGTTAAAAGTAACTTAACTATATATCTATCTGTTTATTTATTTCTGACAAAAAGCACCCAGTCCACACTGTAAAGTTGTTGTGTAGGTATCACTACAAAAAGCACACAGTACTCACTGTAAATGAGGTTGGCGTTAGGAAGGACAACCAGCTGTAGAAACCAAGCCCAAATCAGTTCTGTATGAGCAAGACATGGTCACATTATCTGGCATTGCTCAAAACAGGACAACTCGTCTGACCCATGCTAGCATGGAAAAATGGACGTTAAAACAGTGATGATGATGATGATGATGATGATCTATCTGCCCATGTATCTATTTCACTAGCTACCAATCTATCATCATCATCATCCACACCGTTTTACGTCCGTTCTTCCACGCTAGCATGGGTTAGACGGGTTGTCCTGTTGTGGGCAGTGTCTGGTCGGCTGACCATGCCTTGCTCATACAGGAACTGATTTGGCTTGATTTCTACAGCTGGATGCCCTTCCTAACACCAACCTCATTTACAGTGTGGGCTGGGTGCTTTTTTGCCATGGCACCTCCACGACCACCTTGCAGTGGGAGGGTGTGGGGGCATATTGTCTATATGCTTCAGCTTATACCCATGGGAGGTCGGGTACTCTGTATTACTGCGTGACGCCAGAGGTCACGGTCGTGTGTCATCGCCTTTGAGAGGTGTAATTGGGTAAGGTCGGCTTTTATCACCTCATCCCAGGTCATCTTGGGTCTCCCCACTCCGCGGTTTCCATCGACTTCTAGTGCTCTGCACCTTTTTATGCAGCTGTCATCCTTCATACGCATCACATGTCCATACCAACGCATCCGCCTCTCCTGCACACAGCATTTGATTCCTCTTATGCTCAGTCTCTCTCTCAATTCATTTATGCTTTGTCGTTCGTGTATATTACTATTACACATCCATCGGAGCATGCAGGCTTCGTTTCTCTCTAATCTACGTAAGTCTTCCACCTTCAGCGCCCAGGTCTCACTACCATGTAACATTGCTGTTCGTATACACACATCATACAGTCTGCCTTTCATTTTGAGGGAGAAGCCTTTTGCAGCTAGCAGTGGCAGTAGTTCCCTGAACTTCTTCCATCCCGTTCTTACCCTAGTTATTGTACTTTATGAACACCCACCTCCGCTGCTAATTCGGTCACCTAGGTAGCAGAAGCTGTCTACTGTTTCTACAGAGCCCTCCCAGAGATTGGTGGTACTTGTTTCCTGTGGCTGTTTGCTGCTTGCTGTCCCAGCACAGCTGCTGCATGTGAAGCCTACATTCTTAATTAAGCTTCCTGAGATCCTGCTACATCTCTTGTGTACCCATTGTTTGCATTTGGGGCAGAGAATGGAGTTCCTACCTACATCTTTCCTACATACTGAGCAAGGCCATTTCCCTGAGGGGATCTACCTATGTAATATCCTTATATATGTGTGTGTGTGGTGTGTAAACATCATGTGATTAGAAGATGGTGATCGAAATTGAAAATTGAATTGAGTTGGTAACTTTACCATATTTTTTACTATGAAAAATAGTCAAATGATAACAGGGTGTATGAACCTCCAGAATGGAGAAACATGGACATCAGCATGCCAGGGAATTGAACCCACACCTACCTCTCTATCTGCTATTCATCGATCTATCTATCGATTTATCTATTTATTTATCTCTCTATATATTTATATATGTATATGTATGTGTGTATGTCCATATACCTACCTATCTATCTAAATATGTATACAGATTATAATCATTCATACAAACCCTGGTTTCATCCATTACCATATGGTAACTTCTAAGTAAACAACATGCAGCCTTCTTTCATTCACCAACATGCTAGAAATGGCGACTCTGAAAAAAAGAAACACAAAGTTTTAGAGAACAGAAATACTACATTGAAATCATTTTAATCGTTAAAAAAAATGTAAAACAATTGCACAGAATTCTGATGCCTTCAACTGTTCCTGCTACAACAGCACCAACAGGTCTACAGTCTAAGAAAATCAAGAAGAAAAAAAAGATACAAGAAAAGAAAAAGTATAGACCTACAATTTGTGAAAAAATAAATGCTAGATGATCTGAGAGAATGTTATCTGTAATAGATTCATGTCTTATCCAAGGAAATATTTATCTCTGATTTGCTTCATATGATGGAATTAAAGGCAAGCAGTGGTTATTAAATTGCTTCTGGTCTTACCTAAATAGTATTTATGATTCCACATAGCATGCTCTGTTATTTAGGACTGAAAACATGCCATGCCTTGGGTTCCCATAGAAAAGATGATCAAGAAATTTTGTTGAAATTGAGTTACTAAATTCTAGTCAAAAGATACAATTACAGTGAAAAGCTATAAATAGCAGCCTAATCTCTCTCAAATCACATCATATATTTTAGAATAAAGAACAATGTATTGGACCATGTAGTTGTCCCCAATATATAAAAAGGCAACATGGTCACAGTTAGAACATCTTTGATCGTTGGTCAGTTGGATCAGAGTGGACCTGATAAGTCACATTAGACAATGTAGTCTTAGACACAGTACATCTGAATAAAAGAAGAGGGAGTCACAGCTGGAACATCTTGAGTAATAGGTCTGCTGAATCAGATCTGAACTTGGTTTAAACAACATCACAAATAATAACTAGTAATAATTTTCTTGATCCCAGAAGGATAAAGGCCTATGTCACATCCAGTAAGATTCTCACATAGTGAGACTCATTAGATTTGTGTGTATCTATACTTCAGGAATGTGATAGATTAATTTGAACAGAGACCATCTACTGCATTGTTTTGTTTTTTGTTTTGTTTTGTTTGCGTGTTTTTTGTTTTGTTGTTGTTGTTTTCTTTTAAACAAGGTCTTGTTATTTTTCAGATGTTCATTAAGGAATATCCAGAAGTTCCATTTGATGCTATCACATATATGACTGGAGAATGCAATTATGGAGGGCGTGTCACAGATTCCTGGGATAGGCGATGTCTGTTGACCATTCTAGCAGACTTTTACAATCCAGCAGTTATAAAGGAAGCCAAGTACAAGTTCTCCTTGAGTGGTATCTACTATGCACCGCAGAAGGGTTCATATGATGATTATGTGGAATTCATTAAGGTAATGTCAGTTTGTTTTATTAATTTTATTAGTATTATTGTTACTAGCAGAAAACGACCCTTCGAGTGGTTTTCTGCTAGCATGTGTAGTGTATTGATATTACACGCAAATCATCATCATCATTATCATCGTTTAACGTCTATCTTCCACGGTAGCATGGGTTTAGACGGGAATTGTCCCACTTGTGGCAAGATTGGTTGTCTTGCTCGTATAGGACTGTCTGGCGGGTTTTCTACGGCTGGATGCCCTTCCTAACACCAACCACGTTTACAGTGTGGACTGGGAGGTTTTTACCGTGTTACCTACACGGCCACATTACAGCGTGGACTGTGTGATTTTTGTTGTGACACCTACACAACCTCATTTATTTAGGACTGGATGTTGTGGTACCAACATAACTTTACAGAGAAAGGGGTGGTGTAGATGGGGGTGTAGTTTTGGTTAAGATGTGACTACTGACTGTAGGTTTCACTTTGTACTTAGGCAAGGCGGGTCTTCTGTATTACTGTGTAGCGCCAAAGATCTCAGTCCAGTGAAAAATCCCATTAGAAAAATCCCATTAGAAAAATTATACAGTTTTTTAAACTTATGGAGCAATATCAGTTTGTACATTTAGTGCATCTTGAATACCTAAAATAATAAATAAAGAAATCATTATTATTTGTGGTATTCAAGATGTATTGACTGTACACATCGATGTTGCTCCTTAAATTTCAAACTGTATTATTTCTTTTTTAATTTTTCTAATAGGATTTTGGCATTTTATTTGTTAAGTTTGTTCTTAACATTCTCAAGGGAAACTGTTTAAAAGTTCTCAATGCTTTCCCTAATTAGAATACATTTAGCTATTAACCACCACATCAACTGACACTAACCTAATCCTGAGTGAAAACGTTAGAAACCAATAATATAGAAAACTCTAAAACTGATAGTGGAAGTGTTGAAGCAGGCTCCTTGGTTGCCTATGGAGCTAAAACACTCAGAGGTTCCAGGCATCTGATGTAGAGGCAGATCCCTGCTGATCATCAAGCTATGAATAAGACCCTTAGTTTAAGAAAAAGAATAAAATAGATGACTCAACATGATAGTTATGAAGTGCTATTATATAAGCAGCCAGTAAAAGCGGGATATAAAAAAAATAATGTTAAATACCTGGAAAGGACTTGGAATGGAAACAATTGAAGGAAGCAAATTGTCTGGGCAGGTGATCTCCATTGAAAGTAATGGGTACTTTTTAAAATAAGAGACACTGACATGGAATGATAAAATATAAAGGCAAAAGAAACTATCTGGTTCCATCTCAAAAATGGAACTCAACATGATGGTAATGAAATGTTACTTCATTAGCAAACCATACAAGAAAGAGTACAGGCAAAGAATGGTTGCAATCTAGAATGAAATAAATATTTCTAGTGAGAGAACAGAAACTCTTAGAGCAAGCAAGATCTATACAGCAGGTGTAGAAAAATAAATAGGGGACAAAGGTGAATCTGAAATTAATGTAAATCAAGTTAATGAAGAAACAAAGTGTGACTATTGTAGAGAAGGAGATGAATAGAATAGGGAGAAAATAGAATTAAAAATGAGATAGGGTGGTTGGAGGGATGATGAGATTGAACGTTTGGGCAAGATACGTTACCAACTGAGGTAAAACGATAACAAGAAGCATGCCAGCCTAAGAACATTTAATAGGAAAGAGATAAAATAAAAAGTGAAAGAGTTTGACCATGTTATAGAATATGTCTACTGGAGGTAAATAACCTATACAAAGTGGTAGCAGAAGTAGTAGCCAAAGAAGTTGGTTACAAGGCAAGTAAACCAAGAATGAACAGAGAAATAGCTTGGTGGAAAAGATGAACAGAAAATAGCTTTAAAAGCTTCAGATGAGAAGTAAGCCAACTACAGTCACTATAAAAAGTTAAACAAAAGAAAGGAGTCACCAAAACACTAAAGAGAAAATATAATGTGAAAAAGAGAGAAATGACTATTACAATCCAATCAAAGAACTGAAGCAAAGAGTGACAGCAAAGAAAGCTTAGATAATATGATATGAAAATAGAATAGATAAGTTCTAGCAGACCAGGCTGTTCCAGAATAATGAAAAGAGATTGTTTGAGAAACTGGAGGGAGTAGAATAGTACAATAATGAAGTACCAGATGCAGAGAGAAGCAATGAGTTTTGGAGTGATATGTGGAGCAAGAAAGTTAGCCACACTGAGAAGACAGAATGGATAAGAGGAGTAGAAAAAGAACTGAAACAAGTAAAACAGTTATTTGATATAATAATTGTTTCTACTTTTGGCACAAGGCCAGCAATTATTCCAGTGTATTACTGGTACTTTATTTTATCGACCCCCGTAAGGATGAATAAAATAAAGTACCAGTAATACACTGGAATAATTGCTGGCCTTGTGCCAAAAGTAGAAACAATTATTATATCAAATAAATAATCACTCCAGAGATCAATACAAAAGAAGTTGCAAAATTATGTAATATGAAGGCATTAGACAGCTTGCAAGGGTTCTGGTTGAAGAATGTTAAAACATAGAGGCTAGTTAGTGCTGGTGAATCTATTAAATACAAGTCTCCAGAGTGAAAGTACCCAAGATTGGATGACTAAGGGCAGAAAGTGGCAGAGGTTTGAAACAACAGACCAATAACTTGTCTTGTTCTACCATGGAAACTGTTAACAAGTATATTTGCACACCTAGACGCGAGTCTCTGTGTTAACATGTATATGTGAGTCTACATGTTAACGCATTTCTGAGGATCTTCCAATTCCAGAGTCAGAATCGATCATTAATCAATCATTCCTCGAGCTGATCGACAGTGAAACATGTAATATGTAATTAAATATGTATATGATGCAACACTAATTCTTTCTTTATGAACATATTTAAATGAAAATAGAAGTCTGGATTCTAATATATATCCTTTAATGTTTCATAAGAACACAATAAATATTTCTATGGCCAGCAGCTTACATCATCATATCATGGTGAAAGACATCCAACAACATTGTCAGGTATAAAATAATAATAAAGATTTAGTAATCAGCTTCTAGGTTACGGCAAAATATAAACAGATAATTAATACAGAGGTGATCCATCAATTGATGCAAACGTTGTGACAGATGGCCCCTTATATATATATAGGTGAATAGTGTTGTTTTTATTGTCTAAACATCCACATCTATGTATATATGTATATCTGTATAAATATATACACATGTATGTATATAAATATATGTCTGTCTCTCTCTCTCTCTCTCTCTCTCTATATATATATATATATATATATATATCATCATCATCATCATCATCATCAGGTTTAGCGTCCGTGTTCCACGCTTGCATGGGTTTGGACGGGGGTTTTCCCACTTGAGGCAAGAGTGGTTGTCTTGCTCGCATAGGACGGGTTTTCTACAGCTGGATGCCCTTCCTAACACCAACCACATTTACAGTGTGGGGCTGGGAGGTTTTTACCGTGTTGCCTACACGGCCACATTACAGCGTGGACTGTCTGGCGGGTTTTCTACAGCTGGATGCCCTTCCTAACACCAACCACATTTACAGTGTGGGGCTGGGAGGTTTTTACCGTGTTGCCTACACGGCCACATTTACAGCGTGGACTGTGTGTTTTTTGTCGTGACACCTACACGATCTCATTTGTTTCGGCCTGGATGTTGTGGGACCAACATAACTTTACATTGAAAGGGGCGGTGTGGAGGGACGGGGGTGTGTTTTGATAGAGGTGCCTACTGACTGTAGTAGGTTTTTACTTTGTATTTAGGTAAGGCGGGTCTTCTCTATTACTGAGTACCGCCAAAGGTCTCGGTCCAGTGACAGTGTCTTGGAGAGGTGTAAGCGTGTGAGGTCGGAATTTATCAGCTCGTCCCATGTTTTTCTGGGTCTGCCTACTCCGTGGCTACCGTCTATCTTTATTGCCCTGCACTTTGTTATACAGCTATCGACTTTCATGCGCATCACGTGACCATACCAACGTAGCCTTCTCTCGAGTAAACAACATCTGATCCCTCTTATTTCTAATTTTTTCCTTAGTTCGTTTATGCTTTGCCGTTCACGTATATTACTATTGCACATCCAGCGGAGCATGCAAGCTTCGTTCCTCTCTAGTCTGCGTATATCCTCTGCACACAATGCCCAGGTCTCACTGCCATGCAGCATTGCTGTTCGTATGCAGGCATCGTATAACCTGCCTTTCATTTTTAGGGAGAACCCTCTAGCGGCTAATAGTGGTATAAGCTCTCTGAACTTTTTCCATCCAGTTCTGACTCTAGCTACTGTACTTTCAGAGCACCCTCCCCCACTGCTGATTTTGTCACCCAGATAACGGAAGCTGTCCACTATTTCTATAGAACCCTCTGCGCAGTTGAAGGAGCTAGTATTTTGTGGGCACTTGCTGCTACTTATTGCACCAGAGCACCGGCCACATGTAAAATCTATGTTCTTAGTTAGCTTACCTGTGATCCCACTACATCTTTTATGCACCCATACTTTGCATTTGGGACATAAAATGGAGTTTCTACCTACGCCTTTCCTACACACTGAGCATGGCCATTTCCCCGATGGGACCGCCGCCTTATTTTCTTTCCTACAAACTAGAACTTTAGTCTTAGCCAGGTTAATTTTAAGGCCTTTTGATTCTAGGCCGTGCTTCCACGTTTGGAATTTCTTCTCTAGTTCGGTCATTGATTCAGCTATGAGCGTTAGATCATCTGCGTATAGGAGTTCCCATGGGCAGCCGGTCTTGAACTCCTCTGTTATAGCCTGAAGGGCAATAATAAATAGTAGGGGGCTAAGTACAGAGCCCTGATGGACACCAACTTTTACGCTAAACTCTTCACTATATTCGTTGTTAATTCTAACCTTACTGACTGTTTCTTTATACATGGCTTGTATAGCTCTCACAAGCCATTCGTCAACACCTAGTTTTCTAAGAGACCACCAGATAATGGAACGGGGGACTCTGTCGAAGGCTTTCTCCAAGTCGACAAAAGCTAAGTATAGGGGTTTACTTTTAGCTAGGTACTTCTCCTGTATTTGTCGTACAATGAAAAGAGCGTCTGTGGTACTTTTGCCTGACACAAACCCGAACTGCATTTCATCTAGATCAATTCTCTCTCTGATTAGTTGCGCTATTACTTTTTCCGTGACCTTCATGACCTGGTCGATTAATTTAATGCCTCTATAGTTACTCCTATCTAGGGCATCTCCTTTTCCCTTATAGCAGTTAACGATGATGCTGCTACGCCATTCCTTCGGAACAACCCCATTCTGTACGACTTGGTTAACTATCCGGGTGACCATGGTGTGTCCCACCGAACCAGATGCCTTCAGCATCTCAGCAACTATTTCCGAAGGCCCAGCCGCCTTACCCGTCTTCATATCTTTGATTGCCTTACTTATTATACTACCTTCAACTAACACTGCTGGTCCCTCTATTGGATCGATCTGGGGGAGACTGTCTTTCTCCCATTTGTTCTCCTCATTTAGAAGCCTTTCGTAGTGACACTTCCAAGCTACCTTCTTATCAGCGTCGGTGATGGCAAGTATGCCATCATCGTTAAGTACACACTTCTCCCCGACAATATCACGGTTTTCCTTGACATATATATATATATATATATATATATATATATATATATATATATATATAAAATCAAGGGAGTGTAAACACAGAAAATATCTTAAAAAATAATAATAAATAATTAAATTCCAAAAAATTCACTGTACTTACTATATATGCGTTTACCACGGTATATTCTCTGAGAGAGAAAAGCCTTCTGACGATGATCTCTTTCTCAATGGAAATCCACTTGGATTGTCTATTTTGGGGGGATCTGAAACCGCGGTAAAGGCACATATAGTAAGTACAGTGAATTTTTTGGAATTTAATTATTTATTATTATTTTTTAAGATATTTTCTGTGTTTACACTCCCTTGATTTTATATGTTCTGGCTTGTTAATTTATTAACTTGCTATTAAACCGCACTGGCAGGCGGACAATACTTGTATCCTTGTATGTATTAATTACATATAGGACACATACTTTTATTATATATATATATATCGTCATCATCATCATAACTGTTTTACATCTGTTCTTCCATGCTAGCATGGGTTAGACAGGTTGTCCTGTTGTGGGAAGTGTCCAGTCGGCTGACCATGTCTTGCTCATACGGGAACTGATTCTACAGCTGGATGCCCTTCCTAACACCAACCTCATTTACAGTGTGGGCTGGGTGCTTTTTTGCCATGGCACCTCCACAACCAGTTTGCAATGGAATGATATGGACCCCAGTCCTATCATCTCATTTCTACAGCTGAGTAAACTGGGGCAATTTGAAATAAAGTGTCTTGCTCAAAGAAACAACACATCACCCAGTCTGAGAATTGAACTCACAACCTTTCGATTGCAAGCCCAATACTCTAACCACTAAGCCATGCGCCTTCATATATGTGTGTGTGTGTGTGTGTGTGTGTGTGTGTGTGTGTGTGTGTGGTTTGGCCCAAAAGTAAGGGTATTGATGTTTTATATAAATGTATATTAGACATACATGAAATTATCTCCTTCAAAATATGATCCTTGGGAAGTCACATGGTGGTTCCAACGTTTTTTCCATTAATCATAACAGTACCAGAAGTCATTTTCTGTGAGTGTCCTTAGCTCATCGGTTACAATTTACTGTATGTTTTCCACAGTCCCAAAATGATGACCCTTCAACTTTGATTTCAACTTAGGGAAGAGATAGAAATCACATGGAGCTAGATCTAGGCTGCTAGGCTGTAGAGAGGATGTGGAAGAGTGGGAATGTTTGTCTTCACTAGAAATTCTCTAATTGAAAGTACTGTGTGAGCAGGCATGTTATCATGGTGCAATACCCAATCTTTTGCAATGTCCTCTAGGACATGCTGAAACCGTTTCTGAAATGTTCTGAGACATCCTTGCAGAGGGTGTGATTAAAACATCACCGTTTGCACCACTTCCACATTTTGTTCATTTGTTGATGAGATTGGCCTTCCAGAACAAGGTTGGCCTTCAACTTTATGTCATTTAAAAACCTTATTCTTGACAGACTAGCATGTCCATAAGCTTGTGTTAAAGTGTTAAAGAATTAAATGTTTTGGTGACAGATTTGTTGAGTTTCATACAAAATTTGATTGCATACTATTGTTCGATATTTTCCTCCATCGCAAATGTAACAGAGGTTATAAACACATCTGTACATAAATAGCAATAACTCAGAATTGACTCAATTGATCATGTTGAAACAAGCATGTATGTGCAGCTAATGTCATAACCAACATGCCTACATACATTGAGGTGCTGCTTTACCATATCATACATAGGAAAATCAGTACCCTTACTTTTTGGACAGACCTCATAAATTTATGTTGTTGGCAAAAACAATGTTTACTTATGTTGTCATTCTCCACTACTTGCACTTGTGCACTTAATACCCCTGGGTAACACAAAGTGGTTGTTACATGACAGTGAAGTTTTATTATAAAAGAGAGATAGGGAGCTAGGGGCATTAATCAATTGTTGTAACTGGCAGATTAAATACAAGACAAACTGATCTGATATTCTTGGAAAGAGAGGCCAATAGAGAACAGCAGGGAACACAACCACATGCACAAACGCACAAATACATATAAACACTTACAAATACATACATACACATACACACACTTTCATATGCTCACACACATACACACAAACTCATAAACATGCACATTCAAACACTTTCACATGCTCACACACATACACACGCAGTGTAAATCGAAAATTTCTAAGTCTTCCATTCAACTCCTTCTTATTTCCTTTCATAATCTCAACATATAACTGTGGACTGGATTATTATTACTCTCTATAGTCATGTATGATATTACACACACACACACACAGACATACACACACACACACACACAGACATACACACACACACACAGAGACAGACATACACACACACAGACACACACACACACACAGACAGACATAGACAGACACAGATACACTCACAGATACACACACACAGACACACACACATACAGATACACACACACATACACACACACATACACACACACATACACACACACATACACACACACACACACACAGACATACACACACACACACACACACAGACACACACACAGACAGACAGACATAGACAGACACAGATACACACACATAGACACACACACATACATACACACACACACACACATAGACACACACACACACACAGACATACACACACACAGACACACGCACACACACAGACACACGCACACACAATCACAGATACACACATACAGACACACACACACACAGACACACACACAGACAGACACACTCACAGATACACACACACACAGACACACACACAGACACACACAGACACACGCACACACATACAAACACACACACACAGACACACACACATACAGATACACACAGGCAGACACACACACTCACAGATACACACACACACACAGACAGACACACACGCACTCACAGATACACACACCCACACAGACACACACACACACACACACACACACATACAGATACAAACAGACACAGACACACTGACAAAAACACAGACACACACATGCACAGAACACAAACACCCACACATGCATACACCACCATTTTTTCTTTCTCTTCCTCTATCACATTCAATCTCTTTTTTAGCCTCTCTCTCTCCTTCTCTAGCACTCTCTCCCTCTTACTCTCTCTCTCTCTCTTTCTTCCTACCTCTCTCCCTATTACACTCCTCTCGTTTTCTAGCTCTCTCCCTCTCTCTCTCTTCCTCTCCTTCTTTCTCTCTCTCTCTCTCCCTGTCTCTCTTCCTCTCCTTCCTTCTCTCTCTCTCTCTCCCTGTCTCTCTCCCTATTACACTCCTCTCGCTTTCTAGCTCTCTCTCTCTCTCTCCCTCTTTCTCTCTCCTCTCCCTCTCTCTATCTCTCTCCCTCTCTCTCACCAGCTACTATATTCCATATCACACATTTCTTTGTTTATTCCCTTCATGTAATATTTACCAAAGTGTGTATGTGATGTTTGTGTTGTGTGTGTGTTGTGTGTGTGTGTGTGTGTGTATGTGTTTTGTGTGCGTTTGCATATGTGTACGTCTGTGTTAAGTAGGAATCAAAGGAAAGCTGAAACTGTCACAGACATAATCTTTATTTACAAATACCTTCATGTCTTTGGCAGGTTTTTTTATGATGGTGATAGGAATGATGATGATGATGGTGGTGGTGATGGTGATGATGATATAATGATGATGATGATAATGATGGTGATATGGATGATGATGATGGTGTTGGTGATGAGGGTGGTGGAGATGATGATATAATGATGGTGATGATGATAATGATGGTGATATGTATGATGGTGATGATGATGGTGTTGGTGATGAGGGTGGTGGAGATGATGGATATGATGATATTGATGGTGATGATGATGATGATGATGATGATGGAGATAATTGTTTCTACGTTAGGCACAAGGCCAGCAATTACCCAGTGCATTACTGGTACTTTATTTTATCGACCCCGTAAGGATGAAAGACAAAGTCAACCTCGGCGGGATTTGAACTCAGTCCGTAAAGGGACGTAACTATGCTGGAAAGCATGGCGTCCGACCCTCTACCGATTGGAGATAATGCTGGGGATTATGATATGGTAATGGTTGTTGTTGATGGTGGAGTTGGTGGTGGAGATGGTGGTGGAGATGGTGTTGCTGCAGATTTGTCTGTGTTTGGTATAGGTGTGTATTTGGTGACACTGTGGGTTTGGTGACACTGTGAGATTGAGTATTGGGTTAAAAGAAGATTCTATGTTTTTAATAGTTTTTATATGTCAACTACTTCCCTCCTCTCCCTCATGCTGTTCATTTTGGGGGACTATATTATGCAATCCAATAATGGAACACTGGAAAATGTTGGTGAGGGATGGAAATTTTCAAATACGAAATTGCTCCTTAGGGATAAAAATTCAAGGGTCATTCCCATTGAAAATAGAAAATACATGACCATATTCTCTAGCATGACATTTCGTGGAATGGGTTAGCAGGTAATAAATGACAATTTTCAAGAATGAAGTGTGGGCTGGCTGATTTAAAAAAAAGTAACATACTACTACTACCACTACTACTGCAACTGTTGATGCTGCTGCTAATAATAATGATTTCGTTATTAACCACAATGAGTTCACATGAAGAAAAAATTAAGTGCGGTAGAGTAAAAAAACTGATTGTCTGTAGTGGTGGTGGCGGGGGGGGGGGGGGTCTTGTGTGAAAACAGGAGAGAAAACAAAAACAAAAAAGATAATAAAATTATAACAAAGTTCTGGAATAGGGAAGAGACATCTGTGGGCCACTCATAAAACCACATTTAATTCGACCACTAACCCTTTAGCATTTAAACCGGCCGTATCCGGCTAGAATTCTCTCACCTCTTTCTGTTCAAACTGGCTGTAACCAACCACTCCATACTGATGTTAAGATATTGTTCTCAAAATAAATATCAAAATCTCATAGATTTGATATTATGTGAGGTAAAGCCTTTACCATGGAAATACTATAGTATATATATAGAGAAATGTATGTGTTAAAGGGTTATGGTAAGTGACTTCTCCCAGTTCTTCTGCTCCAATTTACAGGTGTATATTCAAAGTAGGCCTGTTGACTTTGACCATGCTTGCTACTCTTGCCCACCTTTCAAAATGGATGGAAGATAGCACTTCCTTCTCCACCTTGATTTTCCTCTTAAATTAATGAGGGATTGACTAAAGAGGAAAGTCTCTGTCTTCAGTCCTTTTCATCTTGTCCATGATATGGGTTCTTTTGCCACCAGACATAAGAAAACTGCTCACTCTTCCCTATTAAAGAAAAGTGGTAGGGCAATCTTAACGGTCCCTAGACTAACTCTCTACTCACTATCGTGACTGATTTGGCCACCCCCATGAGTGAGCCCCACAAATTTGAATTATTATTTTAACACATTTCCTTCACCATTCTCTGAGGAAACATCTGTCCACTGGTTCAACGCGGCAACCAGTGCCTGGTGCCCTGCACACCAGATAGTGCTCCCTCACACTATTTGGACCCATATCATTGGGACAGGTGTGTTTGAATTCATTTTTGGTATTACACACCACACTATATAAACATTAATACACCGCATTGCTTACCTGCTCCATCGATGACTGAAGCATCTAATATTCAAACTAATAGAGTAAAAGTTATTAAAACGCAAATATAAAGTTTACAGTTTGTAATTAAATTGTAGATGAAATATTTTTAAAAATGAAGATAAAAAATACAAATTAAGATGCAAAAAAATTAAAGCAACAAATACATCTTCACAGTGGACTTGGTTAATAGCTGGATTTGTCATTCATACGACAACAGTTTTTCAACATAACTCAGAATATCAGCAATACACAGGCATTGAATGAGTGCATGCAAAACAATTTCATTACTCTGTGCACATTTTAGTCAGATCCATTTGACAGCTCTTCCATGCCTGATGAGTTTATCTTGAACCAACAATGCTCCCCCAATAGCACTGCTGGGCCAGAGATTTCTGGAAAATATTCATAATCCTCCAGGCTGAAAGTCCACCATAACAGACCAGCTAGTTCATTCTCATTGACACCTAGGACTTACCCAAGAATATTATCATGCTTTCCCACCACTAATCCTCTATAGATTGCTATTGTAAAACTTTTTAACATTGGCAGAAGGCCAGTAATTTGTTGGGGAGGGGAAGTTTGGTTATAGCAACTTCCAGAACTCAACGGGAAATATATTTTATTGATCCCAGAAGGATGAGAGGCAAGTTTGACCTTCGTGGGATTTGAACTCAGTAGAAAGTCAGAACTAAATACTGCAAATATTTTGTCATAATAATTGTTTCTACTCTTTGGTACAAAGCCAGCAATTATCCAGTGCATTACTGGTACTTTATTTTATCGACCCCGTAAGGATGAAAGGCAAAGTTAACCTCGGCGGGATTCGAACTCAGAATGGCAATTGCCGTAACTCTATGTGTCAGAGCATAGCGTCCGACCCTCTACCGATACTGCCAATCCACCGCCCTTTTTGTCATATTTTGCCATAATAATAACTGTTTATGGAATATGGAAATATTTAATTTCTATATATATTACACACAGCGAATTTTCTCTCGGTTTTAATAAATGTCCTTACCTTTTCTCTCTCTTTCACTCTCTCTCTCTCTCTCTCTCTCTCTCTCTCTCTATATATATATATATATATATATATATATATATATATATATATATATAGTGAAAAATGGAACGGGAACAAAATAGAGAGGCAGTACAAACAAATATATATATAAAAGAAAATTGTCGCTCTACATGGCTGAATACAATAAATATAATCTGAGTTTTTCGAATATTAATAATAACATTCGATTCGTTTGCAATTATGCAAACAAGCTTCAATTTTATAGCCATGTCAGTAGAATGAACCCTTCATTTCACATGCCAACCCAAGAGAAAGAATGAATAGTTCATTCTACTGACATGGCTATAAAATTGAGGCTTGTTTGCATAATTGCAAACGAATCGAATGTTATTATTAATATTCAAAAAAACTCAGATTACATTTATATATATATCATCATCATCATCATCATCAACGTTTAACGTCCGTGTTCCACGCTTGCATGGGTTTGGACGGGGGTAGTCCCACTTGAGGCAAGAGTGATTGTCTTGCTCGCATAGGACTGTCTGGCAGGTTTTCTACAGTTGGATGCCCTTCCTAACACCAACCACATTTACAGTGTGGGTCTGGGAGGTTTTTACCGTGTTGCCTACACGGCCACATTACAGCGTGGACTGTGTGTTTTTTTGTCGTGACACCTACACGATCTCATTTGTTTCGGCCTCGATGGCGCGGCACCATCATAACTTTACATAGAACGGGGTGGTGTGGATCGGGTGGGGGTGGGGGTGGTGGGACGGGGTGTATTTTGTTAGAGATGCCTACTGGCTGGAGTAGGTTTTACTATATATTTAGGTAAGGTGGGTCTTCTCTGTTACTGAGTACCGCCAAAGGTCTCGGTCCAGTGACATTGTCTTGGAGAGGTGTAAGTGTGTGATGTCGGAGTTTATCAGCTCGTCCCAGGTTTTTCTAGGTCTGCCTATTCCGTGACTACCGTCTATCTTTATTGCCCTGCACTTTGTTATACAGCTATCGACTTTCATGCGCATCACGTGTCCATACCAACGTAGCCTTCTCTCGAGTAAACAACATCTGATCCCTCTTATCTCTAATTTATTCCTTAGTTCGTTTATGCTTTGCCGTTCACGTATATTACTGTTACACATCCAGCGGAGCATGCAAGCTTCGTTCCTCTCTAGTCTGCGTATATCCTCTGCACACAATGCCCAGGTCTCACTGCCATGCAGCATTGCTGTTCGTATGCAGGCATCGTACAACCTGCCTTTCATTTTTAGTGAGAACCCTTTAGCAGCTAATAGTGGTATAAGCTCTCTGAACTTTTTCCAACCAGTTCTGACTCTAGCTACAGTACTTTCAGAGCACCCTCCCCCACTGCTGATTTTATCGCCCAGGTAACGGAAGCTGTCCACTATTTCTATAGAACCCTCTGCGCAAATATATATATATATATATATATTATATATATATATATATATATATATATATATATATATATATATATATAAAAGGTCGGAGGCCGTATTCAGTTAATTCAGGTTTACTTAAAACTCCATTATACATATTTCACTGAGGATTATTTGTTTAGATAGCCTGAGCTTCATCATCATCATCATCATTTTACATCCGCTTTTCCCTGCTTGCAAGGGTGGGACGGGAACTGATTCTGGCTTGATTTCTACAGCCGGATGCCCTTCCTAACACCAACCTCATTTACGGTGAGTGCTGGGTGCTTTTTTGCCGTGTCACCTCCACGACCACTTTGCAGTGGAATGATAGGGACCCCAGTCCCTATCATCTCATTTCTACAGCTGAGTAAACTGGAGCGATGGGAAATAAAGTGTCTTGCTCAAGGAAACAACACATCACCCGGTCTGAGAATTAAACACACAACCTTTCGATTGCAAGGCCAATGCTCTAACCACTAAGTCATATGCCTTCATATATATATATATATGTGTGTATATATATGTATACATATATGTATATATATATCTCATCATCAACATCATCTTCGTTTAACGTCCATGCTAGCATGGGTTAGACGGGAGTTGTCCCACTTGAGGTAAGATTGATCGGGTGACCGTGTCTCGCTCATATAAGACTATCTGGCAGCTTTTCTATGGCTGGATGCCCTTCCTAACACCAACCACATTTACAGTGTGGAAATGGGAACTTTTTACCGTGTTACCTACACGGCACATTACAGCGTGGACTGTGTGTTTTTTTTTGTCATGACACCTACATGATCTCGATCTCATTATCTCATTATATATATATATATAAATATATTAAATGAAGTATTTCCGTAGGAAAGGTAAAGGAAAAGAGAGTGCTCTATGTAAGCTACAGAGCTTTTTAGTTTTGTAATAAACAACATAAGATAATTATTTCATTTACCAATGGTTTCTTGAAGACAGATACTTATGTCTGTCTTCATTCATCAGAAAAAATATTTCTTCTGAGGAATGAAGACAGACATAAGTATATGTCTTCAAGAAACCATTGGTAAATGAAATAATTATCTTATGTTGTTTATTACATAACTATATATATATATATCATCATCATCATCATCATCTTCGTTTAACGTCCACTTTCCACACTAGCATTGGTTAGACGGGAGTTGTCCCACTTGAGGCAAGGTTGGTCAGGTGACCGTGTCCACTCATATAGGATATCTGGCAAGTTTTCTACAGCTGGATGCCCTTCCTAACACCAACCACATTTACAGTGTGGAACTGGGAACTTTTTACCATGTTACCTACACGGCCACATTACAGCGTGGACTGTGTGTTTTTTTCTCGTGACACCTACACGATCTTGATCTCAATCTCATTTATCTCATTTATTTGGACTGGATGTTGTGGTACCAACTTTATAGAGAGAGGGTGGTATTGGTGGGAGTGGGGGGATAGGGTAGAGGTAGTGGTTTGGGGTGTATATTTGGTTAAGAGGTGCCTACTGACTGTAGGTTTTGCTTTGTACATAAGCAAGGCGGGTCTTCTGTATTACTGCATAGCGGCAAAGGTCTCGGTCCAGTGACATTGTCTTAGAGAGGTGCAAGTGTGCAAGGTCGGAATTTATCAAATTGTCTCAGGTTTTTCTGGGTCTACCTACTCCATAACTTCCATCAATTTTGATCACCCTGCACTTTTTTATACAGCTGTCGTCTTTCATGCGCATCACGTGGCCATACCAACGTAGTCTTCTCTCGAGTAAACAGCATCTGATCCCTCTTATTCCTAATTTCTCATTTAGTTCATGTATGCTTCGTTCCTTTCCATTTACACCAACACATCACCTATCATCACACATCAGGCTAAATAATTTCTTTAATTTCTTTAGTCAAAATACGGCGATAGCTTACATTTCTAATAATTTCAAATCAACTCGCTGTTTCGAAAATATTCTTACTTGACATTACAGTCGCTAAGTTTATAGCTTCTAATTTGAATGGAAAAAGATGGGTGATGTGTTGGTGTAAATGGTAGCACAGTGGTCCGGATAACCAAAGATGTGGGTTCGACTCCCATGTACGTCAATACTCATCTTTTTCCATTTCTCCGAGGGTTCTTAGCCCCACTATCAGGCTAAATAATTTCTTTAATTTCTTTAGTCAAAATACGGCGATAACTTACATTTCTAATAATTTCAAACCCACTTGCTGTTTCGAAAATATTCTTACTTGAATATATATATATGTATATATATATATATATATATATATATATATTCTCCTCCCTCCTCTCTTTCTCTCACCATTCTTCACTGCCTTTGCTTTATCATAAAAAATATCTTACTAAAATAACTTAACCAATTTACATAAATTCTATATTAAATTCTTCAATCTGAAGCAGAATCTTGTCATTTCAAATATTCAGGTTGTCTTTATTGTTTTCTTTTATTGTTTTTTGGGGGTTTTTTTTGTTAACTTATTTCCGTATTCAGTTTTAATATTCATCTGAATAAAAGAGAAAAATGCCTGCATTTATATCACATGGTTTACTGCAACCACACAACATTGCTGAAGTTTATTAATGTTACATCATACTGTGGTATAGTGATGTTACACCTCACTGGTATATTGGTGTTACATCATAGAGTGGTATATTGATATTACACCTCACTGTGGTATATTGATGTCACACCACACTGTGGTATACTGATGTGACACCACACTGTGGTATATTGATGTCACACCACACACGTATATTGGTGTCACATCACACTGTGGTATATTGTTGTTACACCTCACACTGGTATATTGGTGTCACATCACACTAGTGTATTGGTGTTACACAACACTGTGGTATATTGGTGTCACACCACACTGTGGTATATTGGTATTACACTACAATGTGGTATATTAGTGTTACACCACATTCTGGTATATTAGTGTTATACCACACTCTGGTATATTGGTGTTACACCACAATGTGGTACATTGGTGTTACACCACACTGGTATATTGGTGTCATGTAATGCATCTGGTATATTAGTGTCATGTGACACAAAGTGGTATGTTGGTGTTACATATCACACTGTGGTATATTGGTGTCATGCGACATCTCATGATAAAACACATCCAGTACACTCTGTAAAATGGTTGGTGTTATGAATGGCTTCCAGCCATAATAAACATGTAAAATAAAGGTTGAGTGGATTCTTCAATTGTGTCTAGGACACAAAATCCTCTCTAGTATTGGTAACACATAAAAATTACCCAGTACACTCTGTAGAGCGGTTGCTGAGATGAAAGTTATCCCACTGTAGAAAACTTACTAATCATAACATCAAGAGGACGCTTCAGTTGCATCAGAGACATTACAACCTCCCTAGTATTAGTGCCAGGATAAAACACACCCAGTATACTCAGCACATGGGAACAAATGTAAGGAAGATGCACCCTCCTCACCTACCTGAGAGGTTAGTGGCTCTTGCTAAATACTGACTTTGTCTGTGACAATCCATCCAGCCCTTGCTAGCAGGGAAAATGAGTGTTTAAATGATTATACTGTAGTTTAATATACTGTAGTTCTACTTGACACAGTATTTTAATGGACAATAATTTTGTAGTTTACTTGTGTGACACAAGAACACAGCTGCGGTATGCTGGGGCTACATGACAAGAACATTGTGGCTTACTGGGGCCAAACTATAAAATGTCTATCCATGTCTAAGATTTTAACAATTCCTTATAGAATTTACATGTGTGTGCTTATATATGTTAGTTACAACAGTGGTTGCCAACCTTTCTAAAACCGAGGAACCCTCTAAATATTTTGAATTCTTCACAGAACCTATACAATACAAAACTTTTCAAAAAAAAATAATAAAGTATTTATTTATTTTAGTGTTTCATGCGTGTGTATGTAATCGAACACAATTAACTAGTGGCTTTTCTGCTGCAGCCCCTCATCAGTGAGTTTAGAAAATCGAGGTTCAACACTAGTTAATGCCAGTCTCATACACTCGTCAATTGCTGACAGTTTATTCATCTTCTTTGTGCAGATTTCTACCAACTGCGAAAACCCTTCGCACAAGTAGCTAGATAGGAATAAAGTCAAATACTTCAATGCAAGTTGGCTGATTTCATTAAACTACCCAATCAAGAATAAGTCGATCCATAGTTCTTTCTTTCTACTTTCGAATATCACTTTCAGGTCTTCGTTTGAATTCAAATCCATCAACTGATGTAAGCATTGTGCAGGTAGTAAATTTTTACAATTTCCAGCGTCATTTTCTGACACTAACTGCTCGATTTCGGTGAACGGGTTTTTATCCATAAATTTCCGCTAACAATATCTTTTTCCATCAAGTCAAAATAATCTGAAAAACTTGTGGAAAGCACATTTAAATGAGAAAGAATAATCTTCTTTAGATTGCTGGAGTAAAAATCTTCTCTCTTTTTAAGCTCTATTTCAAGGTTTGAAAGTAATGAGTAATTGTCCGATTCAATTCTTTTTATAAAGATGTTTAATTTTGATTGAAAATATGTAATAAAATTGATTGAAGTAAAAATATCTGCATTGTTACCCTGAAGACACTTATTTAGTTTGTTGAGTTCACCAAAAATGTCTACTAAATAAGCGAGTTGCACATTCCATTCATTGGTTTCTAATACACTTGCTCTTTCATCATTCTGTTTTTTTAGAAAAACTATTATTTCTTCTCTCAGTTCAAAAACTCTCTTCATAGCATCCCCAAATGACAGCCAACGCACATCGTTGTTCAATAACAATCTATTATAATTACTTCCAGAAGATTCACAAATAGATTCAAACATTCTAGAATTTTTTGCTCTTGCATGGATCAAATTGATAATTTTGACAATGTCTTTCAGCTGGTCATTTAATATTTGAGCATCTCTGTCTTTGAATTTTTTTTAACACAAAACCTCTCAATGAATCATACAATGATTTGAAATACAATTTGGGGCCTGTTCTTTAATTTTTGCAATCAAACCAGAATTTTTACCAGTCATTGCAGCTGCTCCATCTGTTGTTATTGAAGTCAACTTGCTCCAAGATACACCATTTTTTAAAAAATACTCTTCAATTTTATTGAATATATCTTGACCTTTAGTTGTGATGTCTAATACCAGACAAAACAAACTCTAATACTAATTCTTTTTTATCAAGGTCTACAAACCGTACATAGCAAATTAATTGAGCCTTGTTATTAATATCCGTAGTTTCGTCCACTTGCAGACCAAAACATGTGCTTTTCTTTAGTGCAGTTAGTATCTGATTTTCTATATCAGAAGAAATATCAATTATCCTTCTTTTTACGGTATTTGCTGACAATGGTAACCGGCTTAATTTTTCTTTGTCCTTAATACTGCAGCTTTCAAAAAGATTCTCTGTAGCAATTTTTATACTTGGCAGAATTAACTGTTCTCCTAATGTAAATGGTTTCTTGTTTTTACCAATCAAATGTGAAATTTCAAAAGATGTTCTTGTTAAAGCTTTATTTCTATCTGACTTTTTACAAAACAAGTCATACATATTAGCTTGTGATTTTTTGATGTTGTTTTTCAGCGAAGTAAAGTATTCCAGTGACTTGCTTTTATCATTGGTGTGATTAGTATCAAGGTGTCTTTTAAGTTTTGCAGGATTTAAACAGCTATTTGATAGAGCTTTTGAACATAGCAAACACATGGGCTGATCTGGTGTATCTTTTTTAGTGTCAGCTTTTTGAAATCCATATCTAACATAATTATCACACCACTGTCTAACCTTACTGCTGGTATCTAACTTCAGCTTCTTTGCAGTAGACATCATATCAAGGTTATTTATCTACAGTTAACATTTTTAATATGACATTAATAAACAAGAGAAATTAAGTTTTTTTTATTACAGAAAGTACTTAAATTAACTTTAATTTTAGATATTTGGAAAAACTTAACTAGTTAAAAAAAATTTTTAATTTTTAAAAATTGAAATTTCTCCATTTTAGGATGGCAAACATATTATTTAAAGTCTTATAATAATATTAAAATATTAGGGGTTACTGAAAAAGGTGCAAATTTATAAACAACTAGAAGAAATCTTTTTCAGAGTCCAGCACTTCCTGCAAATACTACTTTAGGGTCGTATTAAATATTATTGGTAATGTAAATATATTTAAATATCTGCCAAAAGGTGCAAAAAAATGCAAATCAGCTGATAGTGTAGAAGATGTGACGATGGTATTGGAAATTAATTCAGATATCTTCTATCTATTTTGACTCAAAGTTAGATATAATTGTTTCTACTTTAGGCACAAGGCCAGCAAATACCCATTGCATTACTGGTACTTTATTTTATCAACCCCGTAAGGATGAAAGGCAAAGTCAACCTTCAAAGTTAGATATAATATAAGAAGGCTTTAGGCTGCGTTAAACATATATTAGATTGGAACAAATAAAGTTTAGTCAAATGTTTGTGGACATATATATTTATTGTATAAAGTAATTTCTCAATTGTGAATGCAGATGTCATCAAATGAATACATAATTGTGTGGCAAAGTTTATAGTGTTTGCATGGAATACAAAATTACCTTTGTTAGTAGTCGAAACTTTACAGGCGTTATATTTTCTGTGCAAAGTACAGCAGAATGTAACGTGTTCTTATTTAGAATTGTCTGTAGAACTGATGCATGTTGAAAACGACTAGTAAGCGAGTTCACTCTGTGAGGAAACTTTAGGCGACTTTAAAGCTTTTGTGAGGACAGCAGATTAAAACGTGTTCTCTATTGAAAACAGTCTACTGAACTTACGTTGTGAGAACAGCGAACTGACCCTGTCTCTCGGTTGAGAGACCTTGCTGAACTGAAGTTTTCAGTTTAAAGTTATGCTGTTATCGACCAACATTTACTTGTTCGTGATTGGTCAATTTCTAAGTTTAATTAATGTATTATCTGTAGTAGTCTCGGAATTCAGAAAACTATGTCTTTCCAAGAATTGATGTGAAATTGAAAGTATTCAATTTTCACGAATCTCAGAACAGTGTTTTTCTGCTAATTCAAGTGAGAAACTGAAAGTAGTGTTTTCCACGAATTGGAGTGGAGAACCTGTGTACACTACAATAGTACTCGTTCATTTATACATTGCACCTTTGGCATTTTCTTTGCACCTTTTTCAGAAAACCCAAAATATTAATGGTAATGTAAATATTTATTTTTTTAAGGAACCCGGAGTTTGTTTTACGGAACTCCAAGGTTCCGCGGAACCCATGTTGGCGACCACTGAGTTACAACATAGGTGATGATTTGAAAATGATTGGAACAAGTGTTTAGAGTAGGCACAACAGCAAGGTTGTAAAGAAGAGAGCAAGAAATGTTTGCATTAAGTGAAACAAGGTGTATGTGGCATGACATTTATTAGTTCGGTGATTCAGAGACACAATAACTGATGTAGCTATGGTAGAGGAGAAAAGAAGATTGTGCAGCACATCTGTGAGAGAGATTGGAAGAAGAGAGAAAGACATTTGGATTTGATGAGCCTGCATGTAGGTGGTATGGCATTTACTGGTTTAGAGAAATAGTAACAGATGCTAGCGTGGAAGATGGACGTTAAACAAAGATGATGATGTAATAGTAGTAGAAGATGGAAAAAGAATTCAATATAGCCTGTATATGTGCTTTGCAACTCCGTTGTTCCATATATTTGAGCACTATGCTAATATGAGTAACACTTTGGATTTTTTGATAATCTCAATAATTTATCAGGTCTGAAGTATTTTCTAGCCCTCAAGAGAATCTTTTGTTTTTTAATTACATGCATTCATTGACAATAGCCTCATTGAAGAAAGACATGTTCCTTAGTTGTAACCAATAGTTCACTGCATTGTCACTGGGATAATTCTGATTGTAGCTGCAGAATGTTTGAGTGCAGAAAGTACTCTAATGTGTGAGTCTTTACATAAGGCAGTGAAAGGGTATGTATATGTGTAGTAGTAGTACAAGTATTTGTACAACAATGTTTTTCATTCTATGGTGGCAGAAAAACTCTAAGTGTTATATCTTGTATATATTTTATAGAGTGTTAGCGTCACAGCAACCTCTGATTTAACAGAAAATACCTAAAAACAAATTTATCAATTCAAATGTTTGTAGTATCTTTACAGGTAGACAGATCATTGTGAAAATTTGCAATATTATGGTAAAAGCTTTCATTTTTAATGTGATGCAGTCATAGTACTGTTAAGAATGTCTTGTTAATTCAGTTTCATGTGGTGCACAATGTTAAAGAGTTAATTGTAACGATCCTGAGTGACAGCTTTCTTGTCTACTGAATTCAGTTAACTGAATATATACTTTATCAATCATTCATCAAGGACAGATAGGCATACTTCATGATGCTTTGGCTTTGTGTATTGAAGACAATGGCTCTTCCAACTTTGTGTATTGAAGACAATGGCTCTTTCAACTGGTTTCCAATTTTTTCTCCTACTCCAATACTCAGTGCAGCTTTGTTATTTATGGTAAGGATATGCTCTTTCCATACTAGTTTACTGTCCATACTTACACCCAAAATTCAACCTAGGTTTTCATAGGCAAATTATTCTAATTTCTACAGAGCAGTTCAAAGTTTGATGGCCTTCTTTTATTTGATATAACAATTAATTTCTACTTTGAAGTCTGAAATATCACCTTCTAATTATCACCCAAGTTTTCATCTAGTCAAGGTCTCAGTCTAAATTGGATTCTGTAAGGTCATTTTTACCTGCAAGTATTATTGGTACAAACAGTAGTGAGTTGTTAAACAGAAGGGGACCAAGTATTGAAATTGTTGGACTGATACATTGACATCGATGACAGATCAGGGGATTGATCTGAAAAGATAACTTTGCTGGTTCTCTACTTCAGGTAATTTTGTAGCCACATAAGCACTTTCTTGTACCTCTCCTCAACACCCAGGTCATTGTGCCACACACTCTGTCGAAGGTTCCATTGTTATCAAGAGCAATGACATCATCACCATCATTATTTAACATCCATTTTCCATGCTAGCATGGGTTAGACGGGTCATCCCATTTAAGGTAAGTTGGGTCAGGTGACCATAACTTACTCATATAGGACTGTTTTTGACTAGGTTTCTATGGCTGAATGCCCTTCCTAATGCCCTAGATAACTGTTCTATGTCTGGGAAGAGAATAATGAAACATGCCTGTTATGTTGTGGGTATGTTATTCGTTAAGAACTGATTTTATTCATCTTGTAATATTGCTGATGATGCTCGGGTGAATAATGGTAGATTAACAGAATCCTTCCCTGCAGAGGATAAAATGCCCTGTGGTATTTGTTCTGGCTGTTTACATTCTGAGTTGAAATCCAACTGAGGTCAACTTTATATTTCATCCTTCTGTAGTTGATCCAGAAACTGGATCAATATAATTGACTTGGCCTTTCCCTGAAATTTGAGATCCTGTACTCTGGTAAGAAATTAATGATGTGAGCTGTTAGTTTGTAGTATCTAGGACTACACTGTCTATAATATCTTTCCTTTCTTAAAGATTGTAGGTTGTGAGTGAATGAGTGAGGTTTGACTGTTTAAGCTAGCAAGTCAAGCAACCATGTAGAAGCTCCTTCATTTGGAGGATATTTTTCTAAGTTTCTGTTCATGTAAGCAGTGCATGTGAATGATGTTTGTGTTTAAAGGTTAAGGAAAAGTGAAGGGCAGTATTATCTATCTCCATGGAAGTGTGTGTTGCTAGAACCGACAGCATTATAAATACTGTTTCCATGGAGACTTCATATAACTCCTTATAAAGTGCCATATTATCATCATAAAGTAGTAACTCCCATCAACAGAGATTCCAGTCTTTCAAACTACAGCTCTGTAATTACAGGAGACCAACAATGTTTTATTATCATTGATAGTTATTTCTCCATTAAAAGAGGCAACTCTCAATCTTTGCTTCCCTGCAAAAGACTTTCAAATACTGTTTTATTGGAAATCTATGATTTAATTTTTTTTTTTTCTTTTGTCATCTTTTTCCTTATATTTTTCTCTCTTGCTGTTTTACTCATTTTCTTGATTTTTCTTACTTTTTTGCTTGTCTTTGCTGTTTTACAACCATTTTCATTCTATTCTTGTGTGAGTGGTGAAGATATTCATTACAGGTGTGGGGGAGAACAATTGTTCTTAGAGTTGGATATTTTCTTCCCTACCCCACCCTCTTCTACTCTACATTCAACATATGGTTCTTGTTTTATTTTTTAAGTCTATCCTGATATAATGGAGATAAAACTGAGAGTAGGGGCCTATGTTGTCATCACTTTTGTCATGGTACAGGTCCCAACAACAGCATCTGAACTCAGCATGATGAATGTTTATTAATGTTTCTAATGTCAAATGTTATTTATATTAAAATCTCTTCTCTAGTTGTTGATTTATAATTTGTCCATTTTCTTTGATTAAATTGTCATTGCAAACATTGAAAAATGGGGTTTAATATTTTGCTAGCCATTTCAGTTTAAATGTGTATTTGCTAGAAATAGCAATCAATCCTTAAATTTTACTGTTTACAAAGAGAATACCAAATATAATCATACTTGTTTATGTTTTCACAAGCAGGCTTAGAATTCAAAAAACAAACTGAGATACTAATAAATATTTCTCGTTTGTTATGTTCAAAACCACAACTTAATAGCTAGACATTTTAGTTATTTTAAAGAATCTCTCCAATTTTTCATTTATTTATTTTATTTCAACCCTTTTGATACCAACACGTCCAAAACTACCTAGGATTCTATGAAACAAAACCCATTTTAAAGGGTTCCCATTCAAATTCAAATTTGTCAACATAATTTGATATAAGAACCTTTTGCTAAATTATATTACAAATACCACCTTAAGAATGAAATAATTAATTATTTTAGTAAACTCCTAAAAATTCTTCATTAATTAATTCAAATATAGTATATTTCATTATAAATATAGTAACAAAAAAGTTTAAAATAAACTTAAAGTGACTTGCCTGCAACCAAGGGAAGTTTTAAATATTCAGTTTTTCTTGAGTTTATTGTACTAATCAGAGAGTGATAAGTACTTCATAACCACTCTAATGTAGGACGTCTTGAGCACTAACACATTCTCCATCTCCAGCCATGCTGCTTCAGCCACAAACCCAGGCACTGCCAACCATAATGCAGAGGAGTGGAAAATATTTAATTGCTGGAACTTGACAGACTACTTCCTTTGCGATCAACACCTCCGGAGTCCTCAATCCCTGCAATGCCATTTTCCACTGCAAAATTGGGATGTGTGCATCCCGCCTGAAGAAGGAGCCCCATTAAGGGAAGTGGTTGGTGTAGCAGGTGTTACTGGCAATTCTCCACAACAATGCTTTTACCATCTTGTCTGTAGGGTGCAGCTCACATATACCACCTAGAGCAGTGATTCCCAACATGGGGCACACACTCCAGGGGGGGGGGGGAATATTTCAAGGTTTCATTTGAAAATGATGCTAATGAGAACAAACTTCAGGTTTTACCTTCTTACTTTGACACTAAGGTACCTTTTCCTCTACACAGATTTTGTGTGTATCTAGCACCACCTATATACCAATTTGTTTATACTTTACAGTTGATCATTGCGGTTTTCATATAAATTTATTTGGGGGGAGGGGCAATAACAATTTTTGTGATATTGAGGTGGAGCATGATGCAGAAAAGGTTGGGAACCACTGACCTAGACAGAGATATAGTCTGCCCCTCCCATCCCACTTCCCCTTATTTTCATCATTTAATTTTTTTTCTTTCTTCCTGTTTACTATACAAAATATTTAGGCACTAGCGATATAAAAGTTGTTTTTCTCTCTTTACTCAACAGTAACCAAAGTAAGCTGTTTCACTTCTTTTTTAATTCAAGAACTCAGCCAGAACAAGCAGTCTTTTGGCAGCTCTTAGCCATCTATATATAAATGTCTGTGATTCTGTCACAACACATAAAGAAAGAGAGAGGAATAGTTTGACTATCTCATACTACTCTTCTCTCTTTTCATCTGCTGCCTGCGTGAATGTATGTGTGTGTAAAAGGAAAGAAGGGGATTATGAAAAAACTACGCTGTGTGTGAGTGTATGTTTGTGTAAATGTATGTGTGTGTGTGTGTGTGTGTGCGTTTGTGTGAATGTATGTATGTGTTTGTGTGAATGTGTGCCTGTGAGTGTATTTTTGCAAATGTGTCTGTGTTTACACATTTATATTTATATACTCATACATATAAATATATGTGTATGCACATACACACATGCAAACACATATACACATATGCATCAGTGTGTTCAAAAAATCCTAGTGCAACCAACTGTTGGAATCAGTCTTCATAAGACATGTTCCAGTTGAACAAGACATTGATTTGCCATGATGTCAATTCTACAAAGTTACAACCCACATACATTGATTTCCTTTTACTTTCATCTTGACATTTTCCATTCCCACTACATGAAGAGGCATGTGGCTTAGTGGTTAGGTTGTTCAATTCACAATCATAAGATTGGGAATTCAATTTCTGGTGGCATGTTGTGTTCTTGAGCAAAATACTTTATTTCACATTGTTCCAGTGCACTCAACTGGCAAAAATGAGTTGTATCTGTATTTCAAAGGGCCTGCCTTGTTACACATTGTGTCATGCTGAATCTCCCTGAGAGTTGCATTAAGGGTACATGTGGAATGCTCAGCCACTTGCACATTAATTTCATGAGCAGGTTGTCCTGTTGATCAAGCAACTAGAACACTCATTGTTGAAACCAATGGAGTTCCAACAACATGTGTGACACAAAGGAACATTTTTTGTCAAGGACATACTTATGATACCACAGTGGGACCATCCAGTTCTCAAACTATGGCTCCAATGTGAGCAGGGTACAGTGCAGCCAACTGGCCAGACCCTCCTCATAACAGTTCCACTCTGAAAACATTGTTGATGTTAGAAAGGGTATTCAACAGCTGTAAAAACCCAGCCAACACACAGTCCTAATAAGTGCAAGGTACAGTGCAGCCATCTGGTCAGACTTGTTTTATAACATAACCACCCAGTAACACAGCCCCACTATGAACAAGGCATGTTGTGACCAACTGGTCAGAGATCCCTCATAATGGGTCCACCCAGCCCCCAAATTACAGTTCCATTGTGAGTAGATTTCCAATATATGCAAGGTACGGCATGGATATCAGGCTAGACTTGTCCCATAACAGGACCACCCAGCAACACAGCCCCACTATGAGTAAGGCTTGGTGTGGCCAACATGCCAGACCTCCCTCATAATGGGATCACCAGCTCCCAAATTATGGTTCCGACGTAAGCAGGGTATGGCACTGGCCAGACCCTGCTCATAATGTCCCATCCAGATCCACACTGTAAACATGGTTGGTGTTAGGAAGGGCATCCAGCTGTAAAAAAATCCAAGCCAAAATACAGTTCTGTCAGAGCAAGGTACAGCATGGCCAGACTTGTCTCATGGTATAGGTGACCCATCTAATCCATGCAAGCATGGAAAAATAGACATTTAACGGTGACGATGATGTACTACATATCTATCCCAACCTTTTTTATGCATGCTATAATCAAAATGTGTTACTCTTCTCTGTATGAATTGCTATACCATTCAAATCTGTACTTTTACAAACCTTTGGAAGCTATGCTGTTTAATCAAATTGACTTATACCTTTTGTAGTATCTAAAATTTCTAAACCACTTAACCCTTTCATTGCCATATTTGTAATGACACCATGTATTTTAATTAATTAATGAAGATTTGGGAGGGCTATATTAAAATTATTAATTATTTCATAAAGATAGTATCTGTAACAAATGGTTGTTATATCAAATTTTGTTGGAAGATTTTAATCTAAATACCTTCTCTGTTTTACCTATAACTCTTGGGGATGTCATACAGTTACCATAGTGGCAGGGCATTTCTTAAGTATTTCAAAACTGATGGAAATCATCCCCTCTCCAGATCTGAACACAGCTAATTTCTTCTAGAGATTGAGAGAACAACAGTGAGAACGTGTATAGAGAAAGAAACAACCATAATATTGGACTGGTACATTTTTTTTATCAACCTTGAAAGGATGAAAATCAAAGTTGACTTCAGCACGATTTGAGTCTAGAAAGCTGCAACAAATACTGCAATGCATTCTATCTAACAGTTAAAACCACATTAGATTATAGAACAACTTATGCCAGTTGGAGTTTGTTCTTTTAGTGGTATGTAAAATTGATGTATCGTTCAAGTTACAAACTTTGAAAGTAAGCCTTCAATTTAAAACTACATTGAGTAGTGGTACTACGTAGACCAATAGAGGCATCTAGAAAATAAATTATACATAATTTATTGTTGCTGCCTCTGACATCCATATTTTCTACAACCTGAAATACATAGGCAATGTTTTTCATTATAAATATGGCCACTAAAAGGTTCAACTAAATCAGTCAACAAAGGACATTCTATGCTGCTATGTTTAATCCAGATTTATGACATGGAATGACTCAGCTTGCCATCCTACTTTTTATTTTTTATTCTATTTACTTTTTTTTTGTATTCTATGTGAAGTCATCAATACCATGTGATTGATTTATCAGTTTTTAGATGAAAAAATTAAAGCTGAAGCCCATGATTTAAGTAAATTATTGCTTCTGTTTCATCCTTGGTTCCCTGAACTGAAGGAATTATCATCATCATGAGTATCTGTCTGACTGTGGATCTGCCTTTATTAGAGTCTAAATAATATAACTCCTTCCATTCCCCCTCTACCACCTTCTTCTCAGAACTATATATTACTTACAGACAACTACATGGTATTCTCTATGTGTGTGTGTGTTGTGTTTATGAGGATATGTATGTGCATGGCTGTGTGTATGTCTACAGTTGTGTGTGTGTGTTGTGTTTTGTCACACAATAGAGTCAGCCAAGTCCAAACTTTATGCAACTAATCAACAAGTGGCTAGATGGATGTCTAGCTTGCTGGTTAGCTGTTTGTTACTATGTTGTATAGTCAGTGTGCTTTTGTTGTGTTGCTATTGTTATTGTCATTGCTGTATGTTGTTCTTGTTGTGTAGTCCATGTGTTGTGTTATTGTTACTGTTGTTTAGCCCAAGCCACCCTAATTGAGCAGCTCTAAGATCAAAGACATTCCAGCTATGATAATCCTGCATTTCTAGGCTTACATGCAAAGCATACTCTTAACCCTAATGCCTAAATTAACCCTTTTGTTACCATATTTCCAATAAAAGACACCGCCTATGATTTTCAAATAATTTTGAAAATACTCAAGGATTGGAATCTGGATTTAGTAAAACAACTATTTTGTTTTTGTAACCAGCTTTCTATGAGATTTAAATAGAGTTGCAGTAGTTGTTCAGCAGCATCTGGAGAATGGTGAGAGAATGTCAATGCAATGTCATCTGTGTATGACATTGCCTATTAGTAGCATTGTGGAAACATTGCATAGGAATAGGTTGAAAAGAAGTAGTAAGATAACTGTTCCATGTGGTACACCATTCTGAATGTTGTTCTTACACTTTACATAAGTTTGGTGACCTGAAAGGCAATTTGCATGCCATTGTTTTGGGTTGCTTCTTAAGGCTATAATTGGTAGGTGATCTGGTGGCTGGCTGGTTTTCTGAAGTTATTGTTGCAGAACTCCAGGAGATTTAATCCAGCCTCATTCCTCATAGCAAAACCATATCCTCCATGGACACGATAAAAGCCATCACTGTGTTGCCCTAAATCTTCTTCTTCTTATTATTATTATTATTCTTTGCCCACTTATTTCTGGAGGGGTCATAGGAGCAGAGTCCTCAAACACTCCTTTCAGTGGGTCCTGTCAGAAGCAACCATCTCCAAATGATCTGGCTGGATCTCCAAGAGAGACCAGCCAAGCTCATGGATGTTATCCAACCATCTTGCTTAGGGTCTACCCCTGGGTCACCTACCAGTAGGTTTTTCCCATAAAATCTGTCCAGCATTTCTTTCCTTAGACATTCTAACCACATGCCCATAGTGTCAAAGCTGTAATCTCTCAATTCAGAGAAGTAGCAGTGCTACCTGGAGTGACTCTCTGATCTCCGAGTTACACACTTTATCGAGTAATGTCCATTAAAATTACCAGCCATAATTATGATGTTACTGTCATTTGTTAATGAGGCAATATGCATAAGAGACTCATAGAACTGGTCCTTCAGTTCCTCTGACAGCCCAGTTTATAATATGTATATGCCTTGATGACTGTTACTGTTGTTCTATCTAGGACTAACCTAAGCTCAATGATTCTTTCACTTACTCTGGCTATTTCAATTACCTTGTGTACTTATTTCATTATAAACAGTATTTCCACTCCTCTATCCCATGATTGTTACTCACCCAGGAAAATTTATAGCATTGGTTTTTTTCCTTTGAGAAGTCTGGCCGAGGCTCCTCATCATCTTGTTTCTTATTCACAGCACACATCCACTCACTTTCACTCCAGCGTCTCTACAGTTTCATCTTACCTACCTTTTATCATGTAAATATTGATGATGGCAGCTGTTAAGTTTTGTAACACTTAACACTTTAGCATTTACATTATTCTATATATTATTTTCCCGGTAAAGACTTTATCTCACATAATATCAAATCTATGAGATTTTGATATTATTTATTTTGAGAACAATACCTTAACATCAGTATGGGTGGCTAGTTACAGCCAGTTTGAACAGAAAGAGATGAGAGAATTCTGGCTGGATATGGCCGGTTTAAATGCTAAAGGGTTAAAGAAACTAGAGTTTTGATGGTTGGGTGGGTAGTTTGATACTTAATTTCTGCATCTGATGGGTTCTCTTTCATGATTTCCTATCTTTCACCTGAGTTGCTATGTATTGTATCGCCCACTAACTAAATTACTATGAATAATTATTAACATGCCTAGTACTCTAGTTTTCAGCCAATTGAGCCACTCTACTTGGCATTTGTCGACCTTGAGAAAGCCTTTGACAGAGTGCCACGTGCAGTAATCTGGTGGGCTCTTAGAAAACTA
Organism: Eledone cirrhosa; assembly: GCA_964016885.1. Lineage (NCBI taxonomy): Eukaryota > Metazoa > Mollusca > Cephalopoda > Octopoda > Eledonidae > Eledone > Eledone cirrhosa. The sequence goes on from OZ024741.1 coordinate 189,380,247, forward strand.
GGAGTAGATGAATGGCTTGTGAAAGCGGTACAAGCCATGTATAGGGGAGCAGTCAGCAAAGTTAGGATTGGCAATGAGTATAGCGAGGAATTTAGCGTACAGGTTGGGGTCCACCAGGGCTCTGTTCTTAGCCCTCTCCTGTTCATCATAGTCCTGCAGGCAATAACGGAGGAGTTTAAGACCGGATGCCCATGGGAACTCCTGTATGCTGATGACCTCGCACTCATAGCTGAATCTATGGTAGAACTAGAGAATAAATTCCAAACCTGGAAGCAGGGACTAGAGAGAAAGGGCCTCAAAGTCAACATGACAAAGACTAAGGTCCTTATAAGTAGACGAGAAAACAGAACCCAGATCCCCTCAGGGAAATGGCCTTGCTCAGTATGTAGGAAAGGTGTAGGTAGGAACTCCATTCTTTGCCCCAAATGCAAACAATGGGTACACAAGAGATGTAGCGGGATCTCAGGAAGCCTAATTAAGAATGTAGGATTCACATGCAGCAGCTGTGCTGAAACAGCAAGCAAACAGCCACAGGAAACAAGTACCACCAATCTCTGGGAGGGCCCTGTAGAAACAGTAGACAGCTTCTGCTACCTAGGTGACCGAATTAGCAACGGAGGTGGGTGCTCAGAAAGTACAATAACTAGGGTAAGAACGGGATGGAAGAAGTTTAGGGAACTACTACCACTGCTAGCTACAAAAGGCTTCTCCCTCAGAATGAAAGGCAGACTGTATGATGTGTGTATCCGAACAGCGATGTTGCATGGTAGTGAGACCTGGGCGCTGAAGGTGGAAGACTTACGTAGATTAGAGAGAAACGAAGCCTGCATGCTCCGATGGATGTGTAACAGTAATATACGTGAACGACAAAGCATAAATGAATTGAGAGAGAGACTGAGCATAAGAGGAATCAAATGCTGCGTGCAGGAGAGGCGGTTACGCTGGTATGGACATGTGATGCGTATGAAGGATGACAGCTGCATAAAAAGGTGCAGAGCACTAGAAGTTGATGGAAACCGCGGAGTGGGGAGACCCAAGATGACTTGGGATGAGGTGATAAAAGCCGACCTTACCCAACTACACCTCTCAAAGTCAATGACACACGACCGTGACTTCTGGCGTCACGCAGTAATACAGGGTACCCGACCTCCCATGGGTACATGCTGAAGCATATAAACAATATGCCCCCCCCCCCCCCCCCCACCGCAAGGTGGTCGTGGAGGTGCCACGGCAAAAAAGCACCCAGCCCACACTGTAAAGTGGACGTGTAGGCGCCACGAAAAAGCACCCAGCACTCACTGTAAATGAGGTTGGTGTTAGGAAGGGCATCCAGCTGTAGAAATCAAGCCAGATCAGTTCCTGTATGAGCAAGGCATGGTCAGCCGACCAGACACTGCCCACAACAGGACAACCCGTCTAACCCATGCTAGCGTGGAAGAACGGACGTAAAACGGTGATGATGATGATGATGAAGGGAAGCTACTACTGAAATTTGGAGATACCTTTGTTACTTATCAGGAGAACATAATATGATTGATTTATCAGAATTAGTGACAGTGAGGGGTGGTTGAAAGGGAGCTTGAAAGAGCAGCGAGTTGGGACATTTACATAGTTGAAGTGAATAGAAAGAAAACAATTGTGAAAACATATGTGTGTGTGTGTGTATGTGTTTAGGAAACGGGTAAAATATACGAAGGCCTGAAAAAGGAGAGGCTAAAGGGACAGAGAGAGGGGGGGGGGATTATGGAAATGAAATTGTTTGCAAGTAATAACAAATAGACTGGAATAAAATACAAAATATCATAGAAACAAATATTTTATTACATTTTTAATTCAGTTAAGACTATAAGTAGCAATAAACTTGTTTGTAGACAAAACAAATAAAATTTGAATAAAATATCAGATCATAGCAAAACTTTGGTACAGAGAAAAATGACTAATCTCAGCCAGATGGTGGCAAAGAGGGAACTAACTCTCTCTTCCACCCTCTCTCTGTCTCTCTCTCTCTTTCTCTCTCTCTCTCTCTCTCTATATATATATATATATCGAGAATTAGTACATCTACCAACATATGTGTACAGATGTACACCCATGCTAGCAAATATATATGTTATGTCTTAGTACCTTTGTGGTTCTATGCAGGGGGATGCAGAACAATTATATGAAAGACGTAAAATAAGAAAATTTTAAAAATTAAAAATCAACTTACTTACTAAAATTTTCACTCCAACTAATTAGTTTCTGTAAGGGGATAAATATAGTTACGTAATATAACTATAGAGAATTCCTTACGTCATCAGGGAGTCTATTCTCAGCTAAGTTCCCAGGCGATGCGCGGACACTAGGAACCCATATAAAAATAATAATTCAGTGGATGGAATAAAGCTAGCGAGGACTAAATTCCAGAGCACTGAAAAAATTCACTGCCTCTGGTCAGTGGCAGATTCTAAAGAATCAGTCACGTGACACTGAGGTTAATCAGTTAGGAGCGGGGTGGTATTATGACAAGAGCCTACTACTACCATGAATCAGCAGTAACTTTTGGCAAGTTTTGCTCAACAAATAATTTGGAGTTAAATATAGAGAATTAGTACATCTACCATTTCTTATTTTACGTCTTTCATATATATATATATACAATATATTAACAAATGGAAACTATATTTATAAAACCATATTTATTTCATTATACATATTTCAAGGGCCACCAGAGCAAACTATGGTGCGCTTTCATCAGATAAAATATAATATAGGTTAGTTTTATAAATAAATATTGACTAAGGTCCTTGTAAGTAGACGAGAAAACAGAACCCAGATCTCCTCAGGGAAATGGCCTTGCTCAGTATGTAGGAAAGGTGTAGGTAGGAACTCCATTCTCTGCCCCAAATGCAAACAATGGGTACACAAGAGATGTAGCGGGATCTCAGGAAGCTTAATTAAGAATGTAGGATTCACATGCAGCAGCTGTGCTGAAACAGCAAGCAAACAGCCACAGGAAACAAGTACCACCAATCTCTGGGAGGGCCCTGTAGAAACAGTAGACAGCTTCTGCTACCTAGGTGACCGAATTAGCAATGGAGGTGGGTGCTCAGAAAGTACAATAACTAGGGTAAGAACGGGATGGAAGAAGTTTAGGGAACTACTACCACTGCTAGCTGCAAAAGGCTTCTCCCTCAGAATGAAAGGCAGACTGTATGATGCGTGTATCCGAACAGCGATGTTGCATGGTAGTGAGACCTGGGCGCTGAAGGTGGAAGACTTACGTAGATTAGAGAGAAACGAAGCCTGCATGCTCCGATGGATGTGTAACAGTAATATACGTGAACGACAAAGCATAAAGGAATAAGAGAGAGACTGAGCATAAGAGGAATCAAATGCTGCGTGCAGGAGAGGCGGTTACGCTGGTATGGACATGTGATGTGTATGAAGGATGACAGCTGCATAAAAAGGTGCAGAGCACTAGAAGTTGATGGAAACCGCGGAGTGGGGAGACCCAAGATGACTTGGGATGAGGTGATAAAAGCCGACCTTACCCAACTACACCTCTCAAAGACAATGACACACGACCGTGACTTCTGGCGTCACGCAGTAATACAGAGTACCCGACCTCCCATGGGTACATGCTGAAGCATATAAACAATATGCCCCCACTCCCCCCACCGCAAGGTGGTCGTGGAGGTGCCACGGCAAAAAAGCATCCAGCCCACACTGTAAAGTGGACGTGTAGGCGCCACGAAAAAGCACCCAGCACTCACTGTAAATGAGGTTGGTGTTAGGAAGGGCATCCAGCTGTAGAAATCAAGCCAAATCAGTTCCTGTATGAGCAAGGCATGGTCAGCCGACCAGACACTGCCCACAACAAAACAACCCGTCTAACCCATGCTAGCGTGGAAGAATGGACGTAAAACGGTGATGATGATGATGATGATGATTGACATACCCTTACAATTGACATACCCAATAATTTGTTGAGTGCTTTATATCAGTTATAAAAATATTTTGCTTGTTGTATCCCAACAAATTAAATATAACCTCTACATATATATATCCCTCTATCTATCTCACTCTCTCTCCCTCTCTCTATATATATATTATATCTATCCTTTTCTGTTGATATCTTCTTGTCACTCTAATTAATCATCGTCTCTTTCACAGAAAATAGATGTAATCATCATATCTACCTGCCCCACTCCTGCACCATTTTCAGTCTGGTAGAAATATTTAAAAAGACTTATTGAGGTTCATAATTCGATTGAATTATAATTATCTCTAATGTCTATGCAGACACACATATATATACATGATGGCTGCCCCCTCGTTATCGAGTATGGCCATTGCACAATATACCATTATTAATAATTATTAATTAATTCTATCGTGCAATGCCTGTGCGTGAAGATATTTTTTAAAGTGAGGAAAGACTGTGCACTGAGCCAATCCCACTCTCTGAGCGACAGTAGCTATAACTCGAAAAGAAGAAAAGATCAACATCATCGGTAACTACTGAGCCCCAGGTTTTATGTCGGAGTTATCCCAATTTCCTGAGTTGCCTTCTCTTAGAAGAATGCCCTGACAAAGGTTAGGGGTCCTTCACTCCCAGTGGTTTAACCACGTGATTGGGTATCCAGCTCGTTTATTTCTTTGTCCCTGTGCATATACACACATATGTACACATGTATATAAATATTTGCACACTTTTCGAAGGCCATTGACTCTTATGAGTTCTTCCACCCTTTGTCAGGTTTTGTTTTTTGTCCTGCAGCGTGTCCAAAATCACCCTCACCAAGTAAACTTGGTGGGGTTGTCGGTTTAGTCGCCGACGACCCGACCAGGCGACAGGTTGTACTGGGTTACATGTTACCAGTAGCACTCAAGAGTAACCTGACACATATATATATATATACAAACAAACAATTAAATTGAATTACAGTTGACCTATCTGAAAAACCCCATAGCATTTACACTAACTAAATCAAATGACACTAAATATACATGCAGAACTACAAACACATGTTCCAGTAACTAATCACCACACATTGCCGAAATAATTATATATGAATCAGAACTAACCTCCACCGAACCAAATCTTAATTTGATGTGTAAATGATACATAAGTATGGTGGAAGTTAAATTTAAACAACAATACTTCAACCATACTTATTCCTTTGGAAGTATAAAAAAAGAAGAATGCAACAAAATGATCTATGTCTGGAGTTTGACAGAATATGCTATGGCTTTCAGAATTAAGTGGAAGATCCTAAAAGAATGCAAACTATGCAGAAATGTTATAGTTTTATATACAAAATGTTGTGTATTATGCATAGTTGAAAAGAGACTCATACTAAAAAAACTATAACATCTGCAAACTATCTAAATGTCAGATCAGAATTCTTCAACAAATGCTGCCATTCAAACAAGTATCTCCCAAAACAATGGAAGGTTATACTACCACTTGATGTAATAGATCAATACTTGGCTCTTCAGCAGGAATATTCACGCTTTCTATATCTCTCTTCAATTTTAATAGCCATTCTTGAATTCACTATACTTTATTCATTCAGATGTTCACAGGAAATTCTTCTCCCTTTAAACATTTCTCTTGATTTCAAATACAATCATACTTTGTGTGTGTACACCTATTAGGCAAGTGAGATATACACATGGTTCTCCAAATTCCTCTTTTGGCTATCACCATCTTAACCAAATATATAATGACTATTGTCACATATTAATGAACCCACTTTAAATTATTGATAAATAATGACTAGAATTACTTTACTCTTAGAGGCACATCTTTAATTTTTTTTCATCTATTTTACTGTTGTGCAATGAGACTTGTATTCATATTATTATTATTGGCAGTATCGGTAGAGGGTCGGACGCCATGTTTTGACGCATTGAGTTACGGCCTTTGCCATTCTGAGTTCAAATCCCGCCGAGGTTAACTTTGCCTTTCATCCTTACGGGGTCAATAAAATAAAGTACCAGTAATGCACTGGGTATTTGCTGGCCTTGTGCCAAATGTAGAAACAATTATTGGCAGTATCGGTAGAGGGTCGGTCACCATGCTGTAACGCATACATAGAGTTACGACCCTTGCCATTCTGAGTTCAAATCCTGTCGAGGTTAACTTTGCCTTTCATCCTTATGGGGGTCGATAAAATAAAGTATCAGTAATGCACTGGGGTCGATTTATTCGACTTTTCCTTCCCCTTAAAAAAATTGCTGGCCTTGTGCCTAAAGTAGAAACAATTATTATTATTATTACTATTTCATTAGAGTTATGGCTCTTTATGTTCTGAGTTCAAATCCCTCCAAAGTTAGCTTTGCCTTTCATCTTTACAGGGTCAATAAAATAAAGCACCAGTAATGCACTGGGGTCAATTTAATCAACTTCCCCCCCCCCCCCCCCCCCCAAAAAAAATCCTGGCCTTTTGCCAAATGTAGAAACTATTATCATCATTATTTCACGGCAATAATAATAATAATAATAATAATAATTAAAATTCAACTATAGAATCATTATTAGTTTGTTTCATATTTATTTCCTTGCAGTAAAGATTATGATAATAATAATTATAATAAAATTTAAATAACATATATATATTTCGATCTTAACTGAATCTCCTCATAATGATATCAAATATAAAATTATTCACAGAAAAAAGTCAGGAAACAAGAAAAAAAAGGCTTAAAAAGAGAAGAATTTTCCATCATCATTTATAGTTAAGAGAACCGACCACCAAAGCCTATGGCAAGAAAAGCAAATGAATCCATTCAACATTCTCTCTCTCTCTATATATATATATATATATATGTGTGTTTATGTGTGTGTGTGTGTGTATATATATTTATATATATGTATATATATACGCATATATTATATATATGTGTATATATATATATACATATTATATGTCCCATCGAGGTTAACTTTGCTTTTCATCCTTAGGGGGTCGATAAAATAAAGTACCAGTAATGCACTGGGTAATTGCTGGCCTTGTGCCAAAAGTAGAAACAATTATATATATCTATATATATATATATATATGTAGGAGGTGAGTTTTATTGTAGTACAATAAAGCAATGCAGATATTGGATAAGGAGCACTCTACAGTTTGTAGGACTGGAGTATACATAATATATAAGATCAAAAGATGGTTAAAAGAGTTCCATGTATTTTATTATGCGCATTTCAAAAACAAATATCATCATGCAATAATATTTGTGTTTTTATCTGATGAAAACACAAATATTATTGCATGATGATATTTGTTTTTGAAATGCGCATAATAAAATACATGGAACTCTTTTAACCATCTTTTGATCTTATATATTATATATATATATATATATAGTTAAGTTAATTTATAGAAATTAGTTAAGTTAATTCTTTTTTTTTAAAAGATTATAATCTTTAAAAAAAAAAAGAATTAGATACAGTTTTTCAAATAAAAAAGTCAGTGAGAAAGCAAGTGCAATAAGTGTACACAGCAATGTTTTTTATTCTCAAATTATATATACATATATCACTGACTTTTTTATTTGAAAAACTGTATCTTATCTAATTCTTTTTTTTTTAAAGATTATAATCTTTTAAAAAAAAAGAATTAACTTAACTAATTTCTATAAATTAACTTAACTAATTTCTATAAATAACCTTCAATTTGGTATCGTTCTGAAGAAATCTAGTTGAGATCAAAATATAAAATATACTAAACACAATTCTGCCACTGGATTTTAATTATTATATATATTATTAGTATTAGTAGTAGAGGTATGAAGATATATGGCTTAGTCGTTTGAGTGTTGGGAGTCAGAATTATGAGGTTGAGAGTTTGATTCCAAGACTGGGCAGTGCATTGTGTTTCTGACCAAAGTATTTGACTTCATGTTGTTCCCATTCACTGTTGGAGAAAGGAGTGACAATGTCACTGGTACCAAGCTTTATTAGCCTTTGCCTTTCCTCTCGGACAGCATTGGTGGAGTGGAGAGGGGCGACTGGTATACATGGGCAACTGGGGCTCTTCCACAAAAGCAACTTGCCCAGGCTTGTGCCTCAGAGAGGAACTTTCTAGGTGCCAAACCCATGGTCATTCTTGGCCAAATGGGACTTTTAGTAGTAGTAGTAGTAGTAGTAGTATTGCTATGGATAGATTAATGAAATATAGTCATTAATACCCTACGACTTTTTACTAGCAATTGTTGCTGCAATTGTTGTAGTTGCTGCAATTTTTGTTGTTGCTGTTGTCATTATAGCACATGTATTATTTTTCAGGAGTTGCCACTAAGTCAGCTGCCAGAGGTATTTGGAATGAATGAAAATGTTGATATCACCCGAGAGCTCCATGAAACACATCAACTATTTGAGTCTTTCCTGCTCACCATTGGACAAACAGGCGAAGGAGCCTCTGGAGGATCAGTCGATACGCTCAGTGACATTGCATCAGATATTTTAGCCAAGGTTTGTTGTTTATCTCTTCACATTTTGCTCAAATATTCAGATCTTATATTAACTTTTAACATTCCATACCACATGAAACCACACTAGCAAGACATTCTTAAAAAGTACAAAAGAGCACGATGACAAAACCACATTTAAAATTGAAGTCTGTACTTTGAAACTACAAATTTTCACCAAGATCTGCCTACTAGTATAGATAATTAATATAAGTATCTGAATTAACAAACCCCTTTTTAGATATTTTCTATTAAATCATTAGAGGATTTTAAGAATTAACGATCAGATTACGTATTGGTGTTATGGTAGTAAAGGAGTTTGGTTAAGGCAGTGGTTGAGTGTGGTTAAGGTCATAGTAGGGTGTAGTTAAGGTAGTAGTAAGGTGTGGTTAACATAGTAGTAGAGTGTGGTTACCATAGTAGTAGAGTGTGGTTAAGGTAGTGGTGGAGTGTGGTGAAGGTATTAGTAGGATGTGGTTAACATAGTGGTGAAGTGTGGTTAAGTTAGTAGTGGATTGTGTTTGAGTAGCAAACTTTGACTTCTGTAACCTAGGTAGCTTATGTAATGATGCATGTGGTTTGTAAATGTAACCTATACATGCATCAGATGAGTAACATATGGTTAGTAGATAGTTTCTGTTACTTAGGTAACTTAATATTGTTTTGAGTTGTGAGGAAATTATCTTATAATAGGGTCAGGTGTATTAACTTACAGATACTACATGACTGGGACATTATTTTATTGATCCTGATAATATTTGAATCCTGACTGTAAATGGTTGTAATTAAATACCAACAGCCATTTTAGCAGCTGCTCTACCTTTTCTATTATCCATTGATCTAATATTTAAAATGATAGTGATTTTTTTCATTACTACTTGGGCGGTAGATAGGCAGTTGTTATAGTTTTGGATAAAATGCTTAATGGTGTTTCGTTATCACTTTCTACATTCTGAATTCATATCCTATTTAGGTCAAATTTGCCATTCCTCCTTCCATGGTTGATTAGATAAAGTAGCAGTTAAGTACTGGGTGCTTAAATATTGGGAGGAAAGGAGAACGTCAATTACATTGACTCTCCCCTTTCCTCAAATTGCTGGCCTTGTGCCAATGTTAAAGAAAATTATTATTTGAGGAGCAGTTGCAAGGTCAATGATGATAATACTGATTTCTAATGTAAGCACAACGCCAACAGTTTGTAGAGAAGGGAATTCAATTACATCAACCCCAATATGTAACTAGTATTTTACTTTTTTGATCTCTGATGGAGATGGCAGGATTTGAACTCAGAATATAAAGAGTTGGAAATTATTGATTTCCAATTTAGGGCTCGAGGCCTGCAAATTTTGAAGGAGAACAAATTTGATTAAATCAACCCCAGTACTTTATTTTGTTGACCGTAAAAGGATGAAAGGCAAAGATGACTTCAGCAGGATTTGAATTCAAAATGTAAAGAGCCAGAAGAAATACCACAAAACGTTTTGTTTGATTCTGTCAATTTACTGCCCTGCGAATGATAATAATAATATACTCATAACTTATCCATAGATGTGTGCGTCTGTGTTTATGGTTGTGTGTGTAATTGTATGTGTGTTTGTGTGTGTAGGCATGACAAAGTGATTAAAAAGTTCATTTCACCATCATAAGATCTCAGATCTAATTTACACGTGTGGCATCTTGAGCAAGTGACTTTTACCATAGCTTCTGATCAACTCTAGCTTTGTTTAGTAAAATTAGGTAGGTAGATGGAAACTGTAGAAACCCTTCAGATGGATTGTACCAGCAATACAAATGGCCAGCCTCACACCATGCTTTGTCTTACTGATTCTGAGAAGTAAGACCAGAGAGGGGACATGTAAGCTAGATGGCATTGGCCTACAATTTAGAGGACAGGAATATTCTTCTCAACTTCTTGTTCTTTTATTCTGTTCTGTTACTTATAAATACATCATGTGCAGTGTATACCTGCAATGCATATGTAAACCATATGTATTTAGCAATGAGTACTAAAATATTTCATGAAATGGGAACTGCATTTCATATTTGGGACTATTAGCAGCTTTGAGAGCTTACATTTCATATATGGTCTGAGTCTATTAGCAGCTTTGAGAGCCTACATTTCATATATGGGTCTATTACCAGCTTTGAGAGCTTACATTTCACATCTTGTCTGGGTCTATTTCCAGCTTTGAGAGCCTACATTTCATATCTGGGGTCTATTACCAGCTTTGAGAGCCTACATTTCATATCTGGGTCTATTACCATCTTTGAGAGTCTACATTTCACATTTTTCTGGGTCTATTACCAGCTTTGAGAGCCTACATTTCATATCTGGGTCTATTACCAGCTTTGTGAGTCTACATTTCACATCTTTTCTGGGTCTATTTCCAGCTTTGAGAGCCTACATTTCATATCTGGGTCTATTACCAGCTTTGAGAGCCTACATTTCATATATATGGGTCTATTACCAGCTTTGTGAGTCTACATTTCACATCTTTTCTGGGTCTATTTCCAGCTTTGAGAGCCTACATTTCATATCTGGGTCTATTACCATCTTTGATAGTCTACATTTCATATCTGGGTCTATTACCATCTTTGAGAGTCTACATTTCACATCTTGTCTGGGTCTATTTCCAGCTTTGAGAGCCTACATTTCATATCTGGGGTCTATTACCAGCTTTGAGAGCCTACATTTCATATCTGGGTCTATTACCATCTTTGAGAGTCTACATTTCACATCTTTTCTGGGTCTATTTCCAGCTTTGCACAGGTCTAGTTCAGTGTGCATGCCTGTTGAATACTCAGCCATGTTCACTATATTTCAAAACGTAGGCAGTTTAATTGATCAAACAACTGGAATACTTATCATTATTAAGATCCAATTAGTTGAGATGACTAATCTCACCCTCTTTTAATATGAGGTAAACCAAAATAATTCCCAGTTCCACGAGTAAATCTGACCCAAATAAACTGACCAAAAACAATAAATTCTAATGAGATGGTTCATTGTCTAATTCAATTCGATTATTTACTTTTACCAAAAATAACCAAAGCTTTTCTTTGAAAACCATAGTAAGTTCTTGAAAATAATCAGATTAAAAGCTTCCAGTTTGGACAGAACTTGTCAGAGAGACTGGAGACAGCTTAACTTTGATAGAGAGAAGAAAGAGGAGGAGGGAGTAAGTGATGGAACTTGTTTTACTTATGATTAAGATATATATAGAGTGAGAGAGGGAAGAAGAGTAAAGTGTATGACTATGTAAGAGTGAGTTTATGTGAGTGTGGGGGTTTGTCTATGTGTGTGTGAGTGTGTGAGAGTCTGTTTATGTGTGAGTGGCTGTATATTTGTGCCTGTGAGAGTAGTATGTATGTATGTATATAACCAATTTCTTCTAACAAGAGCTGGTTTTGTTAACTATCTGATAAAACCTGATCCAGGGAGAAATTGAGCCAACTGTAAGATGGTTCAACTGCCACACTCCACGGTACATTTTCAGTGAGTGTGACTTGATTTGCAAGTCACCTGGTGGACAGACCAGACATGGTAAAATGCAGGAAGGTACACCCCAACCAGTTTTACCAGGAGACAGACAGTTCAAGTATCACATCTGTGAATGTGGCTGAAAAACAAAAGTGGGTCTGAAAAGTTACCTGCATGTACATGATCATGCAATGTTCAATGAAGGGATGGCACTCTTCTGACAAGAAGTAGTAATCAGCATGTATGTATATTTATGTCAAGTCACTCTTCAGCATACTGGTCACGTGTAACCCAGTACAACTTGTGCATGGTTAGGTTGTCGGTGACTAAACCAGCAACCCCACCAAGCTTACTTGGTGAGGAGGGTGATTTTGGACACCCTGCGGGATGAAATACAAGACCTGTCAAAGAGCGGAGGAACTCAGGAGAGTCAGCGGCCATCCAATAAAGATTATTATTTTTTTTTTTTTTTGCCTTCATTAAGACATCTCTCTAGGCCTACAACATCCACACAACAACTCCACCTCACCACATACATGCCAATATGTCTATAGCATGCCAAAACACCACACCCCGTAATTCACATCAACCATCACTCGTCACTATGCTCACCCCCCCCCCCCACCTATCACACATGCCAAAACATTCCTCATAGCTACACCACCAATCAAAACAACATAAACTGACCACCATACCAACGCGAAACGTTACAGACATTTCTATGCTTTATATGTTCATGCTGTCATTACAACAGCAGAGGTCCGACAGGCTTTTGATTCCAGACTCGGGCAAGATCGATACAGATCGAACCTTGAGCTAATCAATAGCGAAACGTGTGTCACCAATCAATAAATGTAATGAAGGCATAACAAATTGTCCTTGTATTATTATATTTACATTCTGTTTAGCCCTACACCTCGCCACTGACGAGAACCTAAACATCGAGTGCTTACCTGGGTGAACAGTAACTTCATGTTTCACTCCCTGGATATATATATATATATATATATATATATATATATATATATATATATTATTAAAAAACGATGTTATAAGCTTTTCTGGGTGGGAAACGACGATGGGCTGGGTGGAGTAGGAATCATGGTAGCAGAAAAGTGGGCAGATAAGATAATAGACGTAAATAGAGTGAACGACAGAATAATTAAAATACGACTTGTCCTCAATAGAACTACGGTGACAGTAATATCTGCGTACGCACCCCAATCCGGACTGCCCGGCACTATAAAAGACAGATTCTATGAGACACTGATGCTAACTACCTCCCAAATATCCGACAGTGACTATATAATTATCGCAGGCGACCTAAATGGTCACGTTGGACAACATTGTGACGGCTACGACGAAATCCATGGAGGCTATGGGTTTGGTACTAGAAATGAGGAAGGCTCCAGAATCCTGGAATTCTGTGATGCAAATAACCTAACTATCTGTAACACTAACTTCAAAAAACGTGACAATCACCTGATCACCTATAGATCCGGGGAACACACAAGCCAGGTAGATTATATCCTTACCAGAAGACGTGACAGAGTGTCTGTTGTAAACACTAAATCCCTCCCCCATGAAGAATGCACCTCCCAACATAGACTGATAATTAGCGACCTCATAGTCAGGACGAGACGTACTCGACAACAGAAGAGGACTATCCTCAGGAGGAAAATATGGAAGCTAAAGGACCCCACAGCCAGGAATAAATTTCAAAGCATATTACTTGATGCTTTCGACAGTAAGGAAGAACATTTAGAGTCGGACAATATAGAGGGAGAGTGGGAATTTCTGAAAGCAAACCTGCTGTTGGCGACAGACGAAGTCTGTGGCTGGAGCAGGCCTGTAGGCAGGAGGAGAGTAACATGGTGGTGGAACAGTAAGGTGGAGGGGTCAATTAAGGCCAAAAAGCAGGCTTGGAAAGTATGGCGGGATGGGGGAAGTAGAGAGGACTATCAAGTGGCCAGGAGGGAAGCTAGGAGACAAGTGTACTTAGCAAGAAGGGAAGCTGAGGAAAGAAAGTTCAAGCATGTTCTACAACGCGATGACCAAAAACGTGAGGTGTTCAGGATTGCTAGGCAATGCGTCAAGGAAAACCGTGATATTGTCGGGGAGAAGTGTGTACTAAACGACGATGGCACACTTGCCATCACCGACGCTGATAAGAAGGTAGCTTGGAAGTGTCACTATGAAAGGCTACTAAATGAGGAGAATAATTGGGAGAAAGGCAGTCTCCCCCATATCGACCCAATAGAGGGACCAGCAGTGTTAGTCGAGGGGAGTATAATAAGTAAGGCAATCAAGGATATGAAGACGGGTAAGGCGGCTGGGCCTTCGGAAATAGTTGCTGAGATGCTGAAGGCATCTGGCACGGTGGGACACACCATGGTCACCCGCATAGTTAACCAAGTCGTACAGAATGGGGTTGTTCCGAAGGACTGGCATAGCAGCATCATCGTTAACTGTTATAAGGGTAAAGGAGACGCCCTAGATAGGAGTAACTATAGAGGCATTAAATTAATCGACCAGGTCATGAAGGTCACGGAAAAAGTAATAGCGCAACTAATCAGAGAGAGAATTGACCTAGATGAAATGCAGTTCGGGTTTGTGTCAGGCAAAAGTACCACAGACGCTCTTTTCATAGTACGACAACTACAGGAGAAGTACCTAGCTAAAGGTAAACCCCTCTACTTAGCTTTTGTCGACTTGGAGAAAGCCTTCGACAGAGTCCCCCGCTCCATTATCTGGTGGGCTCTTAGAAAACTAGGCGTTGACGAATGGCTTGTGAGGGCTATACAAGCCATGTATAAAGAAACAGTCAGCAAGGTTAGAATTAACAACGAATATAGTGAAGAGTTTAGCGTAAAAGTTGGCGTCCATCAGGGCTCTGTTCTCAGCCCACTACTATTTATTATTGCCCTTCAGGCTATAACAGAGGAGTTCAAGACAGGCTGCCCATGGGAACTCCTATACGCAGACGACCTGACACTCATAGCGGAATCAATGGCCGAGCTAGAGAAGAAATTCCAAACATGGAAGCACGGCCTAGAGTCAAAAGGACTTAAAATTAACCTGGCTAAGACCAAAGTACTAGTTTGTAGGAAAGAAAACAAGGCGGCGGTCCCTTCTGGGAAATGGTCGTGCTCGGTGTGTAGGAAAGGCGTAGGTAGAAACTCCATTTTATGTCCTAAATGCAAAGTATGGGTGCATAAAAGATGTAGTGGGATCACAGGTAAGCTAACTAAGAACATAGATTTTACATGTGGCCGGTGCTCTGGTGCAATAAGTAGCAGCAAGTGCCCACAAACTACTAGCTCTTTCAATTGCGCAGAGGGTTCTATAGAAATAGTGGACAGCTTCCGTTACCTGGGCGATAAAGTCAGCAGTGGGGGAGGGTGCTCTGAAAGTACTGTAGCTAGAGTCAGAACTGGTTGGAAAAAGTTCAGAGAGCTTATACCACTATTAGCTGCTAAAGGGTTCTCACTAAAAATGAAAGGCAGGTTGTACGATGCCTGCATACGAACAGCAATGCTGCATGGCAGTGAGACCTGGGCATTGTGTGCAGAGGATATACGCAGACTAGAGAGGAACGAAGCTTGCATGCTCCGCTGGATGTGTAACAGTAATATACGTGAACGGCAAAGCATAAACGAACTAAGGAAAAAATTAGAGATAAGAGGGATCAGATGTTGTTTACTCGAGAGAAGGCTACGTTGGTATGGACACGTGATGCGCATGAAAGTCGATAGCTGTATAACAAAGTGCAGGGCAATAAAGATAGACGGTAGTCACGGAATAGGCAGACCTAGAAAAACCTGGGACGAGCTGATAAACTCCGACATCACACACTTACACCTCTCCAAGACAATGTCACTGGACCGAGACCTTTGGCGGTACTCAGTAACAGAGAAGACCCGCCTTACCTAAATATATAGTAAAACCTACTCCAGCCAGTAGGCATCTCTAACAAAATACACCCCGTCCCACCACCCCCACCCCCACCCGATCCACACCACCCCGTTCTATGTAAAGTTATGATGGTGCCGCGCCATCGAGGCCGAAACAAATGAGATCGTGTAGGTGTCACGACAAAAAAACACACAGTCCACGCTGTAATGTGGCCGTGTAGGCAACACGGTAAAAACCTCCCAGACCCACACTGTAAATGTGGTTGGTGTTAGGAAGGGCATCCAACTGTAGAAAACCTGCCAGACAGTCCTATGCGAGCAAGACAATCACTCTTGCCTCAAGTGGGACTACCCCCGTCCAAACCCATGCAAGCGTGGAACACGGACGTTAAACGTTGATGATGATGATGATGATGATTATAAAAAGTCTTTATAATATAAACATACTCTACTACCACAAGTCTCAATTACTTTGGTGAGTAATAGTCTAACCAGTCTCAAACTGAGTCCATCCTGAGTTTTATATATATATATAGCGATTTCAACTAGGAATTATGGTTGGCTTTATTCCCTCCTTTATACCTACTACTATAGAACAGATAAAGGCAACATTGTGCTTAGTGCAATATATAGAGCTGGAATATTATGTGTGAATAAGATGTGATCAGTAAACTGGATGCACCTTTCTATAACTATTTTGTTCAGTCTTCTTGACTTTATATGCTTCAACACTTCAACATTTCTCACCCTGTTTCTCCATGATACCTTCAAGTTTCTATGAAGACATCTCATATGAATAGTGTCCAACAGATTAATAACTACTGTGACCAATTCCTAAGTCTCTCATGTATATAAAGCAGTGGAGAGAACTATTGAGTTCTACAACCTGAGCTTTATTTGTTGGTTGATCACATTTGAGAACCAGATTTTCTTGAGTCGTTTGATCACTGAACTGGCTCTTGCGAACCTGGTTTCACATTTTTTTCAATGTCACGATTGTGGGATTGTACACTCCCCAAGTAAGTGAAGTTTTCATCAACCTCTACAGATAGCCCCTCCAAACAATATCAGAATCATCTTCTAGATCTTCAATCTTCTGGAGTTTTGTTTTCTCAGCTCTAATCCTCAGATCAATCTTTTTTCTGCTATCAATGCCATAGACTGTACTAAGTCAGTTTTAGAAATGAGGAACTTTGGGTGTTGAGCTGGTAACCTTACCTCATAAAACATCATACTACAAAAACCACTTTATATATATATATATATATATATATATATATATATATATATGTATATATGAAATTGGCTGGGTATCTCCATCCAATGTTTCATACACAAAAGCCATTTATGCCTTAGCAACATCTTGTCAGAGAACTGAGTGCGTAAATGTCACCAATGAAGTATAAAAAATCCAGAAACATATGTTTGGCATTTTCACTGGCAACTGAGATAGCTGAGACATAATCACAGTTTAAAATATTCATAGTGAGACACATGTGTTTATTACACATAGCATGTTTATTACAAAGCATATATGTTTTATCATATATACTTTCATATACAGCCCTATTATGAACCATGCTATGTTAGTGCTACTGCCAATATATATATGTATATATTCAGTTTCCATGCATTACTGACTTGTGGAGTTTTGTCAAACGGTTGCCACATGTTGGACAGATATAGCTTTAGGCTGACTCCATCATGAAGATCACCCTGCCACCATCTTTGTTCTTCTGTCTGGTGGCTATCATGAAAGACATTGGGTAGTAGACATGATTGAAAGAGCTGAAGAAAACACTTTGCTCTTCAGCTGATCCCTCATTGATTTTTTTTCAAGTTTCACTTGAATTATGTTCTCGCTTTCTTATCATTTCCTATTTCAGTAACCCCTTGCATTTTAGTGACCTTATAGCATTACTTGGGGGATGAGAAAATTAAAAAAAAGAAGGGATAGTGAGAATAGAAAGAAAAGTCCTGCTCCTCAGTATATTTGTTAAAAGGTGGCTGAATGTTGTAAGAATCACCTGAGTGAATGGGGTCTACTTTTAGTAAGTGCCTCTAGACTGGAGAGAACAGTGGGGAAAGGGGCACTTGCATTTGGTAATTGGGTTAGTCTTGGATCTGTGGTGATCCTTACTTACTACAGGGTGGTGCTCCCCTTTCTGTGAAAATTTATTAATTTATTGTGACTCTGTTACCTGTTTTTTTTTTCTGTTCACTCAATTTATGTAAATCCCCCTCTGCCCTTGTTTATTTTTGTATTGTCTTTAGTGGTTTGGCCCTAGTGGCCAATAAAGAAATCATTATTAGTTAGCTAACACGGCGGTAGATTGGCAGTATCGGTAGAGAGTCGGACACCATGCTTTCCAGCATAGTTATGTCCCTTTACGGTCTGAGTTCAAATCCCGCCGAGGTTAACTTTGCCTTTCATCCTTACGGGGTCGATAAAATAAAGTACCAGTAATGTACTGGGTAATTTGCTGGCCTTGTGCCAAAAAGTAGAAACAATTATTAGTTAGCTAACTAATTTAGTCTTCTGTTGATTTAGTTATTTTATTGTCAAACCTCTTTTGTCACACTTTTTTTAATCTTTTCAATGACTATTTTGGCTTTACACACACACACATAAAAATACACACTTAGTATTCACACCATATTAATGCTTTTTGTTTAGTGTCAAGAGATCAAAGCCATACACAATGATGCCAAACTTTGAACTTTTTCACTTGTGGCTCCTTTTGATCATACAGCTTGTTCATTTTTACTAAACAAAGTTATATATTTTTGAAGAATATTTAATTAAACCCATTTGGGGATTAATTTTTATGTTAACAGTTTGGGGAGTTTTTGTCAGCCCAAGTCATGCTTTACATTCAAAGAAAATATTACAAGTGAAGAATGAACATAGTATTCTGAGATATTTCTTATTAGGTAACTTGTGTTTAGACCGTGTAGCCTGAATTAACACATATATACATATACACATATATATATGTGATATATACATATGCACACACACACATTCATATATATATATATATAAGCCTGAATCAACACATATATACATATACACATATGTGTGATATATACATATACACATATACACACACACACACACACACACACACATGCATATATATATATATATATATATATATATATATATATATATATAACGAAGGAAATGTGGTAAGGAACCAGATGGACCATAACGCACCAAAGTACTCAATACTTAGTGTAGTAGAGTGGGTAATAGGGACAAGTATACTTGTTCCTATATATATATATTAGTAGAACACTGGGTTATATACGTAGTAGTAGAGCACTCACTCCATGGGACAAGTTTGGTAGTAATAGTTCCATAACAGTTAATTCACCATTTCCGAGAACAATTGTTTCACCTTAGTCGGATCATCAGCTCGGTTATAAATGAGATTATACGGAAAAGGAAAAACAATTATATGAATACGCATGTGCAAAAGAAGTTCTTCCCAAAGGGGAGGTAACTCCCATTAGATTGATGAGTGGAAATGACTGCGAAAACTCAGAATATAATAGATTATTCATGTTATTCAGTCTAGTGGTTATGTCCGGTAGCCAGTCTGGGGCTTTAAAATTACATAATAGATGTTGCGGAAAACATAAGTAAAACTCAGATCTTGTATTTAGACAAGCATTATTATGCAATGCATTGAAGAAAGAATCAATATCCTGAGGATATTGTGTAATAGCACTTGTCTAAATACAAGTTCTCAGTTTTGCTCATGTTGTCCACACGTTTCGAAACATCTATTATGTAATTTTAACTTGTATTTAGACAAGTGCTATTACACAATATCCTCAGGATATTGATTCTTTCTTCAATGCATTGCATAATAATGCTTGTCTAAATACAAGATCTGAGTTTTACTTATGTTTTCCGCAACATCTATTATGTAATTTTAAAGCCCCAGACTGGCTACCGGACATAACCACTAGACTGAATAACATGAATAATCTATTATATTCTGAGTTTTCGCAGTTGACTCCCTCCATCGATCTAACGGAAGTTACCTCCCCTTTGGGAAGAACTTCTTCTGCACATGTGTATTCGTATAATTGTTTTTCCTTTTCCGTATAATCTCATTTAAACCGAGCTGATGATCTGACTAAGGTGAAACAATTGTTTTCCAAAATGGTGAATTAACTGTAGTGGAACTACTACTATATATATATATATATATATCAGTAGAGGTTATGTTGTGAGGCCATGAGCATAAACAGGTTTAAGCAATCCAAGAGCACCTCATGGCAGTAGTGTATCGCTAGTGAAATGTTGGTGATTAAGTGTAATGGAGTTCCATTTACGAAATGTTAAGACAGAGTTACTTTTACATAATTGTTTCACTGCATTATATATAGTTCAGTATCATAGCTATGCAATGGTTATATTATTCACAGTCCCTATGCGTCATCATCAGATGTTCATACAATTATGAGGTGTCATTATCGGATTGGCAGTATCGGTAGAGGGTCAGACACCATGCTTTGAGGCATGGAGTTACGGGCCTTGCCATTCTGAGTTCAAATCCCGCCGAGGTTAACTTTGCCTTTCATCCTTACGGGGTCGATAAAATAAAGTACCAGTAATGTACTGGGATAATTGCTGGCCTTGTGCCAAAAGTAGAAACAATTATACAAATATGAAGCTATGCCACTGGTGTGATGCTAGCAAACATATGAGATACTGAGTCTTGTTTCTTATTAATGTCTAGTGGCAGATGTATCTGTCTTTTGATTGGTGGAATTTGTATGCTCTGAGAAAAGTTCTTTAATGTTATTCTTGACAAATTTATTCCTTTTAGCTTGGTGTATTGTTAAGTCTCTCACTTACATGTTGAATCAACTGCTAGTCTTGTCTGGTCCTCTTCTGTTTATTACAATCCTTTGTATCACTATAACACCGCTCCTGTCACACCAGCAAGAGTAATAGTTTGTCCATTCCGTACAACAACAGCAGCAATAAGGACGTTGGGGATTGCTTTGATGACAGCAACACTACCAATAATAATAATAAAGATTTCTACTCTAGGCACAAGGCCAACAATTTTTGGGGAGGGGAAAGTTGATTAAATCGAGCCCAATACCTTACTGGTACTTTATTTGATTGACCCCGTAAGGATGAAAGGCAAAGCTAACTTCGGTAGGATTTAAACTCAGATCGTAAAGGAACGTAACTCTATGCTGCAAAGCATGTTGTCCGACGCTCTACCGATACTGCCAATATACTATTAATGACAGTATGGTACAGATATACTGTAATTCAAAGATAAAAAATAAATAATAGTAATACTTAAAGGATAAGAAACAAACAAGAGAATAAAATAATAAAAAATATAAAATAGATGAAAGATAAGAAATTAAAGCTAAAAATATATATTTAAAAAAATAAGAAATAAAGAAATATATATAAAGGACTAAAATACAGATTCTGAATAAAAATGATCAAAGTAAAAACAGAACCAAAATAAATAAATAACAGAAAAATAATAAGAAACTATAACAGAATGTAACATAATCTATACATAATATAAAAGAGATGTTATTGGTTGGTTGGTTGTTCCTTCACGCATGGCACAAAAACAAAAACTGACAATTGAAATGTAAGTTCACCAATGGAATAAGGATATATCCAAGAAGGTTTATTGATACTAATTTTATAACATCGAAGTAGAAGAAAAACATCCCAGTTATGCTAAACAACCCGACTGCTATTTCCAGCAGGTTGGGAGACAAACCTAAGGGATTCTCTCTGTGTTATCAGCGATGATTGTGTTTCATGGTCAGTGTCTCCATGGAATCGAACATTGGTTACACACACATTTATACATAATTATCTTTGGATGTGAAATTTATGTTTTTCCTATGATATTTTGTGTTTTGAATGAATATAACCTTCAAAACTGCCAGGTATTATTGTGTTTTTTTTTAGTAAACAAATAGTTTATTATATGAAATGAATGGATTCAAAACGGCACTCAATGCATGTGTGAAAGTGACATCCGAACGAGTATCCTTCGCTGCCAACTAACTTACTCTTGGCCTCTGGGTCCCGGTCAACAGGATGGAGAATGCATTGCCCTGGAATATGGCAAGGGAGACACGCTGGAACAGCCACTCCATTGCATGGGGCTCACACCTGTGGGTGGTTAACTCCACTCCATTAGCACTGAGTAGAGATGTTGTCTGGAGGCCAAGAATGCCAGAAGTCTCCACTGCTACAGGCTCTACCACAAACCTATCCGAGAGCGGCTGATGCTTGGACATAATATAATTATCTCTATATATATATATATATAAAATAAATGATTGGGACTCCTATCATCCTTTTGCGAAAGCTGGACCAGCCACATCTATGCAATGGCACATGCTTAACAGTCAGGTGGATAAAGAACCATCTCCTGGAGGTCACTACTCTTGGAGGGGCAATCATCAAATAGAAAGTGCATATATTCTCAAGATTCTTCCCATCCCTTCCTCTACTAAACTGCCATTCAAATTCCCAAGATTTCAGTTCCCTGTTAAAGCCAGTTTTGCTATGAACATAAATAAAGCTCCAGGTCAGGGTCTTAAAGTTGTAGGATTGAATACAAGAGATTCGCTTTTTACCCATGGACAGTTATATGTAGGTTGTTCACCAGTGGGAACACCTAAAAATCTTCATATAATATGCACGAATGGTAAAATGAAGAATCTGGTGTAACTGGAAGATTTTTTACTGTTCTATTTTTGTTGTTACACACACACCACGGTCTCACCTCATATTGTAAACCAAACAATGCATCCAATAGTCATTTTCTCTTCTACCCGTCTTATCTTATCATCTGGGTACCTTGGCTAATAAGTAAATTAGTAAAGTGAAGTGAAGTGAACCGTGATGGAAGGAAAGTGCTAGAGTAGAAGACTAAAAGAACCTAAAATCTTTTCCTGTCATAATACCCTAGCATTAAATCCCGCCGAGGTTAACTTTGCCTTTCATCCTTACGGGGGTCGATAAAATAAAGTACCAGTAATGCACTGGATAATTGCTGGCCTTGTGCCAAAAGTAGAAACAATTAATTACCATGTTTGTTAAAGCTATGTTGTCATGATGTTTTCAGGAACTATAGAATAGATAGATACAAAGAGAGGGAGGGAATAAGAAGAAGTAAGGATGAGGAAAATGAAGGCAGAGAGGAGGGAGGGGTTAGATAGGGATGAAAAAAATAAAATCAATAAAGTTGATAATGTTATGGGGGGGGGGTGTCACATTGGCAATAAGTGGAAATTATAATTATGTATATTATGCCAAATTAAACTTAACTGGACTAACAAGCTATTATGGTATGGAAAGTTCAAATTAAGTTCGACAGTAAAAAGTAAAGGGTAATATACAGGAATTCAGTTATGTGTAACAGAGTGAATCGAAAGGAACTATACAGAAATTCTAATTATGTATACTATACTAAACTGAGAGGTAAGCTGTGGAAAATCTAGTTATGTATAAAGAATAAACTGAGAGGCCGTTCCATCTCGGTTCACTTCACTTCACTTATATTACATTCTTTTTTATTATTATTTTTCTATTATATAATTATTTGGGTTTTGTTTTTACTTTGGTCATTTTTATTCGCAGTCTTTATTTTAGTCCTTTATATATATTTCTTTATTTCTTTTTTTTATATATATTTTTATCTTTCATTTTTTATCTTTCATCTATTTTATATTTTTTATTATTTTATTCTCTTATTTCTTTCTTATCCTTTAAGTATTACTATTATTTTTTTTATCTTTTAATTACAGTCTATCTGTACCATGCTGTCATTAATCGGTAGAGCGTCAGACACTATGCTTTGCAGCATAGAGTTATGGCCCTTTGCGTTCTAAGTTTAAATCCCACCGAAGTTAGCTTTGCCTTTCATCCTTACGGGATCGATAAAATAAAGTACCGATAAGGTATTGGGCTCGATTTAATTCACTGTCCCCGCCCTGAAAATTGCTGGCTTTGTGCCTATAGTAGAAATCATTATTATTATTATTATTGGTGGTGTTGCTGTCATCAAGCAATCCCCAACGTCCTTATTGCTGCTGTTGTTGTACGGAATGGACAAACTATTACTCTTGCTGGTGTGACAGTGGCGGTGTTGTAGTGATACAAAGGATTGTAATAAACAGAAGAGGACCAGACAAGACTAGCAGTTGATTCAACATGTAAGTGAGAGACTTAACAATAATACACCAAGCTAAAAGGAATAAATTTGTCAAGAATAACATTAGAGAAATTTTCTCAGATCCTACAAATTCCATTAATCAAAAGACAGATACATCTTCCAATAAGAAACAATACTCAGTATCTCATATGTTT
>OZ024741.1:189404687-189477187 GCA_964016885.1 Eledone cirrhosa
GAGAGTGAAGAGCGACATAGAGAGTAAAGCAGTTAAATTATAGAGAGGGGGAATGATCTATTATAGAGAGAGGGAAGAGCGACGGAGAGAGTAAAGCTAAGAAACTATAGGGAGGTGTGTAGCTTTATAAGTATAGATATGTGTGTGTGTGTATGTGTGTATGTGCATGTGTGTGTCTGTGTTTTGTTTTGATGTTATCCGGCAATTGGCGAAATCAGGTGTGAAAGTATGTGTATGTGTGTGTGTGTATGTGTTACTTATGCAAGCGACGACATGATTCAATCACCACTACGTTTGATCATTATTTTAATGCCGATACTTGATTTAACGTCATTGGAAAGAAGGGAGATACGGAAACTGAAACAGTGTTGTCATATAGAGAGTGAAGAGCGACAGAGAGCGTAAAGCAGTTAAATTATAGAGAGGAGGAATGATCTATTATAGAGAGAGGGAAGAGCGACAGAGAGAGTAAAGCTAAGAAACTATAGGGAGGTGTGTAGGATACATACATACATAATACATACACACGACGCTCAGCTTCATAATATTATAGATAGATATATATGTAGAATAGAAAACGAAAAATCAGTGATGCATCTAAACTCAATTTATTGTGTATTATAATTGTTTCACCGGCGGACAGCTTGAGACGTGATCATTGTGTGAATTTGTCTGATTCTGGACCCGCAGGTTCGACGGACACGTCTAATATATATATATATACAGTTGTAACACCACATTAAAAATAAAATCCAAGAAAATCGTCGTCGTAGGCAAAGAAATATTGGTGAGACCTCTGTAACAAATTTGCTCAGAATTGCTGTACTGATGCCCTTTAACAAATCAGACTCAGTTTTGCAATGACCTGTATGGCACATTGATGCTGTTAATGAAATGTGGACACAATAAGCTTGTGAACTCACCTGCTGAAATGTGACCTGTTCTGTCTGTGTTGCTCTCCTGACCTTTGCACGGGACCTCATCTGCTGAAGGCGAGACTGGCGCTGCTCTTGAGACTCAGCTGCTCGACTGGCTGTTGCATGAGTCCTCATCTGCTGAAGGCGAGACTGGCGCTGCTCTTGAGACTCAGCTGCTCGACTGGCTCTTGCATGAGTCCTCATCTGCTGGAGGCGACGTTCATGATCGTCCTCAGATTGTGCTGATGTAGTATAATTCTTTCTTCTGGTTTTGCTAAAATGTATGTTAATTGCTGGCCTTGTGCCTAAAGTAGAAACAATTATTATATTTGTCTGTATTTTCATTCTGTGTATCCAAATGATTTTAGATGTATGTATTACCTGCTTTCCCGTCCCTCTGTTTCTCTTTCCCTGTCTCTCTCTCCTCTCTCCCTCTTTAGATGTGTGTGTGTGTAGTTTTCCTAATCTGTCTCTTTCACTCTCTGTCTCTCTAAGAGGGTTGTCTTTTGATGTATATATTACCTGCTTGTGTGTTGACCGAAAGTGAAGGTTATCCTTTTGAAATAAACATACATACGACGCTCCGGAAAGTAAAAGAGTGTTGTCATATAGAGAGTGAAGAGAGACAGAGAGTAAAGCAATTAAATTATAGAGAGGGTGAAAGAGGGAGAGAGAGAGAGAGAAGACGTTCAGCTTTTTAATATTAGAAAGTGAAGAGCGACAGAGAGAAAAAACAGTTAAATTATAGAGAGAGAGAAGAGCGATGGAGAGAGTAAAGCTAAGAAACTATAAGGAGGTGTGTAGGATACATAAGTGTTGACCGAATTTACATATGACGCTCATCTCTACGGAAAGTAAAAGAGTATTGTCATATAGAGAGTGAAGAGAGACAGAGAGTAAAGCAGTTAAATTATAGAGAGGGTGAAAGAGGGAGAGAGAGAGAGAGACGACGCTCAGCTTTATAATATTTGAGAGTGAAGAGCGACAGAGAGTAAAGCAGTTAAATTATAGAGAGAGGGAACAGCGACGGAGAGAGTAAAGATAAGAAACTATAGGGAGATGTGTAGGATACATACATACATAATACATACATACGACGCTCAGCTTTATAATATTATAGATATATATATGCAAACAAGACTGTTATTGTTCCAACCAATCTATTCATCATTGATAACTACCCTAAATATACACACACTTACACCACACATATATACACTATATACATATATAGAACAAACACAAACAATCATCGAATACCCTATATGTAAATAATTCACTCAGAACACAAAGCCAACAATAAATAGAACATCTAGTGGATAAGACCATTGGATTCCAAACTCATAAAAATTACATTCTTAAAAATCAAGCCAATCAGGAACTAATGTCTATATTAGAACTAAGACATTCTCTATAATCCCTATCTCAGACATCATACATATTTCCCAACCTCTAACCCGCTCTAAATATGAGTATGGGGAGACATACTTTTTCAAGTTGCTGCTGTTAAATTACGCAGTTTCTGAATAAAAAGAGACATTAAACAATGTCCATTATTACCTATAGTAACTACAATCCTATTATGTAATAGGCCTGCCTCCATCCTCTCCCATAAACCCTTGACCGTAAAGCCTCAAGCAATTCTCCCCAGATGATGTGATGTCATGCAGCAGGAGGCCCAGGTTTCAAATAGATGTAATATATATATATCCATCGATATATGTTATGTCATCATCAGTTTTTAAGTCAATTTTTCTGTGGTTGCATAGATTCAATGAATCCTCTCCAATAATGAGGACTAAGCTTTAATGAATACTGAATTGCTCGCTGAATTCCTCGCTAAACTCAGTCCTTACTCTCACTTCACTGATAGCATCTCTACATGACATGCACCATGCTCATTAACCATTCATCTGCACCTAGTGTTCTTGAAAACCACCAGATCATAAATTATGGTACTTTGTCAAAGGCCTTCTGTACATAATGAATGTTAGGTGTAGTGGCTTATTCTTAGCTAGAAACTCCTCTTACAGGTATCTCGCTAAGAATAGAGCATCAGTGGTATTCCATCCTGGTTCAAATCCAAACAGCTTCTTATCTAAATTTTTTCCTGGTCAGTTAGACTAAAACTTTTTCTATTACTTTCATAACTTGATCCATGAATTTGATGCCTGTGTTGTTGCTTCTTTCTAGAACATTACCTTTGCCTTTGAAGAAGTTGATGTTGATACTTCTAAGCCATTCATTGATTGACTATACAAGTGATTACCTCAAGTCCTATTTCACCAGATATTTTCAGTATCTCAACAATTTGTGATAGTCTAAATGCATTCCCCTTCATATCATTTAATTGCCTCTTTGACCATATAACCATCAACCTTGAACACTTGTTACTCTAACTATTGGGCATGGTTCCTCTTCTTTCTATACATTCTCATTTACTAAGCTCTTATTTTGAGGCCCCTTTCATCTGAGTGTCAATAAGGCAAAGTGCACTGATATTATTCTGAACACTTTCCCAATAATATTTTGATTTACACTGACACACTACCTCACAATTCAAAATATCTCACACCTCTTATCCTCTCACCTCAGAACACTGGCAAACCTCTTGTTTTAAGTTTCTCTTTGTAAAATGTAAACCTGATGTCTAACTTGTCTCTTATAGCTGCAAAATATTCTTTACAGCCCACTTTCTTCCAGCTTTTCCAAGCCTGTTTTCTTTTAGCTTTAATAGCTTTGTCTACAGCACTACGAGTATTCCACTATCATGTTACCTTTTGTCTGGTTGATTCCTTGCTCCAGCCTCTAATCATGTCAGGGACCTGCAACAGATTGTCTTTAAGAAACTTCCAATTGTCATCTATATCCTCCTCTTTCTCATCATATGCACTATACATGGCATCTCTGAATCTATATTTAACAGATAGATCTTTTAGTTTCCACATCCTCCTTCTTTATATTGACCTGTTTCTCTGAATCCATTTAGATCTAACTCTAATGTCACTAATGTCTAGTCTATATTAGGTGATGCATTTTCTCTGGAGAAAGATTTACTATTAACAACCATGTCTATCATGTTTTCTAATGAGTATGAAGTCAATTTGGCTTGTGTATTCATCTGATTTGTAGGTAATCAAGTGACTGGTTGATTCCCTGAAGTTAGTGTTGCAGATAGTTCAGCAGATTTCTAGAAGCAGAATACTAGAAGCCTTGAATACTCTTCATTTCCTGACCCATATCCATAGCCACCATTTACTGAAGAGTTGCTAGCCATTATGCTACTGCCCAACATGTCTATTAAATTCACCATCCATTATAAGAAAGTTACTGACAATTGTTGTTCAGGTGGTACACAAGAGGTTTTCATAGAAATGAAGCTTTCACTCATTTGCCAGTTCTGACTGTTATGCATAAGCTGAAATCATTTTTGTTGCATTGCTTAAACTTGATAATTCTGTTGCATATCCTGACTACTTCAAAAACATTATCTAACCAATTATCAACTAACAGCATACCTACTTCAACTACTCCATCATTGTTATCTACTCAGATGAGTTTATACATTAGTTCTTTATCCACGAAGAGCATTGTTGAGTCTTCCTTCCATCATACTTGTTGTACACATCTCCTCTCCAACATCTCCACAATTTCACCAGACCTACATAACATATCATTGTACCAACATTGACAGTGGTAGCACTAAAATCTGTTACCTGACAAGAAGATATCCAGTGGTGATTGGGTTGTCTTTTGACCTTTGTTTCCTACATCTGAAATGAGAGGTGAATAGATTAAAACATGTTTTGTGTGATCTTTTACTCTATCTATTTCCCCTTCCCTAACAGTTTCACTCTCATATTGTTTCATCTCTGTCTCTCTCTCTCTCTCTCTCTCTCTTCCCCTCACATATTCTATCATCTCTCTCTCCCTCTCTCAATCTCCCTCCTCTTTTATCTCTCTCCTTTCTTTCTCTCTCCTGTTATCTCTCTTCTTTCCTTCTCTCTACCATCTTCTCTCTCTTTCTCTACAGAAACAAAATGGCAAGATTTTTCGATATACATATGGAAATATATACAATTGAATTTAAATATATTGCTTGCTTTGTGAAACAAAACAATTTTTACCATTACTTCTCTGGTGACATAGGGAATATATTTATATAGCTTTGTGGGTGTTCCTTATCCCACTGGACAAGTAATTGTGGTGTTTATTTTGGTGTATAAAACAGTAATTTATATTAAATTCAATTCTATTAATTTTCTCATCTATATATCTAAAACAGAGAACGTCTGTCTGTTTGACTCCCTAAAACTCGAGAACCACCCAACCGATTGTTTTCAAACTTTACACATCTAATACTTATGGTCCTGTGAGTGTTTTGAGCAAAATATATTTCAAATTTTCAATGCCCTAGGGACTGCATTAGGCAATTTAGTGATCTCTCTATATAATTTTTAGTCTTTCTTTTTAGATAGATATATAGATATAACGTTGTGCCCTTATAATATCTGTCTGTATGTCTGGCTGTCTGCATTATGATGCTATATGAGTGTGTGTGTATATATGTATATATAGTGTGTGTATATATATGTATAGTGTGTAACGTTTTTCGAACTATTTACTTCTGCGTTCAAAGATTCATTTTTTTAGTTTCAGAAGATCCCATTAAGGGTGAAAGCAGCGATTCTTTGCTTAAACTTTAATCTGTTATTTTAATATATATATATATAATTATATATTCGTGTACAGATATTTTTGCATACACAATAACAAAATATAAACAAACGTATTTATTTCACGAGGCTCGATAAGGATAAATATATATCAAATATATAAGAACCCTAGAGCAAATCCTGAGCAATGCCGGGCCATTCTGCTAGTATTCATATAAAAACAAGTTGGCCATTTTGTTTTGGAATTGTCTCTCTCTCTCTCCATTCTGTAGAGAAGGACAAAGAGGTTGAAGGCATAGAAAAGGGAAGATGTAAGAAAAGAGAAAAGACTTATATATATAATAGAGAAAGAGATATAGACCAAAAACAAATGAACGTACTGCTAAATTATGAATGGGAGTTTAATAGTTTATTCATGAGCCAACGCTAACTTTCATCACCATCATCATCGTTTAACGTCCATTTTCCATGCTGGCATGGGTAGGATGGGCTGTCCCTTTGTGAGAGATCTGATTGGAGGACCATGTTTATTTTATTTATTTATAGTTTTCAAAACAGCCCTCAGGATCATTTTTTTTTTAATTTCGGTTTTAATTGTGTAAAAATGAAAAAGATTTATTTTTTGGTCCTACCCTTTTCACTGAAAATATATGCAACAATTCATCTAAGAGTAAAGCATAAAATATGCTGACTGTAAAAGGAGTAGTATTCAAAGTTAACACCACTGGACAAAACTAATAATATTTTTATCTAGCTTTTCAATGGACAATTGACAAAGAAAATTTGCTATAATTCCTGTTTTAGTGAAAATACAGTGACCCTTCTTTATTGATCAAATATTTTGTAATATGTGCCATAATAAATAGTTACTTTCATGAAATACTTGGACACAGCCTGTTACCTCTGCTACTGAATACACACATACTTTTTCTAATTTTTTTTTTCTGTTTCTTCTTCTTCTTCTCACTTTATCTTTCTATTTCATCTTTTATTTCTTATTCTATCTTCTGAAGAAGGACTAGTGTCCGATTTGTAAAGACTCTTTTCCTACTTTATCAAGTGTTAAACAAACATATTTCTTCATTGTACTGTGTTGCTTGCTTTGTGGTTTCTGTTTACTATATTACTATTACACACACACACACACACACACACACACACACACACACACACACACATATATATTTGACAGTGGCTCTGGTATTTTAATCTTATTGGCCCTAGTGCTTATTATTTTTTCAAACCTGGTATTTATTTTATCAATCACTATTATTGAACTGTGAAATTACAGAACTTAAACAAACAGTAAACATAACCACACACACACACACTCGTGTGTGTGTGTGATGGGCCTCCACATAATTACTGTCTATATAGTTTTTATTTTATTAACAATCCTAGGCTATAGTAGAAGACACTTGGCCAAAGTGCTATACTGTAGGACTTGGCACAAAATTGTGGTTGTGAAGTGAGCTCTTTAACCATACAAACTTAAACCTACAGTCAGTAGGCACCTCTTAACCCAATATACACCCCACCTCACACACCCTACCTCATCCTCCCATTTCTGTCCACTGTGTTGCTGACATGGTAAAAAGGCTCCTAGTCCACGCTGTAAATGTGGTTGGTGTTAGGAAGGGCATCCAGCCATAGAAAACCTGCCAGAGACACTTCTGTACAAGCAAGTCATGGTCTCCCGACCAATCCTGTATCAAGTGGAACAAAACCATCTAACCCATGCTAACATGGAAGATGGATGTTAAACGACGATGATGATGGTGATATATATATACACACATATATATATATATATAGTATTAGAATAAAGAAACAAAGAACCAGTGTTGCATCATAACATATTTAATAACATATTACATATGTTTCACTGTCGATCAGCTCGAGGAACAACCTACTATTGATCGAACCTGACTCTGAAATCGAAAAATCCTCAGATATGCCTCAATACAGAGACGAGCTTACATATTGAGGCATATCTGAGGATCTTTCGTTTCCAAAGTCAGGTTCGATCAATAATAGATCGTTCCTTGAGCTGATCGACAGTGAAACATATGTAATATGTTATTAAATATGTTATGATGCAACACTGGTTCTTTGTTCCTTTATTCTTATACTATTAATACTCTGCTCTGCGAGAGCATCGAGTGTTCACCTGGCATACTGCCTACGGATGTAATTATTTTGCACCTCTACACCTATATATATATATATATGGTCTGGTCTCCACTCTTCCTCATTGATTGCTGAAGTTTGGAGACTATGGACTTGCACCAATGCTCATCTATATGAGGCTGTATCTTTGTGAGTCTCATCAGGAAAAGAGGGATGTTGGTGGGTCCTTGTCTGACCATTATTCAAAAGCTGGCTACCGAGCCACAGCTCATCCACCTTCATCACAAGGATGAAGCTGTTGACCATTTGAAAGGTGGTCACCAAGGTGACAAAGGAGTCCAATTAACCCTGGTTTGGGAATCAGAATTATCCTTCTCTGTGACAGACTGCCAACCAAGGTTAACAAGCTCTCCTTGATTGGATGGTCATTGACTCTCCTTTGTTCCTCTGCACTTTGATGGGTTTTGTTTTTCATTTCACAGGGTGTAGGGTGTTCCAAAACCACCCTCTTCACCAAGCAAGTTTGGTGAGGCTGCTGGTTTAATTGCCAATGACCCAACCACGTGACAGGTTATATTGGGTTACATGTTAACAGTAGCATTGAAGAGCGACCTGACAATATATATCATCACCATCATCATCATCCCCATTTAACATTCATTTTCCACACTAGCATGAGTTAGACGAGTTATCCCATTGTGAGACAAACCAGATCAGGTGACCATTTCTTGTTTATATAGAACTGTTTTTGTGTATATATATATATCAGTGTCTATCATCATCGTCATCATTTAACATCCTTCCTACACGCTAGCATGGGTAGGATGGGCTGTCCCTTTGTGAGGGATCAGGTTACGTGATTCACTGACACAGAACTGATTTTGGCTTGGTTTCTACGGCTGGATGCTTTTCCTAATGCCAACCACATTTACAGCATGGACAGGGTGCTTTTTGTCATGGCACCTACATTATATATATATATATAACTGTTTATATATATATATATATATATATATAAACTGTTTCTATATATATATATATATATTTCAAATACATAGAAGTAAACATTGGCTGATCTTGTTATTGGACTGCCACTAGTTCCATTGAAGATTGTTTGATCACCAGAACAGCCTACTCATGAAATTAATGTACAATTAACTGACCTTTCCTCAAATAGGTGTACCCTTAATGCAATTCTCAAGAAGATTCGGCTTGACATAATGTGTTAACAAGGCTAAATTAGAAGTACAACCCACTTTTGCTAGCTAACTGAACTGCAGCAATGTGAATTAACTCATTAGCATTTAAACCGGCTGTATCCAGCCAGAATTCTCTTACCTCTTTCTCTTCAAACCGGCCGTAACCAGCCACTCATTATGATGTTAAGGTATTGTTTTCAAGATAAATAATATTAAAATCAATATTAT
This sequence comes from Eledone cirrhosa, assembly GCA_964016885.1. Classification (NCBI taxonomy): domain Eukaryota; kingdom Metazoa; phylum Mollusca; class Cephalopoda; order Octopoda; family Eledonidae; genus Eledone; species Eledone cirrhosa. The sequence goes on from OZ024741.1 coordinate 189,413,838, forward strand.
GTGGGGTAAATCCTTTACCATGAAAATACAATAGTAAATACAGAATAATGTAAATGCTAAAGGGTTAAAGTGTCTTGCTCAAGGACACATGATTGAGATCATGTGTTTATTTCTTTGTAATACGTGTTCTTAAGCAAGACACTTCATTGGATTATGGAATCCCTATATATACACAAAAAGAAGTGAAGATCCTCATAGCTGGAATGTCTTTGATCTTAGATCTGCTCAATAAGAACTAATCCTGGCTAAACAACTACTAGAAGGCTAAAACGAATTCAGTTAAAACTCAAATGCTAGAGTTTATTGAAAACTGTTTTTATTTCATCTTAGCCCTCTGATTGCTTGACTGCCATCTTTTATTTGAAAGACAAGCTGTCATGTCTACTGCTGTATCAATATACAAATGACACCACATGCATTCCTTCAGTACACATGTTCAATACCCAATCAGGTTAATCTGTCTAAGTCTTCCTGATAGCTTAAAAACAACATTGTGTATGTGTGTGTGTGTGTGTGAGAGAGAGTGTGTCTCTGTTTGTGTATATGTGAGATTACGTGTGTATGTGTCTTATATCAGTAGCAATAGCAGAAGTAGTAGGATGAGTTGTAGTAGTAGTATCAGTTATATAAAGAGAGATCAATGCTGATATGTTGGTGTCAGTATTTAGCAATATCAGTTGATCATCTGATCACTTTAATTAAAGTGGTGATCATATGGAACAAATGCATACCAGTCCTGTTTACATTGGACATGTCCGTTATACACACACACACACATACACATACATGCACACATTACATATTCACACTGAGACACTAGTGGATACACAAACATATACATAAAGACACTCATACACACTCACACATAAGAACATATACATAAATGAATACACATAGCTTATTTAAATCTTAAAATGTACATAAGCCTGAGCAGTTACATCATCATCATCGTTTTACATCAAAGTTTCCATGCTGGCATGGGTTGGATGGGACCTTTTGAACAATGTTTTACAGCCAGATGCCCTTCCTAACGCCACTCCTTTTAGTCACTTTTTACAACAGACAGGGATATGGTTTACCTACTCTAAACTGAATAACCACAGCTGCTGATATTCACAATGCAGGTGATTGTTTTGCTGTTGTTTGTATTGTTTTCTTTCTGTCTGAAGTGTAATGTCTGTTAGGTTAAGGCTGGTGAACATTTGGTGACATGGTCAACAGTTCACATCTTACTACTTTTATTGTGTTACATCTCTAACCATGCGCAAGAGAAGTACATATAGAGTACAGTCACATGACACCACACTACAGTATAGAGTACAGTCTACATGACACCACACTACAGTGTAAAATACAGTCTACATGACACCACACTACAGTATAGAGTAAAGTCACATGACACCACACTACAGTATAGAGTACAGTCACATGACACCACACTACAGTATAGAGTAAAGTCACATGACACCACACTACAGTATAGAGTACAGTCACATGACACCACACTACAGTATAGAGTACAGTCACATAAGAGAAGTACATACAGACATGACTGTGTGGTTAAAATGTTTGCTTCACAATTACATGCTTTCATAGCCCTCAGGTTGTGCAAAGCCTTGCAAGTGAATATTGGTAAACAGAAACTGGCAGCCTATCAGATGGAGAGTTTTTTGTTCTTGAGTGATAGATTTAATCTAATGTCTGCTTTAACACCACCACTTGGTTCTTAAGTGGAATTAATTCTCTTACAAGCAGTCAGGTCAGATCTCCAATCTGATAATGATATTAACTCTTCCTTCTGCCAATCTTCGAGCCTCTGAAACATGTCATCAACACTGTCATTCCTCTTCTGGTTAAGTCAAAAATTTTAAAAATTAAAAGCATGCCACATGATTCTACTTTCTATAATTTGTGTGTCTGGCCTTCACCTATGTTCCATACAATCCTTTATATTTGAGTAGTTTTATGTTAGAAAGGGACATCATCCAACTGTAAAAACAATTGTTCCAATGCGCACACATACACATACACAACATGCACACACACACACATGCACCCCTCCATATATATATATATATATATATATATATATATATATATATATATATTTGGTATTATGCTGTACTACAGAAGACCTGTCTTCAACTAGCCTGCAACTAGCATTCCCCTACACCTCACCTTCACCAACTAAATACCCCACTCACCTCCCCACCTTCCACATTCCTGTGGTACCTCTTCTGTCATGCTCAACCTCTACATACGAGCATGGAAAGTTGAATGCTCCAAATCTGCTCCTCCTCTTCCATAATGCTGCTGCCACCACAAAAAACACTTTGTCCACTCTGTATGGCGATCTGGTACTATAACAACAGAAACACCCAGTCCATCCTGTAAGGAGGTTGTACTGATTACACAAAAAGAAACCAGTCCAAATGCATTCTGTAAGATGGTAATGCTGGTGATATAGCAGGAGGCCCCAGTTCACTATATATAGAAGTTGTACTGGTGACAGAGAAAAAAAAACACTCAGTACACCCTGTAAGGTGCCAATGCTGGTGGCACAACAAAACACACCTAGTTCACCCTCGGTACTTTTTTGTTGTATCAACAAAAATGTACCCAGTCAACCCTGTAGGCTGAGCATGCTGGTGAAACATCAAAATGCACCCAGTCTACCCTGTAAGGTTGTATGCTGGTGATACGACAAAAAAGCACCCAGTCCACACTGTAATGTGGTTGGTGTTAGGAAGAGCATCCAGCTGTAGAAACTAAGCCACAATACCTGGCCCATATGAGCAAGACATACACACACTCCTAACCCAACTCGTCTCATAATGCGATGACCCATCTAACCCATGCAAGCATGAAAAATGGACATTAAATGATGATGATGATGATGATATAATAATTACTAAAATCCCTAAAGAGAGTCCACAACATTTCGGCTAGCCTGCATTACAATCATTTCATATATTTATATATTCATAGAAAAATGTAGGAATCCTGGATGCAGAAAATAACTGTAGCCACAGTCAATTGCTATAAATGTTAGCTTAGAAAATCAAGTAAAATACTCCTACAGATGGAAAAATTGCCCAACAGCTGCTGTGAAGAAGCAAACTCTATATCTCTCAAATTCCGACTGAGTGCTCTAACCATTGAGCTAAGGGACTTCTGACAACAGCTTCTGTCTTAACCCTATCATTTAAACTAGCCATATCTGGCCAGAATTCTCTCACCTTTTTCTGTTCAAACTGGCTGTAACCAGCTGCTCATACTTATGTTAAGGGATTGTTCTCAAAGTAAATAATATTATAATTGTTTCTACTTTTGGCACAAGGCCAGCAATTACCCCAGTGCATTACTGGTACTTTATTTGATCGACCCTGTAAGGATGAAAGGCAAAGTTAACCTGAGTGGGATTTGAACTCAGAATGTAAACCCTGTTCTGCAAAGCATAGTGTCTGACGCTCTACCAATACTGCCGATATAATTGTTTCTACTTTTCACACAAGGCCAGCAAATACCCAGTATATTACTGGTACTTTATTTTATCGACCCCTTAAGGATGAAAGGCAAAGTTAACCTCGACGGGATTTGAACTCAGATAGTAAAGGGATGTAACTATGCTAGAAAGCATGGTGTCCAACCCTCTACCGATACTGCCAATTCAGTGAGACAATTATGTGAGATAAGGCCTTTACCATGAAAATACAATAGTAAATATAGAGTAATGTAAATGCTAAAAGGTTAATTAAATAGCTATACAAAGAGGTTTGAAAAATATGGAGTTTGATTCTTCTCTTTTCCACCTTCAGTGGTATTTTGTCCAGTTTTGTAAGCTATTATTTATAGCAATCAACTCTGTTTGCAGTTATTTTCTGCATCCTGGATTCCTACATTTTTCTGTAAATTTCGTAACTACCCAGCACTTCGATAATTCAATATTTTGCATATATATATATCATCATCATCATCGTTTAACATCTATCTTCCATGTTAGCATGCGTTAGATGGGTTTGTCCCATTTGAGGCAAGTTGGATCGCTTGTATAGGACTGTTTCTGGCTGGTTTTCTACAGCTGGATACCCTTCCTACATGACCACTTTATAGTGTGGACTGGGTGCTTTTTGTCATGACACCTACAGGACCACTTTACAGTGGACTGGATATTTTGTGGCACAAACATAACTTTACAGAGTAAGGGTGTGTGGGTGGAAGTGGAAGGGAGGTGTAGGGGTGTGGGGTGTATATTGGATTAAGAGGTGCCTACTGAGTGTACGTTTAAGTCAGTGTGCAAGGGAAGGTGGGTCTTCTGTATTACTGCATAGCACCAAAGATCTCTATCCTGTGTCATTGTCTTAGAGAGGTTCAAGTGTACAAGGTCAGCTTTTATCACCTCGTCCTAGGTCTTTCTGAATCTACCTACTCCGTAACTTCCATCAATTTTGATCACCCTGCACTTTTTTATACAGCTGCCATCCTTCATACGCATCACATGACCCCACCAACGCAATCTCCTCTCTAGTAAACTACATCTGATCCCTCTTATGCCTAATTTCTCACTTAGTTCGTTTACACTTTGCTCAGAGCATGCATGCTCCGTTTCTTTCCAATCTGCGCAGATCCTCTGCACACAATGCCCATGTCCCACTGCCATGTAACATTGCTGTTCGTATACAAGCATCATACAATCTGCCTTTCATTTTTAGAGAGAAACCTTTTGTGGCCAACAGTGGCATTAGTTATCTGAACTTTTTCCACCCCGTTCTTACTCTGACTGCTGTACTTTCAGAACACCCTCCTCCACTGCTGATGTTGTCACCCAGGTAACAGAAAGTTGTATATATATTAATTTCAGAAACACTGAAGATTCAAAGCATTATCAAACTGACAAATGTTTCTGCGGGGCTAGAATTTCTATCATTGGAAATTATAATATTATAATTTAATCCATAGGCATCAATTCATGATTGGCTTCATCAGATTTTATTAAGGGCTTCATTAATATTTCACGTATAGTAACAGTTCATTACATTAAAGGTCTCATTTCCCTTTACGGTCTGAGTTCAAATCCCGCCGAGGTTGACTTTGCCTTTCATCCTTATGGGGTCGATAAAATAAAGTACCAGTAATGCACTGGGTAATTGCTGGCCTTGTGCCTAAAGTAGAAACAATTAATTATTCATTGTGGTAACAATTTACAGGAGTTTGCAAAAAAAAAAATAAATAAAAACAATTTCTAAGAACCATTCAAAAACAGTTCAAGTATAGCAATGCTGGAGAGATGACTTTGTTTGTGAGAGTTAGAGAGAATCTTATTTTGAGTTACAATTACTCAGGATCTTTGAAAGGTTGTATTTATACGTTTAGAGTCATTATTAAAAGAAGTTTCTCATTAACAAAACCGCATGTACACATTTTGAGAAGTGCCAAGGTCATACTTATAGTTTGGTTCAAAGGTGTCAATGGTTGCATGTATAACAGCTCTGCATGACCCCCCCCCCCCCACTGCATTGAGCTTTTAATCAACCAGTAAATGAGTTTAACTACTCCAGTTAATATGATCATAATATTACATCTATTATATATATATATATATATATATATATAACAAAGAACAAAGAGGGTGTGGTAAGATACCAGATGGACCATAACGCACCAGAGTACTCAACACTTAGGGTAGTAGAATGGGTAATAGGAAAAGAGTCAGGACTCCGACGGCTAAGCTCTGGCTGTTTCAACAGCTAGATCCAAACTCAGTTCGGATCTAGCTTTCAAAATGGCTGGAGCTCAGCTGTCGGGGTCCTAACCGCCAATAGATTCAAGCAGCGTCTTTACATGCATACCCATTCTTTTCGTTACCCTCTAAGAAGGAATATGACGTCACTTTTAGCTTATATCTGGAGTCTAAAAGACAACCACACCCAATATAAGTTACACTGGGAGATCCTAGCTAGGGCTAGATCGTATAACGGAAATAAAAGACCATGTGACCTCTGCGCCGCTGAGGCCCTGGAAATACTCTACGCCACAGACCACATCTTAAACAAAAAATCTGAGGCAATTTCGGCTTGTAAACTTTCCTGTATTACAGCCCCACGTTATACCCTAACGGATAGTACGATCTATGCGTGGATATTTTACGTCTTGATGTGGGAGCTAAGTATATGTTTTGTTTATACCATTACTTATTTGCATTGGTAAGTATTTATTACCTGTATGTTTTGTGAAGGTACGTATACCTTCTCATATGTATATTTGATTGTTTATGTTATGGCGTATAATTTTATATATTCTGGTACATATGGTTTGGCTATGTGTATACAGGAGTTTTGCGTCTGTGTGAGTTTGCTGGTTCATACGTATGTGGGTGTGTGTATATGTGTACTTCATGTTTTGGTTGACTTACGTCTCCGAACATTCGTGTATTTACATGTAGGTATGTGTGTGCGCTTGTTATATACGTATTTATTTATTTATATACGTTTATATAATTATTTATTTATTTGTATATAATTATTTATTTATTTGTATACACGCATACACACACACATATTTATATGTGCGTGGTTTTGTATACCTATGGTAAGTGTTTTGCGTATGCTTGTGTATATACGTATTTGTTTGCGTGTATGTATTTATTTATTTCTATTACTTCTGTATTGTATTTATTTACTTTGTTCTTAACTCTGTAGCGGAGATTCATTCGGTCTCCTAGTTAGAATTTTAGTCTACGACTTCTGCTATACCATTTACGTGGTTTTGTCTTTGCGTGCTATTGTTCTCCACGCTCCACATATGACGTATTATCCTCGTTTTTTTCGTTCATTGCTAGAGAACGTCTCAATGAACCACCTGAGAGAACATTAGTCTACGACCTCTCTTATACCATAAACGTGGTTCTGTCTTTGCGCGTAATTGTTTTTCACTGCTCCTATTAATGACGTATTATATTCGTTTTTTTCCCGTTCTTTGCCAGGGAACATTTCCACGAACCAAAGTATCGTCTTCCTGTCTTCCTCCGGTTGCAACGTTTTTTGAAATATCCACTTCTGCGTTTACAGATTAACTTTGTTAGTTTCAGAAGATCCCGTTAAGGGTGAAAGCAGCGATTTTTTGCTTAAACTTTAATCTGTTATTTTAATAAATATATATATATATATATATGCAAGCATGGAAGATGGACGTTAAAAGATGATGATGATGATGATGATGATGATGATGATATATACATATATACATATATATGAAATACATGATTTGTGGTAATAAGGGACATCCTTCCAGATTTATAAACCAATTATTCCAACATACTCACAGATAGACATCATCCTCATCACTGTTTTACGTCCGTTCTTCCATGCTAGCATGGGTTAGACGGGTTGTCCTGTTGTGGGCAGTGTCTGATCGGTTGACCATGCCTTGCTCATACAGGAACTGATTTTGGCTTGATTTCTACAGCTGGATGCCCTTCCTAACACCAACCTCATTTACAGTGAGTGCTGGGTGCTTTTTCTGTGGCGCCTACATGTTCACTTTACAGTGTGGGCTGGGTGCCTTTTTGCCGTGGCACCTCCACGACCACCTTGCAGTGGGAGGGTGTGGGGGCATATTGTCTATATGCTTCAGCTTGTACCCATGGGAGGTGGGGTACTCTGTATTACTGCGTGACGCCAGAGGTCACGGTCGTGTGTCATCGCCTTTGAGAGGTGTAATTGGGTAAGGCCGGCTTTTATCACCTCATCCCAGGTCTTCTTGGGTCTCCCCACTCCTCGGTTTCCACTGACTTCTAGTGCTCTGCACCTTTTTATGCAGCTGTCATCCTTCATATGCATCACATGTCCATACCAACGCAACCGCCTCTCCTGCACACAGCATTTGATTCCTCTTATGCTCAGTCTCTCTCTCAATTCAGTTATGCTTTGTCGTTTGCGTATATTACTATTTCACATCCATCGGAGCATGCAGGCTTCGTTTCTTTCTAATTTACGTAAGTCTTCCACCTTCAGCGTCCAGGTCTCACTACCATGTAACATTGCTGTTCGGATACACACATCATACAGTCTGCCTTTCATTTTGAGGGAGAAGCCTTTTGCAGCTAGAAGTGGCAGTCCTATCTATACACACCTATCTATATGCCATCTCACCCATAGTTGAGTGGTTAATGGTTTGAGGTTTGGAGATCTATTTTCTGGAGTGTGTATACATCTATCCTGAAAAGTAATTTTTCAGTGTGTTTACAGAAGTGGTTTTGTTTCATATCATTTGTACTAATTATAAATAAGATAATAGTCATATTCTTTAACTGTCATAACAGTGTAATTCTCTAGCATTACATCTCATTACTGCATAATATTACAGTGGTTAGGGTGTTGGTCTCAAGATTATAAGATCATGAGTTCGATTGCCAGATTAGGTGGCACATTGTGTCCTTGTGCAAGCCACTTCATTTCATGTTGCTCTAGTCCATTCAGCTGAAAATATGCAACAGCAGCAGCTGGGAGGTTAAACTTACAATAGATTAGCATCTTATCCAGGGGATAATCTTGTATTCCCAACTGCTTCATGCCCATGAAATTAGCATAAGCTCCAGCCTAATGAGCCTTTAGTCTCAAGTAAGACAAAATGTAAATGTTGATAATTAGTACACTGTTGTCAATTTTGTCATGTAAAATGGTATAAGGGGAGTCAGAGACAGAGATCAATAATTGATTTTGTTATAGTCTCAGTTCTCTTCAACTGCTGGATGTTCATGTTAAGAGAGGGGGTTGAGCTATCAACTGATCACCTAACCTGGGACTACCTAAAGCCAAGAAAACCCACAAAACCAGGTGGTTCAGGTCAATCTACAGGATAAAGGGGGAAGTATTGCTGGATAGGGAAATCAGGACCAGGTATGCAGATAATATTGCATCCAAATTCAGAGAATTCCCTGAGTAAACTGAGGGCATTGAAACAGAGTGGAGATTGTTTAACTTAGCAGTTTCTGCTTCAGCTGTTAAATACTGTGGATGAAAGTGGGTTGGTGTGGGGCCAGGTGGCAGGAGGATCCCTTGGTTCAATCAAGGGATCAAAGATGCCATTTGAACAAAGAAGGCTGCTTACAAAGCTTGGCTTAGAAATAAATCCTCCTTCTTGCACTTACAATACAAGCAGGCATGAAAAGTGATAGCAGAGACAGTAAAGACATCTAAAGTTAAGACATAGGAGGACTTTGGAGTTAAGCTAAAATCCAATCATCAAATGTAGTATTCTGCCAGAAATCTGCTATCATGAACGTCTCTTCATGTCTGCTATCATGAATGTTTTCTGGGAATCTCCTCTCTTGCAAGATGGAGAGAATACTTTACTGAGCTCTTAAACCCAGTCACAACAGCATCTTCTGATGTGTGATGACTAACCTCTCAAAGGCTAAGGTCACAAGAGCAATTAAAGGTGGCAAGACCTCCAGGAAGGATGAAATTAATCCTAAGATGTTAAAAGGCTTAGATAGAGAAGGTTTTTTCTGGTTGACCCATGTTTGTAGGGTGACCTGGATCTCTGGAAAGGCACCAAAGCAATGGCAGTCACGAGTGATAATCCCAATTTTCAAAAAGGGAGACAAGAGAGATTGCTCCAATTACAGATGGATCTCCTTGTTAAGCCTCCCTGTTAAAGTTTTGCTAAGTATCTGGCAGTGAGATGTAACGATATTGTTGTGTCAAAGCTTGCCGATGAAAAGTGTGGTTTTCACCCCAGACAGCATAGCAGACCAAATTTTCACACTATAGCAGTTCTTTGAGAAATCATGGGAGTATTGCCAAGTGGTGTGTGTTTGTTTCATAGATGTCAAAAAGGTATATGACTGTGTTCCTCAAGACCTGCTGTGGAAGGTTCTACCGGCATATGGGATCGATGGACAGCTTCTTGTTGTCCTGATGTCTCTATACGAATATTATTTGTGCTCAGATAAATGGTGCTAATTTGAAACCATTCAATGTGGGTGTCAGACTCTACCAAGAGTGCATAAACTCCTGCCAATTTTGTTATTTGTCCATGTAATGTCACCTTCAAGGTGATTTTACAAGGAAAAATTACAATGTAGTGGTTAAGGTTTGGGACATACAATCATAATGTTGTAGGTTCAATTCCTTCACCAGGTGTCATGTTGAGTTCTTGAGCAAAACACTTTACTTCACATTGTTCCAATACACTCACCTGAAAATGAGTATCAGTAGTTGCTGGAGGTTAACTCTGCAATGGACTGTCTTCTTGTCTAGAGTGGGGGGAGTTTTGTACACTCAGTCACTTAACATGGATAAAAAAATGAGACTTTCATTTGCCCTTGTAGCAAATAAAAGAAATTATTATTATTATTGGGTGGTGAAGTGGCAGTAGCGATAGATAGAGCATCAGACAACATGCTTTTTGGCATAGAGTTACAGTCCTTTACATTCTGAGTCCAAATCCCACCGAGGTTAGTTTTGCTTTTCATCCTTACGGGATTAATAAAATAAAGTTCCAGTAATCAGAAACCATTACCATTGGGAGAAGCACAGAGACTTGACAGAGTCTCAAAATGTACACAGAATCCCTTGCAATATTTAGTTAAGGATATCAGTCAAGTGTTGGGTAACATGCTTCATGGCATAGAATTACAGCCCTTTAATTTCTGAGTTCAAATCCTGTCGAGGTTTAGCTTTGCCTTTCATCCTTACGGGGTCGATAAAATAAAGTACCAGTCATACACTGGGGTCGCTTTAATCGACTATCCCGCTCTCCCAAAATTTCTGGCCTTGTGCCTAAATAAGAAACCAATATATAGTTATGGTGGATTGGCAGTATTTGTAGAACATTGAGCAAAATGCTTTGTGGTATTTAGTTATGACTTTCTATGTTCTGAGGTCAAATCCTGTCAAGGTCAACTTTGTCTTTCATCCTTACAGGAGTTGATAAAATAAAATACCTGTCAAGCACTAGGTTGATCTAATCAACTTTCCCATCTCCCAAAATGGCTGGCCTTGTACCTAAATTAGGAACCAATATTTAGTTTCCTCCCTTTACATTTTATCCATCCAGTGTGAGGTGTATGTGTGGGGGGGGGGGGGAGCTATTATGCTCTATCTATCTATTTTTATCTATTTAGTTTTTATGTTTAATTAACATTATCTGCCTCAATTGGTCTACTCACAGCATGCGCCTGTAGGCCAGGGAACACAGCTGGGAGAAGGCACCTTTAGTAGTGAGGATAGTACTTGATCTGAGGTGTTTCTTGATTGTCTTAGCTGTCCCTTTATTGGAACATCTTACTTTATACCATCTATATACTTATATTTTCCATGCCTGTTTTTCTTTTATACAATTGATTATGAGTAAAGCCTCAGTTTTATTACTTTTTGTAATTTCTCCTTCATCCATTGTCCCTGTGGCAAATAAAAGAAGTCAGCTTTTTGTATTCTTAGTTTAAACCCCCACTAAGGTCAACTTTTCATTTCATCCTTCTGGGTAGCAATCAAATACTGAGGGTCAACTTAATTGATTAACCCTTCACCCAAAATTTCTTTGTAAGAAGCAGTTATTAGAATATTGTAATGTTTACATATAAACAAATTCTCTTTATTAATTTCATTTTCTATCCACCTTTTAATTATAATTGTGATTCATCATCATCATCATTATCATTATCATCCCCACTATTATTTTTATTAGTATTGTTATAGAAATCATTATAGTTGTTATTATTAACAGCATGATAACTCTATTTCTCATTTTGATTTTTCTCTAGGAGGTTTGAATTAGCATCTAGTCAATCTAAGTTTAATTAAAATTCATCACCTTAGGTTGAATTTCTTAGTTCGTTATAAGACAGTTTTGGAATCCAGAATAAATATTGATCACTTTGAATTTTCAATCTCTTCACCTCATTTTATTTCTATTATCTCTGTTTTTAGATCAACTCTACATGTAATAATCATATTAATCAACTATATCTCCTAATTAGGACTTGCAGTTTGGTTGTTGCCAGAGTTTAGTGTTATTCATCTGTTGAGGCTGATAAATGGTGCTATTACATGATTATGTATTGTAAACAAGAAAGCAAGTTGACACCATTAATCGGATGAGGCTCCACTCTCAACATTCTATTATTCTCTAGTATATGTAAAGCAATAGTTCCTAAATTTATTTTGTTTTTGAATTTCTTACCTATATTTTATGCCTACCATCCTAAATTTCATAAAACATTTAAAGAAAACAAAAATTATTTTAAAGAGATAATTTCATCATATGAAAAAATTAAAACAATAGATGTTTCTTAACCCTTTAGTATTTAAACCAGCCATATCCGACCAGAATTCTCTCACCTCTTACTGTTCAAACCGACCATAACTGGCCACTCATACTGATGTTAATGTATTATTCTCAAAATAAATATCAAAATTTCATAGATTCGATATTATGTGAGATAATTATCTGAGTTAAAGCCTTTACCGTAAAACAACAATAGTATATATAGAGTAATGTAAATGTTATTAAAAAGTACTTTATCTTGCAAAACCCTAGAACATTTTGAGAAAGCTACTATAGATAACACTGATCTACAGTAAGTGTCAGTCAAACTAGTACTAATTTGTGGTTGTGTAACTGTAAATTTACGTTTATTTCAACCCTTCTGGTTGTTAAGGCACCGCATGTCATCATATCATTATATAGTTTACCTAAAGCAGATTTCAGTCAAACTGCTGATAATTATTGCTAATATTGATCTGATTTTCATCATCATCATTATTTTTACATCAGCTTTTCCATGTCAGCATGGAGTGGAAAGGATTGGGAGGTGGGGGCAGTGTTTTATGGATGGATGCTCTTCCTGAAACTGACCCTTTTAGTCACATCGTACAATCTGCAGGAATATGGTTACCTATTCTAAAAACAAGGACACATACAGTATACTTTATTTTTTTTATTATTAAGTAGTGTCATAGCCCATCCTTGAGTCAGTGAGGCACTACTGAAAATTCTGTCACTGTGTTATATATCTATGGAAAGCCACAATGTAACTAGCACTGACAGGAGCACTTTAACTGAGACATTTATGAAAACAAATGGAGCCAGTTAGGGAGAGTTATAATCCTTTGAGCTGCTCAACTCTTGGCATTTTATCATTGATCTTGAACAAATCTGAACAGCAGGGTGTCAAAAGGAAAGAAGACTAAGGTGTGTCACTGGTGATGATGGTAGTGGAGGGGAGCTAAGTAATTTACAAATAACCTTGCCAATGTCCTCTACTTTCAGGTAATGTCTGTCTCAAAATCTGACTCCTCTCCTGATGATGGAGCTTACATCTATGGATTGTTCCTTGATGGTGCACGCTGGGACATCAAAAAGTAAGTAACTAGTATGCTTATACAGTACCATAATGGGTAAATGAGAGAATCTCTAAGCCAGAAGTAAGGAACCTCACACCTGCAGCCAAAATTTTGCTCCAATTCAAATTTGAAACTGCTCTTTGATAAAGTCAATAGAAAATCCATGAGAAAATAAGAGACCAGTAATTTAATATGTTGCAAACCAATGAATATTGAAATTAAAATTTCATTTTTTTTTTTCAGCATAGATGTTCCCCGTCAGTTTCTTCTGCACTTACAATTCAACCCTGGTACTAAGGAGGTTTCCTACCCCTAATCTATGCAGTTATTTGATCTGTTAGAAATAGTAGCCAAATATCCCTCAAAATCACACACAACCAGTTTTAAAAGAGTTAAGATTCCTTAAACAATGTATAATTGTTGGTATATAAAAAAGATGGGATGATGGTCCTGGCTGTAATACCTTTAACCCTTTAGCATTTACACCGGCCATATCCGGCCAGAATTCTCTCACCTTTTTCTCTTCAAACTGGCCATAACCAGCCACTCATACTGATGTTAAGGCATTGTTCTCAAAATAAATGACATCAAAATCTCATAAATTCAATACAAAAATACAATAGTATATATAGAATAGTGTAAATGCTAAAGGTTTAATCAAATGTCTGCTTGATCAGTGTCAATCTGAGACTAAACAAATACAAGATCAACTGGGCCACAAACATTTATAATACACGATAGAGCAGAGGACTAAGTATGTATTCATCCTTTACTATATGAGTGCATGCCTAGCTCTATGGTTAAGAAGTTCAATTCAAAACCACTATATGCTCCCAGATTCCTTTATATTGCATCATGTTTCCTTCTATAGCCTTGTGACTGAAGTTTTAGATGAAAACTGCTTGAAGCCTGTCAAAAGACTGGGGATGGCCTGATGGATAGAGTATTGGACATTTAGATGACGTTTGGTTCCTATTCCTTCAGTGCCACAGAATTGTAGCAGTGACTGTAACACTTGGTTAATTCCAACTAACTCTATATAATTACTCCTGTTGGAAAAAAATAAATTTCAAAGGAAGACAATTGAAACCCACCACTGCAATGTCCATGATACCCTTTCATGTATGATCCACAGAAAAACCTGTTGGTGTAGATGTGGATGTTCCACTGTTCCACAAAATCACCTATATGATATTACATTTAATTTTAACTCAGTACTGCAAGCTAAAGATGGTGAATTGGTGGTAAAGTAATTTCAGCACCAGATAGAATGCCTAGTAGTATTCATTCCAGCTCGCTGCAATTTGAATGATGCCATTCATTCTGAATTCAAATCATACAGAGGTCAACTTTACTTTTCATCTCAGAGTTGGCTGATCAATGTAGTAAAATGTAGCACAAAAAGTAGTGGATTTTATTAGAAAGTAATACAAAATATAAATTTTTGAAAATCTTGCTGTTATCATCATCATCATTTTACGTCATTTTGTATACTGGCATGGGTTGGATGGATTGTTATAGTCTGAGTCAGTTCTTATTCCAAGTTACTACCCTTCTAGACAGGTGAGGAGGCCTATCTCACACACATACAATTCCATTTTTGGCATGGTTTCTGAAACTGAATACCCTTCCTAACACTAATTACTGCCAACCATAGAAATCATGCCACAAATTGTTAGTAATTTAATGTGTGTGTGTAAAGATTGCCTGTAGGTCAGTTTTAATTCATTTAGCTGATAATTCAATATTATAAACTATAGGGTTCTTACCCTTAAAAGATTAAACTGTTCTAAATGAAAAAATAGTAATATGCAGTTCTGAAAAGTAGTCCAATCTAGCTGTCCTGTTTCACCTTTCTGAGATTAACAAAAAAATAACTATCAGTCATATACTAATGTATAGTTAACTATTGCTGCCCCAGAAAAGATAACCTATATATTGACAGACTCAATAGAATAGTGAGAGTAAATCCTTACATTATTTCTGTACTATAAATTTTATACTATTTTTAGTAGAAAATTTATAGTACATAAATAATGTAAGGATTAACCCTTTTGATATCAACCCACCCAAAACCAGCTCTAGTTCCATGAAACAAAACCACCTATTTGAATAAAAATCATCTTCCAATATGATTCCATATAAGAACCATATATTAAGTTACTATTTTAGTAATGACATAATTAGTAATTTTTGTAAATCTCTCAAAATAAATCCTTCATTAATAAATTGAAATAGTGTGTTCTATTAGAAATACAGTAATAAATGGGTTAACTTTACTATTTTATCTCCATAAGATCAGTCACTTAGCATTAGCAGGGTAGGTTATTCTACTACTGACCAACATAGTGATGTATCCCATGCTGGTTTGATATTTGCAACAAAAAATGACCCCCATGTGTAAAATTATATTTATTGCTAAGATTTTGATTTAAATGTTACACCTTCATTTCATACCTATTTTACTTTTGCAGTGGTGTCCTTGCTGACCAACATCCACGGGTTCTAATTGAGCCAATGCCCCTGATTTGGCTAAAGCCAAGCAACAAAGATGATGTTATTGAAGATGGAAACCGCTACAATTGTCCAGTTTATAAGACCAGTGAGAGACGAGGGACTTTATCAACAACTGGGCATTCTACTAATTTTGTTCTGCCCATCCTTTTGAATACAGGAAAGCCAGTTCAATACTGGGTTAAGCAGGGAACTGCTTTACTATGCCAAACTGATGATTAAATTTTATTGAGAAAATAAAAATAGAAATATGAAAATAAAAAAATTAAAAGAGTGTTGTAATTTGCTTGAAGTGTAAAGTGTAGAAAATAGTGTTTTGTTTGAAAGCTGACACAATGGGAAGAACATAAATAAAGATATACCAGTCACTGTTGAAGCAAGGGATAGGAATATTGGCAATCTCAGAATAAACAAATCTATAATAATATCCAAACTGAAACTCAAAATCCACAACAGATTAGAACCCAACACCCAGTGGCTAACATAGAAATACACAGTACCACACTTCATTCCATTTCAAAAATAAAACAACAACTAGCTTAGATCACATGTCAAGTGATCAGTTTACTACTCGTAGCATAAAAAAACACCACCTTCAAATTTCCAAAAAGCTGAAGAGCCACAAAAAATATACAGCTCCAAACTAGTTTCTGCTGTTAACTTATTTATGAAAGTATTTTATCCCCAAGTATAAGGACTTATAAAAAAAAACAGTAATTGTTATCATATTTTTAACATTTACCATCCGATTCACATTGTGGTAGTTTTCAAATAAAACACTATTTTCTAAAACAAAAAATGTTATTTAATTATGTTCTCTTAAATACCACATAGTATGACTTAACTGTATACATGCATATACATATATATATATATACATACAGTGGGTTCACTTTTTACATGAAGATGCATTTGTGAATGCTGCGCGTAAAGCAAATTTGCGTAATTCAAGTCTAAATTTCTGATAAATAAAAAAAATTTTAAACTACACACATTATAGCACGTTATTCGCGCAAAGTGAATATTTAATATTTTTTCAAGACGTGTTAAAGCGACTTTGGGTATTTCAAAAAACAACTTTGGGTGTTTCAAGTTTGCATAAAAAACAGACTGTATATATATATATATGTGTGTGTGTATATATATATATGTGTGTGTGTGTGTGTATGTATATATATATATATATGTGTGTGTGTGTGTGTATACATACATACATATATATATATATATATATATATATATATAAATATATATACATAAAATATAAAATAAATCCTTTGCAAGTACGAAACTCAGAAATCGCCAACCCTATTCAGGCTAGGCTGCTCGCACAGTGAAATGTAACGTACTAATTGCTATTTCTTCACTCTTCTCTCCATTTTTTTATTCCCTAGTCCATTCATCTATCTATCATTTCGCCCAAAATCCAATCTTTGCTTTTTCTATTCGATAATTCTATCGTATTTTTCAAAACAAATCTTGTATTTCAAAACAAATCTTATATTTTTTATGCTTGTTAAATTATGCCCAAAATACGGGGATCTTATTTAAACCTTAACCTTCTCGCTAACTACCCCATATCCATCCCACCCACCCACACACACCACCATTATTACGTGGGCCAATCATAAGTCAGCAGCCTATGCTATCACTTACCTGGTTGCCTTTCGATATGATGAATGGACTACAGAATTCTGGAGAGTTAGAGAAGAAAAAAAATCTGGACACTCAGTGACAATGTCAAAGATAAAGACAAATTCACCCCATGCTGCCGGACGAGAATGCAAGGACTCCTCCTCTTTATTTCGGCCGCGGATGGCTAACATAACCCCTCCCTCACGGAGGGGTTATGTTAGCCATCCGGACAACATTGTGACGGCTATGACGGAATCCATGGAGGCTATGGGTTTGGTACTAGAAATGAGGAAGGCTCCAGAATCCTGGAATTCTGAGACGCAAATAACCTAACTATCTGTAACACTAACTTCAAAAAACGAGACAATCACTTGATCACCTATAGATCAGGGGAACACACCAGCCAGGTAGATTATATCCTTACCAGAAGACGTGACAGAGTGTCTGTTGTAAACACTAAATCCCTCCCCCATGAAGAATGCACCTCTCAACATAGACTCATAATTAGCGACCTCATAGTCGGGACGAGACGTACTCTACAACAGAGGACTATACTCAGGAGAAAAATATGGAAGTTAAAGGACCCCACAGCCAGTAATAAATTTAAAAGCATATTACTTGATGCTTTTGGTAGTAAGGAAGAGCAATTAGAGTCATACAATATAGAGGAACAGTGGGAATTCCTGAAAGCTAACCTGCTGAAGGCGACAGATGAAACATCCAGTCTGAAATAAATGAGGTCGTGTAGGTGTCCCGACAAAAAAAAACCCACAGTCCACGCTGTAATGTGGCCGTGTAGGTAACACGGTAAAAACCTCCCAGTCCACACTGTAAACGTGGTTGGTGTTAGGAAGGGCATCCAGCCGTAGAAAACCCGCCAGACAGTCCTATACGAGCAAGACAACCAATCTTGCCTCAAGTGGGAAAATTCCCGTCCAAACCCATGCAAGCGTGGAAGATGGACGTTAAACGATGATGATGATGATGATGATGAACACCCACGAAATTTAGTAGATAAATTATGTTATATTCATCCATTATTTATTCAAAGTAATCCAACTTATTTTACTAAGGGGATAAAAAATTATATATATTAGAATGAGTATATATATATATACAGAAGACCCGCCTTGCCTAAGTACAAAGCGAAACCTACAGTCAGTAGGCACCTCTAACAAAAATACACCCCCGTCCCACCACCCCCACCCCATCCACACCACCCCTTTCGATGTAAAGTTATGTTGGTACCACAACATCTAGTCCAAAATAAATGAGGTCGTGTAGGTGTCACGAAAAAAAAAACACAGTCCACGCTGTAATGTGGCCGTGTAGGTAACACAGTAAAAACCTCCCAGTCCACACTGTAAACGTGGTTGGTGTTAGGAAGGGCATCCAGCCGTAGAAAACCCGCCAGATAGTCCTATACGAACAGGCCAACCAATCTTACCGCAATTGGGAAAACTCCCGTCCAAACCCATGCTAGCGTGGAAGATGGACGTTAAACGATGATGATGATGATGATGATGATGATGACAACTGAGCACACTCGTTTTTACTCTAAAATGATTTTTCTGTATTTTCTTCTTCTCCTTCTCTGTCTTTCTATTTCTTAGCTGGTCTGAGCTGGGTAGTGACACACACATTCAACTTTGTTGTGTTTCTATTCTATTTAATGACTGAGTATTTATTTTTGCAGCATTACAATTCACACTTTGGTCAGTCCATATCCATAATCAACGATTCATACACACACACACACACACACACACACACACACAAATGTATATAGACACACCTACAAAACTTACATATACACATAAAGAGAATCAGATTTGCCTTAATGAACAATTATCTTGAATTCTATTCAGAAGAAACAACAACAAAAAACAACAAATTGGTGAAAACAGTTCCCTTGCTTAATTGTAGCTAGCAATCATTGGTTGTACAAGCCCTGACATTTAGCCAGTGACAACTATTGTCATGTCCCATACTGCAGTCAATTGTACTCTTATTCAAACCATCAAATTAGCCAAACTCCATAATTAAGTGATACATGAATGAATGAACTCTATCATGTTCATTTATTCATTGTCTTAAGTCAATTTGAATTATATTCTTTCTCTGGATTTGTCATAGAAAAAAATATTTCAAGGATTTGTGATGAACAAATTACTGGTTCTAACTGCCACCCTTAGGATAATGACTATGACCATGACCACCATCAATGCTATCAACACAATTACTATTACTACTACCACCACAAATAACACAATAGCCACCTCCTCTATTAACTAATGAAGAATTTTGAGGAATTTACCAAAATTGTTAATTACTAAGATAGTTATTTAATAAGTGGTTCTTATATAAACTTATGTTGGAAGATTTTCATTTAAATAGGAACCAGTTAAAATGGGTGATTTTATTTCATAGATGCAGACCTGGTTTTGGCTGGTTGGCTGGAATCAAAAGGGTTAAAATAAAAGCAGCATTAAAAAGATTTATTTGGAATATTCAGCCATTGCCTCTTGCTAGAAGAGGTTTGGGAAACACCAATATAAGTTGATTAAATCTTCCCCAGTTTTTGACTGGTATTTGTTTCATGGAAGGATAAAAGTTGATCCCTGCACGATTCAAACAAAGAACATAGAGAGCTGAACCTGAATAATGCAAGACATTTTAACCCATGATCTAATGACTCTGTCAATCCACCACCTAAAAGAAATCTTAAACTGGTACTTACAATAGGGATGATTCGTGAGCAAATACCATATTTTCACTTAATCATTTTCAATAACCATTCAGTCTCAAACATACACAAACATTCTCTAGGCCCTACCACCATTGTCCAACTGAGACATCAAATATATAACAGCTAGTGGAAGAGAGGACTACACAAGCACTGGGCTGGTATCAACAACCATCAATCGCAAATCATAAATAACTTGATTGTATATTGTACACTTTTGCTAATCATTTTAAGTGTTCATATAATTACAAGCAGACAAAGACTCTGTAAACCCATCCACCTTTGTCCTAACGAAACACTGAGTATATGATAACTGAGGGCTGTCTTTACAACATTATAAGCTCCCAAGCAAAACAATGGACAGGGACCTCTTGACCTGGTGGGCTCCCAGGCAAAGTAATTGACTGGAGCCTCTATATATACATCCACAGAAAACATAGATTAGCATTAAGTCCATAGACCTGGTGGGCTTCCAGAATGTAAGTGGCTTAATCCTATTATGCATGAGGAAGGACTCTGAGAGCCATACCCTCTTAGTTTCTTTTGCACAACTTTTGAAAGGAAACAGATTTTTCTTTGAAATTTGGTTACTTTTTCTAAAATTTACCCTGCTAAATGTTCACTCACATGACTGATTAAAAACATTTCCCTGTTGCTATGGAAACAGCAGGAGTTAAATAGGCAGTGGGAAAAATTTGATTTTTCTTCTTACAAAATTTGATTATGCAGACTTTGTAACCAAAACAATATTGTCAAACATTACCAATCTAATGAATGTGTCTTGAGTTGCATGGTGGCAGATGCTATGGCAACCATGTCGTTTCCATGACAACATTGTTTTATCCGTTTTGCAAAATTTCTGACATTGCATTGTTGTTTCATTATTAGTAAATGTAAGGGCAGGGGATTGGCAGTATCGGACGTCATGCTTTGACGCATAGAGTTACGGCCCTTTCCATTCTGAGTTCAAATCCCGCCGAGGTCAACTTTGCCTTTCATCCTTACGGGATCGATAAAATAAAGTACCAGTAATGTACTGGGTAATTTCTGGCCTTGTCCCAAAAGTAGAAACAATTATTAGTACATGTGGCAAAAAGAATGTACATGACAGTGCCTATATGCAGTACCTATATACCTTAGTGGTTCTGGAAAAATGTTGAACACTATAAAAGTATCAAATTTTAACACATCTGGGTGCAACTGATGATGTCATCAGAAAAGTGATGATGTCGCAACATTTTTGTAATGATAAATGTTTGCCTATCAATGGTCTATACTTGTGCCAAGTTTCATTGACATAGCATTAGTGGATAAGGAATAAAAAGGGGTGGATGTGCTATCAGAGCACACTCTGACTCCAGGGTTACAGAACCCCTAAAATGCCCAGATATAATGATTTCTGATTTAGGCACAAGGCCAACAATTTAGGGGAAGGGAAAAATCAATTAAATTTAAACCAGGGCATTACTGGTGCTTTATTTTATCGACCCCATTAGGATGAAAGGCAAAGCTAACCGCAGAGGAATTTGAACTCAGAACATAAAGTGCCATAACTCTATACTACAAAGCATGGTGTCTGACGCTCTACTAATTCTGCCAATCCACTGCCCAGGGTTAAGACTGCCCTGTGACAGCTAATGGGAGATAGGGCTGCATAAACACTGGACTGGTACTTTCTTTATTAACCCTGAAAATGTCACAGGCCAAGTAAACCTGATGGCAGCAAGATGTGTATTCAGAGATCAATGAGTCAGAATAAATTCTGTAATACATTCTGATTCTCTAATGACTCTTCTCAACGAACCGTCTTAGAGAAAAGAGTAATTATAATCTATCAAAATTCTGTTTACACAAAATATTCTCTGAAGAAAAAAATTATATATTTTATTTAGACGCAATGTGTAAACAATATTCTTGTGTTTCCACTTGACTAAACAGTTAGAAATGTCTAAGTGATATTTTAGATTCTATTTTAAAAGTCAAAAGAAATGGTAAACATGTCGGCCATCAAGTAGGTATAGAAATGTCAATGCCTGGAACTGTTTGAAACAATTGCAAAGTTCACATCAGTTTGTTGGGTCGATGTGTTTCTGTTTATATACATCTGAGTGACTGTATGTGTGTGTGTGTGTGTGTGAGTGAGTATGGGATCATTGGCGCCGTCGTCGTTGATAATGGTATTTAATCACAGGTCAGACATGATCGATCAGACCTCTGATCGTGGACATTCCAGCCATTACCAACTGTAGCCATCCTGTCTTTTTTCTTTCTTATGTGCAGAGAAACCAGGACCCCATTATTCAAAGCATTATTTTCTAAGAATTTCTAAGGAAGATGTGGATTGGCAGTATCGGTAGAGAGTCGGACGCCATGCTTTGAAGCATAGAGTTACGTCCCTTTATGATCTGAGTTCAAATCCCGCCGAGGTTAACTTTGCCTTTCATCCTTACGGGGTCGATAAAATAGAGTACTAGTAATGTACTGGGTAATTGCTGGCCTTGTGCCTAAAATAGAAACAATTATTTTCTAAGAAAGTATGGTGTGATTTGAGGGAGGGATGGATGCTACTTTTAGCAAGTCAAACAACCATGTGAAGGTATCATCATTGACTCATGTGCTTTTGGTGAGTTTAAATTGTAAACCTATCTGTATTTTAATGAAATATTTTTCTTTCCACATTATTTTGTGGTGAAGGTAGATAATTCGAAATGTAGGCTTTGCCTTTTTGAATAAGCATAAAATAGTTTTGTGTGTGATTCAACATAGATAAATAAAAACAGTTGATAATGATAATTCTCTATAGACTCCCACACAAAAGGATGTGAGTAACTATAGAAGCTTTACTAACATCAAAATATAAACCAAAAAATAACACATAATTACAGCAGCCATTGAATTAATTTTCAATACTGCCAGGTTTCACTCATTCAAATGCTTTTAAATCTAGCATCCATGATTTTACTAGTGTTCTCTTGATCCACTAATACTGCAATTCTTTTTTTTTTTTTTAAGATTTTATTCAAATGTATACCAAATATCTAAACCCATGCTAACGTGGAAGATAGACATTAAACGATGATGATGATGATGATGATGACATGTTTATTTTCAATATAGAGATAATAAAAAAAAGCAGGGTAAACAAAAGGAACGAAGGAATAGGGAAATATAGAAAAAAAAAGAGAAGGAGAGAAAGAAAGAAGAAACAGATTGGGAAGGGAAGGGGATGGCAAGAGCTCTGGTGTTGCAGAAGAGAGGGGAGGGGTGAAGGGGGAGGATGATTGGGCTTCGGGCCTAGGGCAAGAGGGCCGAAGTGCTGCGCCCCGCTGACAAGATGACAAAAGCATTCCCCCGGATGATGGCCGGTGACACAGCCACCCAACCTCGCAGGGCTCCCTCCTCAGATGGGCTGCCGACATTCCGATCTTGTGGAGAAGCTCGGCAGTATGTATTCTGAAAATAAGATATAGATCTAGGAACACTATTGTTCCAAACCAAACATGAAAAAATCATGACCAAAGCTAGAGAACTCTCATGGACACAAAACACACACACACACACACATTCTGAGTAGTTCATTTCCTGGGCAATGCTGGGTAGCTGTGTGGTGTCATCACCATTGCTTAACATCTATTTTCCATAGGTTGGACAGGTTTTTACAAAGCTAGACTGGTCGGGTCATCACATCTTACCAACCACTTTACAGCATGTACTGGGAGCATTTTATCATGTCTCTAACATTGCCACCATACAAGGTGGACTAGATGCTTTTTTGTTGTGGCACCTGCACTACCAGTATACAGGGTGGACTGGGTGCTTTTTATCATTGCACCAGCACTACCACTTTGGGAGATGATGTGTAAAATGACGATGGGGCGGGGACATCCAACTATGGGAGTGGTATCACTGGGTCATGGAGGTTGGCTTTCCTTCTTCTGAATGTCTCCCACATGTTCTGTATCAACACTAGCCGGGAATGAAGACATCCAATCTTCCTATGGTGTCTCAAGGAAAGCTTTGTCTTTAGATGGGACACCCTTTCATTTGAGAACATCCTGGCTTGCAATGACTTTTTCGTTTTTCTATCCTTGATACTCTTTACATAATTTCTCGATTGAAGTACAGATGTTTTGTTTTTTTTTCCATTTTGGTAGGGATGTTTTCTGTTCCCCACACTTCCTGGATCACCTGGCTAGTGTTTTTTATGGCAACTGAAATTGTCTCCCAGAGTTCAACAGAGTGGTAGATAAAACACAAGAACACTTGTATAGCAGGGAGTCAAGTCTGAGGTAACTGCCCATTGGGTTTTTTCTGAAGCAGCCAAATGGCCTTTCTGGTTTCCATTTTCCTAAGGAAGAAGAGCAAAATCAATCAATCAATTTTATTTTAACAAGACTTTGGGTTCTTACATTTCTGGAACCCATTTAGGCTATGAAAAACAAAAGAGAAGAAACTTATTTCATAACTTGGACAGATAGAACTTGATGAAAACCAATATTTACTACTCACTAATTAAACCAGCAGTGGACCTAAGAATCAACAATACAATGAACCTTGTTATTAACTCATTAACTTGTTGAATTATCAAAACAGTGCTTTCATCCTGTTGGTAAAAAATGTCATCAACACCAGATATGACATCATCACTGCGATACTTGGTTCCCAGCCAAGTATTTTTTTATGTTGGGGAACAGATGATTGTCAGATGGGGTCAAATCAGGAAAATAAGGAGGGTGATCAACCAGTTTAAAACCAGTCATGCACAGCAGCCATTGAAGCCAAGGACTTGGGTGCTGGAGCATTGTTTTCATGAAACAAGACCTCTTTCATCAGTTTTCTTGCGTATTTGGTCTTGATAGCCTATCATAATTACCTCAGCATATAGGCATCACATTCTTTATTAATGGTCGGGCCCTTTTGAAGATAGTCAATAAACACAATGTCTTTTACAAAACTGAGGCCATCACCTTCCCTGCAGATGAAACGACCTTGGCCTTCTTTGGAATAGGTGAGGAGGAGTGTTTCCACTGCATGGATTGTCTCTTTGTCTCTAGCTCAAAGTGATGAAACCAACATACATCCTGGGTTAGGAAACATTCAAGGAAACCAATTGGATCTGCCTCAAACAATGTCAGATTTTCCCATATGATCAGCCTGGTGCACTTTTGATCAGGTGTCAGAAGATATGGCACCCACCTTTTTTTCTGTAGGTACTTGATAAGACCATGATGCCAAATTTTGTTAATTTTCAAGAGACATCCCTACTAGCTACTTTTGAAGTTTCTTTGAACAATCAGATGTCAATTACCTGGAGAAAATCAATACAGTTATTTTTTTATAAGAGTTGAAAATAATGCATGCAAGATTTCCCAGCTCTAACATCACTTCTTCATAGTCAGCCTATGGACTTTTACAGACCACCCTTGTGTGTGTGTGTGTATATATATATATATATATATATATATATATATATATATACAAAAAGGAAGTACAGCATAATCGAAGCTCTGGCTGCAGCCAAGCTAACGAATGCAGTCGGGATGTGCAGAGCTAAAGCACTCAATAAGGAATTTTACCTTAGAGTTATAACATTACGTTTAGACAGCTATGCAAATTGAAGACAGCGACCGATAAGCGAGCCGCTAGGACCAGAGCAACGAAAAAAACCGACTCAGGAAAAATTATGACATATATATATATTAGTTTAACAATGATAATAATAACAAAAGCAAGTTATTTTACATATTCCATTCATTGTTTTACGATCGTTTTGGAGGGTTGATCTTCTTGAAGAAGATGGTATGATTGAACCCATATATTATGTCTGATAGTATACAGTTCTCTAACTGCTATAGATCAGCCAATATATCAATATGATCAACCCCACAAAATGATCGTCAAACAGTGAATGGAATATGTAAAATAACCTGCTTTGTTATTATTATTATTGTTAAACTAATATCTAATATATCAGACTCTGTATCTGAAGGATTAACTCAGCAAAACATGGAACCAATCTCTGGATCTCACTGAACTACTTGCTAACAGATTACATTGAGTTCTAACTACGGTATAGACCTTACCACGAAAGGTAGATCACATTGAATTGTATATATATATGTGTGTGTGTGTAAATGTAAAATGCAGGCATTTTATGTTTGATTATTGTTGTGTGAACTTTAGCAACAGACTCCCATGTAACTTTCTGAAAGCAAGCTATCTCTGAATCACTATGCTCTGCTTTTAAGGCAGCCTGTCCTTTCATTTGTGAGTTAGGTTGTTGTCTGTCATTATTTATCGCCGAGGTTGACTTTGCCTTTCATCCTTACGGGGTCATCATCATCATCATCATCATCAACGTTTAACGTCCGTGTTCCACGCTTGCATGGGTTTGGACAGGGGTAGTCCCACTTGAGGCAAGAGTGATTGTCTTGCTCGCACAGGACTGTCTGGCAGGTTTTCTACAGTTGGATGCCCTTCCTAACACCAACCACATTTACAGTGTGGGTCTGGGAGGTTTTTACCGTGTTGCCTACACGGCCACATTACAGCGTGGACTGTGTGTTTTTTTGTCGTGACACCTACACGATCTCATTTGTTTCGGCCTCGATGGCGCGGCACCAACATAACTTTACATAGAACGGGGTGGTGTGGATGGGGTGGGGGTGGGGGTGGTGGGACGGGGTGTATTTTGTTAGAGATGCCTACTGGCTGGAGTAGGTTTTACTATATATTCAGGTAAGGCGGGTCTTCTCCGTTACTGAGTACCGCCAAAGGTCTCGGTCCAGTGACATTGTCTTGGAGAGGTGTAAGTGTGTGATGTCGGAGTTTATCAGCTCGTCCCAGGTTTTTCTAGGTCTGCCTATTCCGTGACTACCGTCTATCTTTATTGCCCTGCACTTTGTTATACAGCTATCGACTTTCATGCGCATCACGTGTCCATACCAACGTAGCCTTCTCTCGAGTAAACAACATCTGATCCCTCTTATCTCTAATTTTTTCCTTAGTTCGTTTATGCTTTGCCGTTCACGTATATTACTGTTACACATCCAGCGGAGCATGCAAGGTCGATAAAATAAAGTACCAGTAATGCACTGGGTAATTGCTGGCCTTGTGCCTAAAGTAGAAACAATTATTTATCTGAAAAGAAATGATTATCAGAAATCAGATCAAGTTGGAAAAAAGTTAGAGCTATTAAAAGACTTGAGTAACCTTGTACATCATGGCTCATCAGATAAGAACTAACATTTCAATGGCAGTCACAGTATAAATTAAGGATGACTCAAGGTGGGGGAGGGGGATTTAACTCAGAAGGGGTAATTGGACAGGGTGGTGGGGGTAGTGGGGGAGGATAGAGATGTGTGAACAACAAGGTGATAATGAATGAATTTTAACTGGTCAGTGGGAAGAAGGTGATGAATGTGAAGGTGGGTGTATTGGGGGTTAGTGTAAAGGTTGGAGGGATTGGTAGGATAAAATGTTGGATGGAATATACATATATATATAGATAGATAGATAGATAGATAGATGGATAGATAGATTTCTTTATTTGCCACAAGGGCGCACAAGAAAAGGGGACAATACAAAGACATGTCGGGGATTTTACATACAGTCATGTAAAAAAATATAAAACAAACAATTACAACAATCGAAATCCCCAATAGGGGGGAGCGCCACAAATGGGTTGTTTAATACCCGTCGATAGAACAACCCTCCAGGAGTGTGTTGTGCAAGTGCTCCTTTCTTCCTTTTGCTCTCTTCTTTAACCTACAGGCTTATAAACAGAGAAGGCCCAATCACTCGGGCCATTTTTTCCACATTCACCCACCTCTCAGTAAATTTACTGGGGTGCAGTGCCTCTCTCTCTCCACTCTGATTCTCCTTCTAAAGTGGTACCTAAAGAAGGGAATCAATTGTTGTCCGGAGAGAAAGGCATCTGTCCTCAGTCCTCTCAATCTCATCCACCATATAACTTCTTTCACCAAAGCCACTATACAGAGGAAAACCGCCTCTCTTTCGTTTTTGAAAGAGGCTGGCGGTTTGATGCTTACTATGGATTCGGCAGTCAACTGAATTTGTCCCATACGTGGCAGCAGTTGTTCTGCATAGTTCCACAGGTCGGTTACGCCCGGGCAGTGTACAGTTGCGTGCAGGACGGTTTCAATGTCCTGTGTGTTCTAGAGGTATGCCCTGCAACAGCTCCAATTTCCGCAGTAGTGGCTCTAGACTCAATACATACAGAATGGAGGAGAGAGGGCACCTCTGTCGATTGGAACGTGTGATTGCGAACGGCTCCGATAGGTAGCCATTCACGTTGACCTTCGAGCAGATGCTGGTGTGCATCGCCTTGATCCAGCCTCTGGAAATGGGACTGAAACCAGCCGCCTTGAGAACCGCTTCCAAGTATCGATGGTCGACTCTATCGAATGCCTTAGACTGATCCAAATTGATCAGAGCCCCACCGAAGCCGGGTTTACTACCCACCCTCTCTATGATGTATCGAATGAGGTGGAGGTTGTTGTGTATGGACCTGGTCGGGATTGTACACTTTGCGCTTTCTCTACCAGGTTCTCAACGACAAGCGCCAACCTTGTCGCTAGCACCTTGGCCAAAATTTTTAACTCTGTGTTGAGCAGAGCTATGGGCCTGAAGTTGTTAATTTCGTCCCCCTTGTCTTTCCTGATCAGCGTAACTACGCCCTTGCCTGCAGAACTGGGAATTCTCCCGTTCTGCTGCCAATTGCAGTAGACGGCTTCGAGGATGCCAAAGAACAAGTCCGGCATGCCTATGTAAAACTCATAGACCATCTAGACCGGGTGACTTGCGTTTCCCGCAGTGGCCCAGAGCGCCCTGTATCTCAGTGTCTGTGATTGGTCTTTCGAGGACTCGACGTTCATGTTCGAGACACATGGCATGCCGTTGAGGTATGAACTAAAGTCCATTGGCCCGTTCGGCTCACCGTCGTTCTGCTCAAACAGTCGCGCAAAGTGCTGTTGAAAGGCCGTGCACATTTGCTTGGGGTCAAGTAGCACGCGTCCGTTTTGGTCTTTCAAAGACCGAATCATGGACTTGTTGCCACTTTTTGCCTCCGCCACTTGGGCCCAGCTGACACCTTTCGCTCCTTCATTTCCTAGAGCACGTGTTTTGCTTCTGACCACGCAGCCTTTGTGTTTCACATTGAAGAACTGGTCCAGTGCTGTTCTCGACGCTAACACTTTAGCCACGTTGCCACTTCTAAGTGCCTCCTCTACTTTGGCTACTAGTTCTCTTTCTATTTTGTTTTTCTCTAAGGCTAACTCTCTGCTAAACCCTATCGATTCTACTCTAATTGCTTTCTTGAGAGAGTACCACCATATATTGTTGACAATGGCTCCCATTAACTATTGCTTGACTAGTCTTCTTATCTGTTCACTGTAAGCTTTACGTGCCAGCAATGACACGTTCAACTTCCAGTATCCGGGTCCCTGTCTATGTGTTCTGTCATGGTTGACTATGCAGATGACTAATTTGCCTCTTTTTTTGTTTTTTAGATTTCTCCGAGGCTCTCCTTCTTCTTCACTTAAAGAAGGAGAAGCAGCCTCATCTGTTAATGAATAATCATCGTCAGGAGTGTGGGGTAGGGGTATGTTGTGTGGTGGTGGTATTTCGGTGCGTGTGTTTGTGGTAGTGTTTGATGGAGTGGGATGGGGTGGGGCTGTGTTCTTCAGGGGTGTTGTCTGTGTTTTTTTCTGTTGTTGTTGGTTGAGTGGCTATTTGTTTTGGTGTGTTTGCTCGTTTCGTCTGTTGTTGTACTTGTGGTGGTGGTTGTTTTGGTGTTGGTGTTGGTAATAGTGTTTTTTTTATTATGTTGTTGTGGTGTGTTTGTGAAGGACAGGAGGTCTTTAGGTGTGTTGTGCTACCACAGCGAAAGCAATGAAATTTTCGTCCCTCCACCGAAATGTTTATTTTGTTGTCGTCGATGACGACTTTTTCGGGTATTTTGGAGATTCTCTCCGGCCTCATCTGCATCAGAATCTCCAAATCAGTAACCGCCCACCTTTGTCTAATAGACTTTCGTATTGAAAGAATAGCATCAGGCTTTGGCTCCACGAAGCCAGCCAAGATCCCCCAGATATTAATGTTTGGTGGTATATATATATATATTTTTTGTGTGTCCTTTTTCCCATGTACGTAGGGAAAAAGGTGAATGCTTTTGACACCATTGGTGTCACAGAATGTTTTTGGGCGAGTGCCTCGCTTTTAAACAGTACGGAAACACTTCCGTACTGTTTTCCTCGTTGAAGAAAGTCAATATTTTCTAGAGTCTCCTTCAAGGTGGCTTCTATATCTCCTTGACTCACAAATATTGGCTTTCTCGTTGTGTTTGAGACAGTCCTGAAGGTCACTGTCCTTCGAACTGTCTCTTCTTTTATTTCGAGGGGTGAGTTGATTCTAAACCCACCCTTGTCTTCGAAAGTTACAAATTTTCTCCCTTGCTGGAGCATATCTCTTGCATTGGAGATGTCAAGATTTATAAAATCTTGTTTTTTGTTCACTGTTTCAGCGAAAGACATTTTTTCTTGTGGTGTTGCTGTTGTTGTTGTTATCGTTATTGGCCTCGGTGTTGGAAATCGCAATTTCTTGACGAGGTGAAACTTTATGTGTAGATGTATCTATGGAGTTGTTGTCTTTTTTATGTGTATGTATATTAATAGGTTTAATTCCTGTATTTTCCTGTGTGTTATTTTTCTCCGCTTCGACAGTAGAAATTTTAAAATCTTCAAGTGGTAATGTTATTTTTCTCTCTTTGTTGACAGTCGTATCCATGGCGACGTCCATAGTGGCAGAAGCAGGTATAACGTTAATTCTACCGTTCTTTCCGAGCTATTCATGTTTTATAGTTGGCAAAATTAGATTTTTTAAAACAATTTTTAAATTAAATTTTCGGCCCTAAAGGGGCGAAAAATGGGATTACCACCCAGCTGACAATTCAGCTTAGGGGTTAATCTACAAAATGATATATTTTTTTCAAACAATTTGTTCAGTTTTTTTGTATAGAAATTTACAAAAAAGCTTACCGGCGATGTTCCACACGTCAAATAGATAGATATATTTCTTTATTAGCCATAGGGGCACAAAAGAAGGGGACAAATACAAAGGGTGAAGTTTACATACAATAAAAACGTGTAAAATGTTATCACAGATGGAATTTAAAAGTTAGTCGATTTTCCCCAATAGAGGGAGACAGTTTATATGGGTAACACATACCCCCGAAAAAAATGTGCAACCCTCATCTCCAGGAGTACGAAGAGCTTGTACTCCTTTCCTCTCCTCCTCCTTTTCCTCAATCTACAGGCTGATATAGAGAGAAGGCCCATTCACTCGGGCCATTCTCGCCACTTTCACCCACCTTTCATAAAACTTGCTGGGGTACAGCACCTCTCTCTCCATCCTGATTCTTCTTCCAAAGTGGTATTTGAAAAAAAGAATCAGTTGTTGGCCGGAGAGAAAGGTGTCTGACCTCAGCCCTTTCAACCTTGTCCACCATACAACCTCTTTCGCCATAGCTATCACACAAAGGAAAACCGCCTCTCCTTCGTTTTTGAAGGAGGGTGGCGGTTTGATCATGACAATGGACTCGGTGGTCAACTGGATTGGTCCCACCCGCGACAATAGTCGTTCTACATATCCCCACAGGTCAGTGACGCCCGGGCAGTGTATGAATGCGTGCGCGACGGTTTCTTCGTCTCGCACGCACCTCGGACAGATCTTTTTTGCAGGGTCCCTGCCCGGGCGCCCATGTCTGTAGAGCTTGTCTCGAACTGGTAGAGCTCCTCGGTAGCACTGCCAGGCCAGGGACTTTTGGAAGTTGTCCATCGGTCCCGGGCGGAAGGTCCTACCGAACAGACTGGCCAGTTCATCTTCCTCCACGCCTAGAGTTTCACCGAGCGCGTCGTCGCACTTGCTGCGGACCAACCCTCTATAGAATGACGAAGTGGAGTCTCCACTGATCGCCGGGTCCGCCTGCCAGAGGGCTGTGAGCGCCTGAGCACATTCGATGTGCCAGTCGCCCATTTTCCTCGGTCTCTGCTTGACCCAGGACTGCAGCTCGGTCAGTGAGACGAGTCGTGGGAAGGCTCGCCTCACGAACGGGGCCCACACCGGTTGTCCGGTGAGGAATACGTAGAGATGCCGCAGCCTGAGCGCGTGTTTGCGCATCGTCAACCACGGCATCCCCAGCCCTCCGTTAGAAGGGTGTTGGCAGCAGATGGATCTTCTTACCAAAGGAGCCCGCCTCTTCCAAAGGAATCGGAAGAGGGCGCGCTCCATTTTGGCGAGCGTTTTGGCTGGACAAGGCACGACGGTCAAGCGGTAGTAGATGGCGGACGCTATAAAAGTGTTCGCCACCTCCGCTCGACCTTTCAAGGATAGTTTGCACTCGGCCCACTTCTGGGTGAGTGCAAACACCTTGGCCGTCACTTCGTTCCAGTTCTTCTCCACCTGGAGGTCCGGACCAAACCAGACCCCGAGCAGCTTTGCCGGTCCTTCCGTCCAGCGTCCGACGACGCCATCGGAAGGCATCGGTCTGCCTCTCCACGATCCGAGTTGCAAACCGATGGACTTGTCCCGGTTCAGCTTCGCTCCTGTGAGACTTAATAGATAGATAGATAAATTTCTATTTATTTGCCACGAGGGCACAAAAGAAGGGGACATTTACACAGTGGGGGAGTTTACATAAATCGAGTAAAGAAAAAAGGAATAACAATAATAATATAACAATAAAAAGTCCTCAAAAGGGAGGGGGCGTGTTGGGGATTGCACATACCCCCGAAAAGTGTGCAACTCTTTTCGCGGGGGAAGCCCAGAGAGGAGGCGCTCCCCCTTTCCTCTTCACTTCTTCACCTACAGAACAATGTAGAGAGAAGGCCCATTTACACGGGCCATTCTCGCTTCTTTCACCCACCTTTCATAAAACTGTCTGGGACCAAGCACTTCTCTCTCCATCCTGATTCTTCTTCCGAAGTGGTATCGGAAGAAGTAAACCAGGTGATGGCCGGAGAGAAAGTCACCCGACCTCAGACCTTTCAGGCGCGTCCACCACACAACCTCTTTCATCATGGCTATTATGCACAGAAAGACCGCCTCTGCTTCATTTCTGAAGGGAGGAGGCGGCTTGATGTTCATCACAGACTCGGCGGTTAATCGAATCGGCGCCACACGCGACAGCAGTCGTTCGACGTAGCCCCACAGATCGGCAACGCCCGGGCAGTGTACCAGTGCATGCGCAACGGTTTCCTCGTCGCGCACGCATCTGGGACAGATCTTTTTCGCGGGATCCCTGCCCGGGCGCCCGTGTCTGTAGAGCTTTTCTCGAACGGGCAGAGCCCCCCGGTAACACTGCCAGGCTAGGGACCTCTGGAAGTTGTCCATGGGTCCCGGGCCGAAAGTTCTACCGAACAGGCTGGCCAGTTCGTCCTCCTCCATGCCTAGCGACTCTCCAAGGGTGTCGTCGCCCCTGCTAGCCACCAACCCTCTATAGAATGTCGAGGTGGATTCTCCACTGACAGTCGGGTCCGCTTGCCAGATAGCCGTGAGCGCCTGGGCACACTCAGTGTGCCAGTTGCCCAGTTTTCTCGGTCTTTGCTTCACCCAGGATTGCAGTTCGGTGAGCGAGACGAGCTGTGGGAAGGCTCGCCTCACAAACGGGGCCCACACCGGCTGACCGTTGAGGAATACCTGTAGATGCCGTAGCCTCAATGCGTGCCTACGCATCAACAGCCACGGCATACCCAGCCCTCCTTTCGAAGGGTGCTGGCAGCAGATGGATCTCCTCACCATGGGAGGCCGCTTCTTCCAGAGGAACTGGAAGAGCATGCGTTCCATGATGGTGAGCTTTTCCTTGGGGCAAGGCACGACGGTCAGGCGGTAGTAGATGACGGACGCTATGTAAGCGTTCGTCACCTCCGCCCGACCTTTCAGTGATAGTTTGCACTTGGCCCACTTCTGGGTCAGCGCAAACACCCTGCTCGTCACCTCGCCCCAATTCTTCTCCACCTGGAGGTCCGGTCCGAACCAGACCCCGAGCAGCTTCACCGGGCCCTCCGTCCACCGCCCGACGACACCGTCTAACGGCATCGGTTTGCCCCTCCACGTTCCGAGTTGCAAACCGACTGACTTGTCCTGGTTCAGCTTAGCCCCCGTCAGCCTTTCGTATTCCTCCAGTAGGGTGGCGATCGCCCCGATTTCCGAGGCGTCCGCCACCATTACTGTTACGTCGTCGGCATAGGCCGAGACCGCTTTGTGCAATCCCGGTTCCAGGGGTATGCCCCGCAGCAACTCCAACTTCCGCAGCAGTGGCTCGAGAGTCAATACGTACAGAAGGGAGGAGAGGGGGCACCCCTGTCTGATGGATCGGGTGATTTGAAACGGCTCCGAGAGGTAGCCGTTTACTTTAATCCTAGAGTAGATGTTGCCACTGTGCATGGCAGAAATCCAGCCCCTGAAAACGGGTCCGAAGCCCGCCGCCGCTAGCACCGCATCCAGGTAACCATGGTCGACCCTATCGAACGCCTTAGATTGATCCAAGTTGATCAGGGCCCCACCAAAGCCGGGTTCGTAGCCAACCCTCTCTATGATGTATCGCATGAGGTGGAGGTTGTCGTGAATGGACCTGGACGGGATAGCGCATGTCTGCGCGTCTCCCACCAAACCACCCACCACAAGCGCCAACCTCTTCGCCAACACCTTGGCCAAAATCTGTAACTCTGCATTCAGCAGAGTTATGGGCCTAAAGTTACTTAAGTCGTCCCCCTTGCTCTCGTCCTTCCTCACTAGCGTGACCACGCCCTTGGTCACAGAACAGGGAATTCTCCCGTTCTGTTGCCAGTTGCAATAGACAGCCTCGAGGAGTTCGGAGAACAAGACCGGCATAGCTAAATAAAGTTCGTATGGTAGACCATCGAGACCCGGGGATTTGCGTCTGCTGCATTGGCTGAGCGCTTCCCCGATTTCAGTGGCTGTGATTGGCCCTTCGCAGCACTCCGCTTCGCCGCTCGAAAGACGCGGTAGACCGTCGAGGTATAGACCGAAGTCCACATCCCGGTCCGGCCCCCCGCCACCTCCGAACAGTCGAGCAAAGTGCCTTTGAAAGGTCTCGCACATTCGCTCAGGTTCAAGGATCACCCGTCCATCCTGGTCTCGCAAAGACCGAATGGTGGATTTAATCCCACTCTTGGCTTCTGTCACGCGGGCCCAGCTAACAGCTTTGGTCCCCTCGTTTCCTAAAGCACGTATTTTACTTCGGACAACGCAGCCTTCGTGCTTCGCGTCAAAGAACTGGCTCAATGCCGTTCTCGTCGCTAACACTCTGGCTACGTCTCCGCT
Organism: Eledone cirrhosa; assembly: GCA_964016885.1. Classification (NCBI taxonomy): domain Eukaryota; kingdom Metazoa; phylum Mollusca; class Cephalopoda; order Octopoda; family Eledonidae; genus Eledone; species Eledone cirrhosa. The sequence goes on from OZ024741.1 coordinate 189,449,445, forward strand.
CCTAATCGCCTCTTCTAGTTTATCTGTTAACTCCCTTTCCCTCCTATTTCTATTCGCCGCTAGTTCCTTACTGTAACCTATCGAACTTACTCTAATCTCTCTCTTTAGAGATATCCACCACCTACTGTTGACGATCGCTCCCGTCAACCGCATCTTAACTAAGCTACTAATCCGGTTTCTGTAATCTTTCTTTGTCGGTAAGGACAAGTTCATCTTCCAGTAACCGGGACCCTGTCTATGCGTTCTATCAAGGTTGACCACGCAGGTCACTAATTTGTGATCTGAATAGCCAACCATGATCAGTTCTGGACAACTAAATACGTCCCTATCCTTACTCCTAACCAAAAACCTATCTAGGTACGATCTAGATTGTCCACTGCGGTTTGCCCAGGTCCAGGTTGGCGCAGTTGGACAATCTAGTCGAAATCTATCGACCAGGTCGAATCGATCGAGTAACCCCTTGAGGCTGCTACACCCCCCTCTATCGGGACATGCCCCTGCATAGTCCCAACGCGCATCTAGGATTCCATTCCAGTCCCCCACTAAAAGCAGGGAACGCGACGTTCCTAGAAAAGTCTCCAGACGTTGGAAGAAGTCGGCTCTCTCCGCCCCGAAGGGAGCATAAAGACCGACCAGTCTGAAAGCCCCGCCTTCACCACCTCCGACGTCCAGCACCAGTAATCGACCCCCCGGGTCCGAGTGAACAATCTGTACGTCGAGAGTCAGACGTTTATCCAGCAGTACGGCAACTCCCCCCCCCCCGCCTCCGGGTTGACAGAGAGATGCGTGCATCTCAAAGTCATCGAAGGCGGGCGCCAGCTGTCTCACGCTGCTGATCCGACTCTCGCAAACAACCATCACATCTATACTTTGTGACCTGAGGTCACTTAGAAGCTTTGCTTGCTTCCAAGCTGAGCTCAGGCCACGCGCGTTCAAACAGCCAACTCTCAATTGATCTATTTTGGTGTTGAAAGTGAAGAAAGAAAAGCACTTACCTCTCCGGGTTGCGTAATTTCCATGGCATCAGGTGTGTTGGGTGGAGGGATGTTTTGTGGTGGTGTGGGGGTACACGTGTGTTGTGGGGTTGGGGTATTTGGAGTTGTGTCAGGGAGAGGGGCGGTTATGGGGAAATCTTTCAAGAGGACGCGATTCAACGGTTTTAAACAGGGGGGGCTCACGTCCCGTCTAAATTGTTCTTTTAAGGAACGATAAAGGTCCAGAGGGACCTTTATCATTTTTAAATGGGTGAAGTTCTCTGTTGAGATAAAGTTTGGCCCTTCGGTCTGCACCATAGGGTTATTGTTTATTAATTTAACCAGTTTTTTGTTTTCTTTATTTATATATGTGTATTGCAACGTCTTTTTTTGTGATGCTGTCAATGTTTCGGAGAGGGGAGGCGCAGATTTATTTTTGTTTGTTGAGGGTGGGGTGTTTTTGATTGGAGTTGGTGTTTGTGTGTGGGTTATTTGTGGTGTGCTGGGTGTGTGTTTTCTTTTTTTTCTTTTAACTTGTCTGAAGGCTTCTCCTCCTTCTTCTTCAGAAGTTGGGGGAAACTCTTCAGCGCTAGGTGGGAGGGACGTGTTGTGTGGTTGTTTTTTTTTTGCGGGAGGGGTAGATTTGTTACTGTTTTTTTTATTATTTGTTTGGAATGGGTTTTGTGGTGGTGGTGGTGGTAATGTTTGTGTCGTGCTTGTGGTTGGTGATGGTGGTGGTGATGTTTGTGTTGTGGTTGGTGGTGGTGATTTTTGTGTCGTGCTTGTGTTTGGTGCTGGTGGTGGTGATGTTTGTGTTGTGTTTGTGGTTGGTGGTGTCTGTATTTTGTTTGCTGTGTGTGGTATTAGTGTATTTTTGGAGGTGGGTGGTGCTGGTGTACTGTTTGTGGTGGGTGTGGGCAATAGTCCTTTTTGGGGGATACGTTTCGGGCAGTTAGCCTTAACGTGTCCCCTTTCCATGCATAAATAGCATGCTGGTCTTCTCCCCTCTACAATTATGTCTATTGGGGTAAGGTCATCCAGCCAGATGCGATCCGGGATTTGTGCTATTCTTTCGGGCCTCATTTGGACTATTATGTCGAGGCCCATTCCCAGGAACGCATCTCCAGTTGCCTTCCCCATTGACAGCATAGTGTCTTCGCCCATATCAATGAAGCCAGCAATAGCCCACCAGAAGTCCATTGTGGGCAGCATTGTTTTTACTTTTACTCTCTGTGTTCTTCTACCCATGTAGGAGGGATAGAAGCTATATGTTGTCGACGAGAGTGGGCTTAGGGAAAGCTTCTCCGCCGTTTCTTTGTCTCTTGTTAGGACCGAAATGCTGCCATAGAGTCGGTCCTTTCGTATGAAGAGAATATTCTTCATATAGTCTTTTAGGACTAACTCTATTTCCATTTGGCTGGGCTGTGCTGGCTTTCTTGTCTGGTTCAGTATAGTTCTGTATATAACTGTGTTTTCTGCTCTGGCTTTCTTGAATTCTGGGGGGGAGTTAATGGAAAACATTCCGTTCTCCCCCAAAACAATATGTTTCTTTGCTTCGGCCAGTTTTTCTCTGGCGGCAGTTAGGTCAATTGGTGTGTATGTAATGGATTGCTTTGTTTTCTGGGCGAAAGTTGCCCTGTCGTTATTTGTATTATTTTCTGTTTGTTTGTTTTCTGTTTGCTCATTTTCCTTAACATTTGTTTTTTCATTTTGTTTGTTTGTTTCAATGTCTAATTTTGTTGTAATTATTTTTTGTTCTTCAGACTTGGGGGGCGTGGCAGAGCTAATGGCAGACATGTCTGCCATCTTTTCCGCCATGCTGCCAAGAAAGAAATTTTTCGGCAAAAATAGATATTTATTTTACCCCCTAAAAAGGGGGTAAATGCAAAAATGTTTCCCTAAATAACAGGGGTTAGTGTTCCAAATGTGTTGCACTAAAAAATTTATCCAGTACTTACAATAGTAAGGGTAAATCCCGATGGAATAGCGGAGCCGATGCGAAGCGTGTCTTACTCTATCAAGATAGATAGATAGATAGATAGATATATTTCTTTATTAGCCACAGGGGCACAAAAGAAGGGGACAAATACAAAGGGGGAAGTTTACATACAATAAAAACGTGTAAAATGTTATCACAGATGGAATTTAAAAGTTAGTCGATTTTCCCCAATAGAGGGAGACAGTTTATATGGGTAACACATACCCCCGAAAAAAAATGTGCAACCCTCATCTCCAGGAGTACGAAGAGCTTGTACTCCTTTCCTCTCCTCCTCCTTTTCCTCAACCTACAGGCTGATATAGAGAGAAGGCCCATTCACTCGGGCCATTCTCGCCACTTTCACCCACCTTTCATAAAACTTGCTGGGGTACAGCACCTCTCTCTCCATCCTGATTCTTCTTCCAAAGTGGTATTTGAAAAAAAGAATCAGTTGTTGGCCGGAGAGAAAGGTGTCTGACCTCAGCCCTTTCAACCTTGTCCACCATACAACCTCTTTCGCTATAGCTATCACACAAAGGAAAACCGCCTCTCCTTCGTTTTTGAAGGAGGGTGGCGGTTTGATCATGACAATGGACTCGGTGGTCAACTGGATTGGTCCCACCCGCGATATAGATAGATAGATAGATAGATAGATAGATAGATAGATAGATAGATAGATAGATTTAAAGGTATAGGAAAAATAAATGACTAAGCATGAAGTAGGGGTTAGATGAGAAAAATTTAATGAGAGTCCGTTCAGTCTACGAAAGCTGATTGCATATTATCATTATGCTCAATCGTTTGGTGGATTGGCAATATCAGTAGAGAGTCGGACGCCATGCTTTGCAGCATAGAATTACTGCCCTTTATGATCTGAGTTCAAATCCCGCTCAGGTTAACTTTGCCTTTCATCCTTATGGAGTCGATAAAATGAAGTACCAGTAATGTACTGGGGAGATTTAATCGACTTTCCCCTCCCCCCAAATTACTGGCCTTGTACCTATACTAGAAACCATTGTATGCTCAATCGTTAGTATTACATAAAACATTTCACTTCTTCAGAAAGAGTTCTATATATATATATATATACGTATATATACACATACATATGTGCCTACATATATATATATATATATATATATAGGTGAGGGGTGGGAGGATAGTAGTGGTGACACTGGTGGTGTTGGTGTAGTAAATAATAATTGTTTCTATTTTAGGCACAAGGCCAGCAATTACCCAGTACATTACTGATACTTTATTTTATCGACCCCGTAAAGATGAAAGGCAAAGTTAACCTCGGCGGGATTTGAACTCAGAATGGCAAGGGCCGTAACTCTATGCGCCAAAGCATGGCGTCCGACCCTCTACCGATACTGCCTAATAATGAATAAATAATATGAAGAGATGTAGTTTGAAAATTAAAGAATTAAGTACGATGAAGATTCTGGGAATATAAAATAATAGGAGCTATGATGGGTGAATGAGTGAGTGATGGCGGGATGGTATTGGTGTTAAGTAAATATGTGGAATATATAAGATATATAAATATAACGTAAGGAGATATAAAGGAATTAACTATAATGAAGATTATAGAAATAGAAATATCATGGAATTATATACGATGATGATAGTAATAGTAAGGGTGTCTTGTGGGTGTTAGGCACATATAACAAATAAGGTATGAGGAATAAAGGCAGTAAGGAAAAAATAGCTGAAAAAATGAAAAATGGAAAAATGAAAAGTTGGAAAGATGACAAAAAAAATGACAAAATGACAGAACAACAAACTGGAAGAAAAGGAATTAAAAATTAAAATATTCTGAATTTAAAAATTAAAAAATATATATATATGTGGTCATATTTGTAGCATATATATATATATATATCATCATCATCATCATCACCGTTTTACGTCCGTTCTTCCACGCTAGCATGGGTTAGACGGGTTGTCCTGTTGTGGGCAGTGTCTGGTCGGCTGACCATGCCTTGCTCATACAGGAACTGATCTGGCTTGATTTCTACAGCTGGATGCCCTTCCCAACACCAACCTCATTTACAGTGAGTGCTGGGTGCTTTTTCGTGGTGCCTACACGTCCACTTTACAGTGTGGGCTGGGTGCTTTTTTGCCGTGGCACCTCCACGACCACCTTGCGGTGGGGGGGGGGGCATATTGTTTATATGCTTCAGCATGTACCCATGGGAGGTCGGGTACCCTGTATTACTGCGTGACGCCAGTAGTCACGGTCGTGTGTCATTGACTTTGAGAGGTGTAGTTGGGTAAGGTCGGCTTTTATCACCTCATCCCAAGTCATCTTGGGTCTCCCCACTCCGCGGTTTCCATCAACTTCTAGTGCTCTGCACCTTTTTATGCAGCTGTCATCCTTCATACGCATCACATGTCCATACCAGCGTAACCGCCTCTCCTGCACGCAGCATTTGATTCCTCTTATGCTCAGTCTCTCTCTCAATTCCTTTATGCTTTGTCGTTCACGTATATTACTGTTACACATCCATCGGAGCATGCAGGCTTCGTTTCTCTCTAATCTACGTAAGTCTTCCACCTTCAGCGCCCAGGTCTCACTACCATGCAACATCGCTGTTCGGATACACGCATCATACAGTCTGCCTTTCATTCTGAGGGAGAAGCCTTTTGCAGCTAGCAGTGGTAGTAGTTCCCTAAACTTCTTCCATCCCGTTCTTACCCTAGTTATTGTACTTTCTGAGCACCCACCTCCGTTGCTAATTCGGTCACCTAGGTAGCAGAAGCTGTCTACTGTTTCTACAGGGCCCTCCCAGAGATTGGTGGTACTTGTTTCCTGTGGCTGTTTGCTTGCTGTTTCAGCACAGCTGCTGCATGTGAATCCTACATTCTTAATTAAGCTTCCTGAGATCCCGCTATATCTCTTGTGTACCCATTGTTTGCATTTGAGGCAGAGAATGGAGTTCCTACCTACACCTTTCCTACATACTGAGCAAGGCCATTTCCCTGAGGGGATCTGGGTTCTGTTTTCTCGTCTACTTATAAGGACCTTAGTCTTTGTCATGTTGACTTTGAGGCCCTCTCTCTCTAGTCCCTGCTTCCAGGTTTGGAATTTATTCTCTAGTTCTACCATAGATTCAGCTATGAGTGCGAGGTCATCAGCATACAGGAGTTCCCATGGGCATCCGGTCTTAAACTCCTCCGTTATTGCCTGCAGGACTATGATGAACAGGAGAGGGCTAAGAACAGAGCCCTGGTGGACCCCAACCTGTACGCTAAATTCCTCGCTATACTCATTGCCAATCCTAACTTTGCTGACTGCTCCCCTATACATGGCTTGTACCGCTTTCACAAGCCATTCATCTACTCCTAGTTTTCTAAGAGCCCACCAGATTACTGCACGTGGAACTCTGTCAAAGGCTTTCTCAAGGTCGACAAATGCCAAGTAGAGTGGCTTACTTTTAGCTAGGTACTTTTCCTGTAATTGCCTCACAAGGAAGAGGGCATCAGTGGTGCCTTTCCCTGGTACAAACCCAAATTGCATCTCGTCTATATTCACCCGGTCCCTAATCAGCTGTGCTATAACTCTTTCTGTTACTTTCATGACCTGGTCCATCAACTTTATACCTCTATAGTTTCCTCTATCTAGTGCATCGCCTTTACCTTTGTAGCAGTTGACAATGATGCTACTGCACCAATCTTTTGGTATGGCCCCCTCTAGTATTACCTGGTTAACGATACGTGTGGTTATAGTGTGACCTACAGACCCAGATGCCTTCAGCATCTCGGCAGCTATACCCGATGGACCGGTTGCCTTCCCTATCTTCATATCTCTGATTGCCTTACTTACTACGCTGCCGCTGACTTGTACTGCTGGTCCCTCTATAGGGTCTACGTGGGGTAGGGTCTCTTCTTCCCATGCATTCTCCTCATTTAGTAATCTATCATAATGACTCTTCCATGCATCTTTCTTCTCAGCACTTGTGAGGGCAAGCTCACCTTTATCATTCCGGATACACTTCTCTCCAATGACATCACAACTATCTCTGACACACTGCCTCGCAATCTTGAATACCTCCTGTTTCTGGTCCTCACGTCGTAAAACATGCTTGAATTTTCTATCCTCTGCTTCCCTCCTAGCTAAGTATACTTGTCGCCTAGCTTCCCTCTTGGTCTCTATGTAATGTACCCTGCTCCCCCCGTTCTTCCATTCTTTCCATGCCTGTCTCTTGGCCTTGACTGCTTCATCTACCTTATTGTTCCACCACCAAGTCACTCTCCTCCTGCTTGAGGTCTTACTCCAGCCACAAACCTCATCCGTCGCCTCTAGTAAGTTATTTTTTAGGAACTCCCAGTTCTCTTCTACGTTAAATGTCTCTATCTGTTCTTCTTTACTGTCGTAGGCGTTGAGTAAAATATCTTTAAATCTGTTACTGGTTGAGGGGACTTTCAGCTTCCAGATCTTTCTTCTCCAGGTTGGCCTCTGTTTCAGGGCTCGTCTAGTTCTGACCGTGAGGTCACTGACAACTAAGCTATGTTGGGATGTACATTCCTCACTAGGGAAGGCTTTTGTGTTTACGACCGTCCATCTGTCACGTCCTCTGATGAGGATAAAATCTAACTGACTAGAGTGCTCCCCTGATCTATAGGTGATCAGGTGGTTGTCGGGTTTTTTAAAGTTTGTGTTACATATCGACATGTCATTGGCGTCGCAGAATTCTAGAAGTCTGAATCCTTCCTCATTCCTTGTGCCAACTCCATGGCCTCCATGTACTCTATTGAAGCCGTCGCAGTGTTTACCTACGTGTCCGTTAAAATCGCCTGCAATGATTAGGAAGTCCTTGTCGTCTGTTAGAGCAGTAGTGTGTATTAGGGACTCGTAAAACCTATCCTTAAGTTCGTCTGGCAGCCCCGATTGGGGTGCGTAAGCTGATATTATTGTGGTAATTGTCTTATTCAGGACTAGTCTGAGTTTAATGATTCTTGCATTTACCCTGTACACTGAGATTACTTTATCTACCCACTTGTCAGCTAATAGTATACCTACACCACCCATCCCATCGTCATTTCCCACCCAGAAAAATTTGTAGCACTGGCTTTTTCCTACAAGGACTCTAGCAGACCCTCCTCTCCATCTAGTCTCTTGCACACAGCATACATCAACTTCCTTTCGCAATATATATATATGTGTGTGTGTGTGTGTGTGTGTGTGTGTGTGTGTGTGTGTGTGTGTGTGTGTGTGTATCCTAGGTTCAATCAGGGGTTACCACAGTAAGTAAGGTACTCAATACATAGTAGAGTATATAATGTTTAATATAGAAATGGCTTCTACAGGACTAGAACTGTTTCATTCAATTGAAACAGTTCTAGTCCTGTAGAAGCCATTTCTATGTTAAACATTATATATATATATATATATATATATATATATGTGTGTGTGTGAGTGTGTGTGTGTGTGTATACAGGTTCATATATCATGATCAACATATATGGATATATGTGTATATTCTTATATATATATATATACACACACACACATACATATATATATATAATACATATGTATATGTGGGTATGTTTCAGAAGCTGCTTTAATGCATTGTACCAGCTTCCAAAACATACCCACTTTTCATATTTCATAAGGCTTCAAGCAATCTACAACATTCTCTTTATATATCTACATATATATATATATATATATATATATATATATATATATATATATATATATATATATATATATATATATATATATATATATATATATATATATACATGTAATGGCAGCTACTTATCAGTAACTGTCATACTTAATGATATAGAATAAAAACATTTGACACTACATTTTGTAAGATTTCTCTATTAGATAGTTTCTACCCACCTATCATATACTCTCCAGTCACGAATATTAGGGTGGGGTGGAATAAGTGGAGGGGGAAAAATCAGTAAATTTTCTAGGTTATCTCTGTTGATCTTTTCAAAAACCAGAATTAGTCATTTAGTTTACATATTGAAACCCCAACCCATCCTATTTATTTTATAACCTATGGGATTTCTAGCAATGTACTTTTTTTGTCATGTATAATGTTTTTTAATGTAAATAGAAAATTAATTGTCACAGGAATGCTACCACTTAAAATAAAATTTTGTCAGAGATAGATTAGCAAAATTTAATAAGCGGTGGTGGGGATAAGAGTAGGGTGGAGTAGGGGAGAGGGGGGGGGGGGGGGGGGGGTAAGAGTAGTTGGGAGGTTGGAAAAATCTGAAAAATTAATATACATTATACAAGAGAAAAGAGGTGGTTTTATGTATACATCCTGTTATAACAAGATCATATAATTGTTTCTACGTTAGGCACAAGGCCAGCAATTACCCAGTGTATTACTGGTACTTTATTTTATCGACCCCGTAAGGATGAAAGGCAAAGTTAACCTCGGCGGGATTTGAACTCAGAATGGCAAGAGCCGTAACTCTATGCGCCAAAGCATGGCATTCGACACTCTACCAATACTGCCAATCCACCGTCTAAGATCATATAATGAACAGAGAATGTATACATTAAACCATTTCCTTTCTTTTTATAATATTGGTTTCTTATATATAGGCACAAGGCCAGCAATTTGGGGGGAGTGGAAAGTCGATTAAATCGCCCCCAGTGAGTGACTGGTACTTTATTTTATCGACCCCATAAGGATGAAAGGCAAAGTTAACCTCGGCGGAATTTGAACTCAAATCATAAAGGGCCGTAACTCTATGCTACAAAGCATGGCGTCCAACCCTCTACCGATACTGCCAATTGACACTCCATCTGATACCTTATAGATAATACCTTAAGGTACACACGTCATCACTATTTAAATGGACATTAAACAGCTAAAGATGGTGGACGACTTCAAGTAGCTCGGCAGTGTCATCAGCAGCGATGGAAGCCTCGACGAGGAGATAAATGCCAGGATCTGCAAGGCCAGTCAAACCCTTGGCCACCTGAGGACACGTGTCCTGAACCAGCACAACATCAGGCAATCCACCAGGCTCAAGGTGTACAAGGCCGTTGTTCTCACCAGCCTCCTCTACGGATGTGAGACATTGGCCCTGTACAGAAGGCACCTGAAGCAGCTGGAACGGTTCCACATGCGCAGCCTGCGGTCAATCATGAACATCAAATGGCAGGACAAAGTATCCAACCTCGAAGTTCTTGACATGGCTGAGACAACCAGTGTCGGAGCTATGGTACTGAAGAGCCGACGATGAGTGGGACATGTCATCCGGATGGACGATCACAGGCTTCCGAAGCAACTGATGTATGGGGAACTCTGTGCAGGGAAACGAAAGCGGGGCAGGCCTCTCAAGAGGTTCAAAGACTGCGTGAAGTCCAGTATCAACAACACTGGAATCACCCCAAAACAACTCGAGTCCCATGCTCAGGACAGGACTGAGTGGCGAGCTCTTACCAGACGCGCCAAAGACTCTTTTGAAGAGAAGAGACGGGCAGAGGTCACTGAGGCCCGTGAAAGGAGGAGAAAGGCATCAACAGCTGCCCCAAGCGACTCCGGTCTCTTCCCCTACCCCCACTGTCCCCGGACCTGCAAGTCAAGGATCGGCCTCCACAGCCACCTTCGTGCCCACAGCAGCCGGGAACAACAATGGAGAAGATGTCATCATCGTTTAAGATGCACAACCAAGAAGAAGAAACAGTGATGATGATGATGATGATATGTATATAAAAGTACCCAGTATGTGCTGTAAAGTGGTTGGTGTTAGGGAGGGCATCCAGCCATAGAAAGCTTGCCAAACAAGGGGTTGAGAGGACCCATCAGTTTGTGTTCAAAGACAAAAGCTTCTCCTCTGCACTTGATATGTCCATCTGTAAGTGGGATACAGACCCCTTGGTCTGCTTGGGAGGTCAGTAGCCCAACTTCAGTACTGACGTGGTCTATGCAGACCTGTTCAACCCTTGCTAGCAGGGAAAGTGGACATTAAATGTTGATGATGAAGTGATGATGATAATTATACATATATTATAAATATATATATAGAGAGAGAGCTTCCTGATGATTTCTCACAAATGAAACAGTTCTAGTCCTGTAGAAGCTCTTCTATATTAAAACTTTTATACTCTGCTATGTATTGAGTACTTTACTTACTGTGGTTACCTCCGATTCAACCCGGAATAATTTATATATATATATATTTATGAGTTTCTGTCTCGACTCAAACTTAATTATGTTAATATCTTGTCTAATTAATAAGATGACTTACTGATGAGTGTCGGTTTCTTAACATTACTAATTTATCCATTTAATTATGGTAATTGTTCTGTTTTCTCAAGACCCAAAATATCATTGTTTAAGACTGTATTAGAACTATATATTGCTAATGTAATGTAAGTAATATTTTTAGCTTGGTTCTATGTTATTTATTTGCAAGATATTAAAAATATTGTATCCATAACTATATCTGTTATGAGGATGTTATGTTTTTGGTATTTTTGTGCCAAATTTACATTGAGCAATTATGATGCAGCAAGTCGATATTTTTTATATTGATGTAAATTTATATATATATATCAAATTAAAAAAACGGAGTCAAAGACTCATGAGTGTGTCCGAGTGTTATAGTTATTATTGGATGGTTAGTACACTTTAATTTATTCTTTTAATTGATCTGTAATAACCTTTCTTTTCGTAGTCAATATGTCTATCACTCTGGTGGTCTTTTATCCCTTGTAATTCAACACATACCTCTATGTGTACTTCTCTCTATATACTGATTTAGATATATACTAGCTGAATGACCCGGCGTTTCCCGGGTTACTGCTGTTCTTATTCAGATTAATAAACAATAAATATGGAGATATATTTTTTTTCTCATAATTATTTCAAAATATCTACATTTTATAAAAAAAAAATATCAAAATTGTAATGATAATAGAATTTAGAATTGAAAATATGTCAATCTTGAAGCACCTCAGTGTAAATAATTTCATTATGTAATTTTTTGTTGGTGTCCAAATGAATAAATTGTTGCTGCTTCCAACTTGTGAGTAACCAATATAGAGTTCAACTACCTTGAGGGATTGACCCTGAGATTTGTTAATTGAAATAACAAAATTTAGTTTGACTGGTAACTGAAGCCTCTTAAATTCAACTTCACATACACTCACACACATATACTTGTCAGTCATGACATATGTATGTGTAGATGTGTATGTGTGTTTAATTCTCTGTGTATCTGATTAAATATTTACATGAAGACGTATATGTATGTAACAAATGTGTAAACACACACACACTCACAGATACATACACACTAATATACAAAATATGACGTTGTCATCATCAACGTGTTATAAAATGTTGTTTACTTATACTCTATAGTAGAATATTTTAGATAAAATGTTATATTTTTTTAATTCAAATGAAAATAAAAATTACTTGTTAATCCTGGGGTCTGATACTATTACCTGGTAAAATTTTATTTGATTTGGTCAAGCCGTTTGAGAATGCATAAAGAAGCAGACAGAGAGACAGAGAGACAAAGAATTATATGTATATACATATATATATATATATATATATATATATATATATATATATATATATATATATATACATACATACATATATATATATACACACATATATATATATATATTATATATATATATATATATATATTTTTTCAATCACAGATATTTTTTATTTGTATGACCCGAATTACTTGATCGTTTTTTTGGCTATGCGAATGATTGTTTAACCATCGTCTCAATGTGTTTGGCGTTTAACGTTTGTTATAGCTCTGGTTCATCTGAATCATTGAGCACTTGCCACACATCTCGGAGGTTGTTTTTCGTTATTTCGTGGGCTGATATGCGATTCTCGATAATTTATGTTTGTATTAATCTCCAGACTCTAGCTATTGACCAGTTAATTTTCTTGATTTTTTAGTTGATTCTATTGACTGATGAATAGCTTATGTTAATTTTAACCCTTCTGTTGAGAACTCTATTCGATTTGTGATGTTTTTGCATTCTTGCAAAAATATACACATCTGAATTCATTCGCCTGATATAGGGGTTGCCTCCCTTGCCGATCCCCACGTGGGGTCAGCAATAGTCAGTCCTTGTATTAACATTGAACTAAAACCTGTTAAGAAAGTGGCTTCCTTGTTCAATCATCTTACCAGAAGCCTAACATTATTTATGTAAGCGGACAGTACTTGATTTAGGAGCCGCAGAAACCCAAATACTGGATTTTACCAACCTTCCAGGGGTCCGGGTAAATTTTCAATCACAGATATTTTTTATTTGTTTGACCCGAATTACTTGATCGTTTTTTTGGCTATGCGAATGATTGTTTAACCATCGTCTCAGTGTGTTTGGCCTTTAACGTTTGTTATAGCTCTGGTTCATCTGAATCATTGAGCACTTGCCACACATCTCGGAGGTTGTTTTTCGATTATTTCGTGGGCCGAAATGCGATTCTCGATAATTTATGTTTGTTTATATATATATATATATATATATATATATATATATGTGTGTGTGTGTGTATGTATATGCAAAAGACAAACAGAAAAAATAAAGCAAATGACTCAGTACAACGAAAAAATATATTAGTTTTATCCTTGATATAGTAGGAAAAGAGTCTTAATGTTTTGGACGCTAGTCCTTCATCAAAAAATATAATGAGAAATTAAAGAAGAAAAAGAAAGATAGAGGAGAGTGAAGAAACGGAAGCATTTCTTAGAGAAAAACAAATTTGTTCAGGTCACCAATTCTTGGAAAACTGTTGAATCCACTATTGGTGTATAAAACGTTCAGTTGGTCAAGTTTTAAAAAGTGGTGATATATATATAAATACATATATGTTGATTCAAAACTGCACTATCCACAAGTGTTTTTTAGCCTTCATATCATGTCCTCCTGTTTTATCTGATGAAAACACAAATATTATTGCATGATGATGTTTGTTTTTGAAATGCGCATAAATACATGGAACTCATTTAACCATCTTTTGTTCTGTTATATTATATATACTCCAGTCCTACAAACTGTAGAGTGCTTCTTATCCAATATCTGCATTGCTTAATTGTACTACAATAAAACTCACCTCCTATATAAATACATATATGTGTGTGTGTGTGTATGAATAGGGAGACACAAAGCAGGCATTGTTTACATGTGCTTACGCCGTATTTAACTAAATAGAATTAGTCTGTTGGTTGGGATTTAAAAAAAACTCTCTGAAATGAAAAGTGGTGAGTAGTTGTACACAGGACTTGAACCCACATCTTTGGTTTGCCAGACCAATGTGTTACTATTACACCAACACGCCACCCATGCTTCCTTCCATTCAATTAGAAGCTATATTGTTATCAGGGGATTAATACGAGTCTTTAACTCCGTTTTTTTTCCTATTGATTTCTCTCCTAAATTCTTTATTAGTTGAGCTTTCTAAGTTGAATGGTTATAGGCTACCATTTCAAGCGGCTTCTTGATCCATTCACACCAATATATACTATCTGGTGCGCATGTTTTCGTTCTATCATCAGCTGCTTTATTCAGTTGTCTGAAGTATCTTTAGAAGTGTTGGCTATACCTTCTTTCCACCTGTTGATAAGCTCTGAGATGGTATGGTACCAACACTATTGCGAAACATTCTCTTCTTTGGGAATGTCCAGGTGTGTATGGTTATAAAGCTCCTCTTTCATTAGACCTTATATCTTTCACTATAGTGGCTCTCTACCCCTTGTAAATGAAAACATAACCACTTTTTGTGTTTTCTTCTCTATATACTGTAATATATATATATATATATATATATAATCATTATCATCATCATCTGCTTTCCATGCTGGTATGCTTTTGTTAGGTTGTGACTAATTGAGACCAGACAGGTTGGAATGACCTATATTTGACCATACATTCCATATTTGTTATGGTTTCTATGGCTGGATGCCCTTCCTAATGCAAACCACCTTACAAACTGTGTTTTTTTTTCATGGTACCAGCACTACCTCTTTACAGGGTATACTGGATGAATTTTATTGTGGCATAAGCATAAGAAATGTTGCCACACACACATATACAGAGATAGTTTACTCGCACCAACAACAATGATAGCAAATATAAGTGTTGTACTTACATAAAGTAAATGAACCACAAAATGAAATATGTTGTTGTGAGTTTGTATCATTCTCCTGCCATGAAAGATATTTTGTCTTTTGATTATAAGTGGTTTGCTGCACAATAATCTTCTAGAGTAGAGGTTATGTAGCATAAAAATTCTATAAAAACTATTTTATTTGAAAATCGTTACGGGCTCGAATTTAATCAAAGGTGCTATGCTGGGCTGTTTCAATCATTCCTCTGCTTATTACTGGTTCATTTCCCACTTTTGCTAGAGGAGGAGAGGGGGCCACCATTTTGTCAAGAATAAATGCCATGAATTACATTAAATAAGCCACAAGCCCAAACCAGTCAGAAACACCCCTATATGAGCGAGACATGGTCACTTGACCCAACTTGCCTCTAAATGGACCCGTCTAACCCATGCTAGCGTCGAAGATGGACGTTAATCGATGATGATGATATGTATATATATATATATATGGAGGCACATGGCTTAGTGGTTAGAGCATTGGCCTTGCAATCGAAAGGTTGTGAGTTCAATTCTCAGACTGGGTGATGTGTTGTTTCCTTGAGCAAGACACTTTATTTCACATTGCTCCAGTTTACTCAGCTGTAGAAATGAGATGATAGGGACTGGGGTCCATATCATTCCACTGCAAAGTGGTCGTGGAGGTGCCACGGCAAAAAAGCACCCAGCACTCACTGTAAATGAGGTTGGTGTTAGGAAGGGCACCCAGCTGTAGAAATCAAGCCAGAATCAGTTCCCGTCCCACCCTTGCAAGCAGGGAAAAAGTGGACGTAAATGAAATGATGAATGATGATATATATATATATATATATATATATACACACACACACACACACACATATGCATGTATGGCTCAAAAGGGGGACCCCATCTGGAATCAATCAGGCAAACCCCACCCAAAACACAGAATTGCCCTGTCTCCCAAAAAATGAAAAATGAAGTTATAAAGCAAAAAGCATATTCAAACACACATACAAATATGCAAAAATTCATAATCTATATTACTAAAACAGAGAATGTATGTTTGTCTGTCTGTTCAATCACTAAAACTCGAGAACGACCCAAGCGATTGTTTTCAAACTTTACACATGTAATACTTATGATCTTATTGAGTGTTCTGAGCAAAAAAAAATTTCAAATTTTCAAAGCCCTAGGGACCCCATTAGGCGATTTAGAGATCTCTTTCTCTCTCTCTCTTAGTCTTTCTCTTTTTAGATAGATATATAGATATGACGTTGCGCCTTTATAATATCTGTCTGTATGCCTGACTGTCTGCATTACAACATTATGACGCGATCAGTGTGTGTGTGTATATATGTATATATATAATGTGTGTGTATATATATATATTCTTATGCCAGGGAACATCTTCACGAACCAAAGTATCGTCTTCTGTTTTCCTTCGGTTGCAACGTTTTTCGAAATATTTACATCTGCGTTCACAGATTGATTTTTTTTATTTTAGTTTCAGAAGATCCCGCTAAGGGTGAAAGCACCGATTCTTTGCTTAAAATTTAATATGTTATTTTAATATAGATATTCGTGTACAGATATTTTTGCATACACAAAAACAAAATATAAACAAACAAGGCCAACGATTACATCAGTTAGTCTTAGTGTATTTCATAATGCTTTTAGGTAGAAGATCCCGTTAAGGGTGAAAGCAGTGATTCATTTTCTGCGTTCACAGATTGATTTTTTTAGTTTCAGAAGATGCCGTTAAGGCTGAAAGCAGCGATTCTTTGCTTAAACTTTTATCTGTTATTTTAATATATATATATATATATGTGTATATATATAATTATATATTCGTGTACAGATATTTTTGCATACACAATAACAAAATACAAACAAACATATTTATTTCACGAAGCTCGATAAGGATAAATATATATCAAATATATAAGAACCCTAGAGCAAATCCCGAGCAATGCCAGGCCATTCTGCTAGTAAAGTATAAAAAATATCCCCAAAATAGAAATAGAACAACTCAGAAAAATACACACTGGAAATACACAAAACAACCAACAAAATAAAAAAAAACAAATGACTGTAGAGAAAAAAGATAAAAGCCCACAGTCTAATGAAAGAATTACAACAGAAAACTATACACACAAAACAAGAATCCACAGTCTTCTTTTTCTTCTTCTTTGCCCTTTAATTCTTATGAGGGTTGTGAGGGTAGAATCCTCAGACACGCTTTCCAGAGGGTTCTATTAGAAGCAACCATCTCCAAATGAACCAGTTACATCCCCAAGTGAGACGAATAGAGCTTATGGATGTTAACTAGCCATCTTGTTTGCGATCAACCTCTGAGTCTTGTGCCAATTGGTTTTCTGTAAAATCTGTTCTACAATTCTTTCCTGAGACATTCTAACCACATTTTCGTAGCACTGGGGCTGTGATCTTTCAGTGCAGAAAAGTAGGAGCTCTACCTGGAGTGACTCCCTGATCTCCAAATTATGCATCCAATCAAGTAACATTATTTCAAAGACCCTTCAGAGGAACCCCATTTGGCTGCTTATATCTATGATAATCTTCTTTCTGTAATGACTCAAGATTGATGACCATAAATAAAAGTAGGCATGAACATTGAAATTTGAAAAAGTTAATCAGGGTATCACAGAAGAGGTAAGTGCTCGTCTTCAGCCCTTTCAAATGCATCCACCATACTATCTCTTTCGCCATGGCCACCAGACTGATAAAAACTGCCTGCCCTTCCCGGCTAAAGGAAGCGGGTGGGGCAATCCTCACGATGGACTCAGCTGATAGCCGGATCCGTCCTACACGTGACAGCAGCTGTTCGACATAAACCCACAAGTCAGCAATGCTCAGACACTGGACAAGTGTGTGCAGGACGGTTTTGTCGCCCTGAGAAAAGTCACCCTGATCTTTACCTCGTCCCAGTTTGTGTCCGTCTGGAGGTCTGGACTGAACCAGACCCCTAGCAATTTAACCAGTCTTTAGCAGTATTAGTTGTAGATGTTATCGAGATACGAGTGACATAATAATTATTTCAACAGCAGAAATTAGAGATGAAATATACGTTTATTTTTTGATGTAGCACAAACAATGGTGTTGTACAGAGGCTGGTTTCTGGCGTGTGATCAGTCGGCTTTCCAGTGGCTGTCTGTCTTTTCTTTCTGGCGTTCCTAACCGGCGTTGTTCTATCAAGGAGCATGAGGCGTCTTACTACAGTACCTCGAGCCAGATTTTCAAATTATCGAAAATCGATGTCATTACTCACATGTGGTGTAAGATGGCGAACAATGCAACAAGGGGGAGCTATCCGCTCTAGCAAAAATTGAATCCAGAATAAGGATTTGAAAAATGTTAAAAAAAAAAAACGACATGCATGCATAAAAAAAACAAGGCAAAGTAAAAGCAGAAACACAGAGGCAAAAAAAAGGTGCAGCTAACATAGTCTAAATATAGACGGTGCTGCAAAATTTTTTGGGCCAGTGGACCCTACGACCTGAACGGGTCGTGGTCTTGTAACGCGGCGATGGTGGTGGTGTAGGGACAGGCGATGATGGTGGTTCAGGAACAGTCGTTCGCTCAACAGGCAAATACAAAGTGGTTCGTGGATCAGGAACCACAGCGTCCGTATCAAGGTGCGCCTGCTTAAGCCTGTCTAATGTAACTGTCACTCTGGACCCCTTAATATCTAACGTGAAATGCTTAGCCGAGCGCGCTAAGACACGGTAAGGTCCAGTGTAAGGCTGTGTGAGCGGGGGCTTCACCGTATCATTCCTTACAAAGACATGCGTCCACGAGGCAATATCCCTCGGGACAGCAGTCTTGACAGTTTGTTTCCTAGTGTCCATTGGCGGCAAATCCTGGAAATAGGAGCGCAAACGGGACACGTAGGAAGCGTGATCTTGGGCATCAAGATCGATAGGGGCAAGCATTTGCCCGGGCAACGTCAGAGGGGCACCGTACAGTACTTCGGCCGGTGAAAATCCAAAGTCGACCTTCACCGTTGACCGAATCCCTAGTAGCACAATAGGGAGGTACTCGCTCCAATGCGCCGAGTCCATTGAGGCCATTAAGGAGGCCTTCAGTTGGCGGTGAAAACGCTCCACCATACCATTCGAAGCGGGATGGTATGCCGTAGTTCTAATGCGTTTAGCACCAATTAATTTTGACAGCTCGAGGAAAAGGCTCGACTCGAACTGTCGTCCACGGTCGGTAGTTATTATGGATGGAACTCCATAACGAGAGATCCATCCAGACACAAGAGCACGTGCTGTTGTCTCCGCGGTGATGTTTTTCTAGGGGATGGCCTCAGGCCATCTCGAAAAACGGTCAATGACGGTAAGTAGATAAGAAAAACCATCGCTGACAGGCCAAGGTCCCACTATATCAATATGAATATGCGAAAAACGCGCTTCTGGGTTAGCAAAGGTACCCAGGGGAGCCTTGACGTGTCGATGGACCTTTGATCTCTGGCAAGCGACGCAGGAACGGCACCAAGCAGCAATTTCACGCCTCATATTTGGCCAGAAAAATCTAGCTGATATGAGCTTTGCTGTGGCAGAAGATCCTGGATGTGAGATACAATGTAATCCCAGAAACACGGTCCGACGATGATTCTCTGGAACGAAGGGCCTAGGCACGTCCAAAGAGACGTCGCAGAGAATTTGGCCAACTGCAGTCGACAGAGGCAAGTATTTCATCTCGCAATTCGCAAACTCGGGCGATGTGACATCCAATGACTCAAGGGGAGGCTGATCCGCAGCCAAACGAGTCAGATCTATGTCAGAGGATGACGAGATCGCTGTCACGGGTAAGCGGGACAAAGCATCGGCCGCTGTATTTAGTGAACCCGGAATGTGCTGGATATCACTCGTATATTGCGAGATGAAATCAAGGTGTCTCGTCTCTCTGGGCGAGTATTTATCAGCCTTCGCTCTCAAAGCAAAAGTCAATGGTTTATGGTCAGTGAGGATAGTAAATTGCCTACCCTCTAGCACATGTGAAAAATGTTTCACGGCCAAATAGATGGCTAAAAGCTCTCTTCCAAAGGTGCTGTAGCGCGTCTCAGCAGGATTTAGCTTTTTGGAAAAAAACTCCAGCGGTTGCTGGTAACCATTGATGTTTTGCTGTAGTACTGCGCCCACAGCGATATCCGATGCATCAACACAAAGCGTAAGCTTTGCATCGGGTACCGGGTGAGTCAGTAACGAAGCATTAGCCAAAACAGTTTTGGCGTGCTGAAAATCAGCAAGTTGAGTGTCTGTCAAAGAAATATCTTTGTTCTTCCTCCGACAATTTTTCAAAATTTTTGTCAGGGAGAAAAGCAATTTTGCACAATTTGGCACGAAACGCCTATAAAAGTTAACCAGACCTAAGAACTGGCGTAACTGACGTAGTGAGGTCGGTGGAGGCAAATCCTCTATGACCTTAACTCGCTCAGGCCGGGGTCGAATACCGTCAGCATCGATGACGTGACCCAAGAAAGTCAGTGACTCAGCACCAAAAACACATTTGGGTGCATTAAGCTGCACGTTATACGCCTTCAATCGGCGGAAAAGAAGATTCAAATGGTGCGTATGCTGCTCTGGAGAAGAACTAGCAATGAGCAGATCGTCAATATAGGTATAGACGAAATCGAGGCTGCGAGTAACCTCATCCATAAACCGCTGAAAAGTACTAGCGGCATTCCTTAATCCGAACGGCATAGTCAAAAACTCGAAAGACCCAAATGGCGTAACTATAGCCGTTTTGGGAATGTCATTTTTATGGACAGGAATTTGATGGTACGCACGAATTAAATCCAGTTTGGAGAATATCTTGCATCCCTGCAACGAAGACGCAAAGTCTTGCAGATGAGGGATAGGATAACGGTCCGGTACCGTTATCGAATTCAGGCGTCGATAATCTCCAGTAGGTCTCCAATCGCCATTCGCTTTCGGTACCATGTGTAATGGGGACGCCCACGGGCTCGTGGACGGACGAATAATCCCCATTTGCAGCATATGATCAAATTCTGATCGTGCTGCTTTGAGTTTGTCCGGAGGAAAGCAACGAGGGCGAGAGAAAACGGAAGCACCAGTTGTAGATATGAAGTGCTCCGTGGTATGAGTAGGTTCATCAAATCGAAAATTCCCGTGTCAGTTGCGGGAACGAGTTCAACAACGCATGGAATATTAGCAGTATTAGTTATAGATGTTATCGCCACTTTAGCAGGGTGGTAGAATCAGTGGTCGTTACTTTAACAGGGTAGATGATTGAAGGTCGTTAGTTGCCAGTGTGGTAAGTGATAGTATCCTCGTTGGATTATCTTGTTGACATAGACGTGAGGGAAGGTCCCTCGATCTATTTACCATCTATTTACAATATTCCTTTCGTCAGGTCGCCAATTCCAGCAGCATGGATTATAGATGTTATTGAGACACGAGTAACATAACGATTTCAACAGCAGTAATTAGAGATGAAATGTATGTTTATTTATATGGTTGAAGTTACAGATAAAAAGAGGTTACAAAAGGGAATGTGCCATTGCGCCGTTAAGCCGGCGAGGCTAGGGGTGCAATATCTCACTGTTACATTATGCGTGTTGCTGGCTCGAAGTTTCTGGTACAAGAGAGAGATTCTTCAAATCTTCGCGGTGAATTTCTTCCTCAGGGCGCGTAGGGATACATCCTCTTCTACTGGCGCTGATTGGCTGAACTGAGCCAAATCACGCACAGAGAATGTATGTGAGCCCGCGGAATGTAGGTCACTACATCACCTCCAACCAGATTTTCAGCCGAAAATCGATAACGAAGAAACCAAGGACCCACATATTATTGAATCAGCAAGAACAAATGCTGAAAGAGCACATCAGCGAAAAAATAATTGAGCAGAAGGTTGCATGCAAGAACAAAAAATGAAGCGCTACGGGCCGTGTTGAGCCGCTGTGTCAAATGACCAATTGTTTTGTTGTTTATACGTGACCGCCAAAGGTCTAACAAAAAACGGATAAAGTCTGACATGGGCGAAGTTGCTGTTCTTGCATTAAATGTTAATGGTAAGCGTTGTACCAGTAGCTGTGAACGAAGCTATTATGGTAGTTTACCAGTGCTGGCGAGAAAATGATGGCCCCCAGATGTATTGTCGAATGTGCTGTGGAGCCAGGAAAAAATGGCTGGTTGCTTTGTAAAGAACAAAAGGCAAGTTTAATCTGTAGGTGGGTTGCAGTGTAAATTCCATAATTCGGGCGAATCCACAGAAGTGGCCGAAATGCTAACAAGTCCAGTTCAATTTGTTGCTTTCCCAGCGAGTCGGGCAAAAACAACAAGACGGATGGCCGTCATGGACGATCAGTGTGCAACGAGATGCGAAGCTGTTTGAGTTCAGCTGCAATTAGTATTCTCGTGTTGCGGTGACTGTTTGAATCCAGTGGATTAAGCTCTGTGAGCTGCTAGCATGTGACAGCATCTCAACCAGGTGAAAAGGGACTCGCAGAATATTACGTTTGAAGAACATATACCAAGAACAACGTGTTGCTGTGTGATAAAAAAAATGTGTGCATATGCAGGCATGTAAAACAGCAAAGAATGTGAATGAACAAAAACCATGAGCAAGTAAATAGCAAAAGAGCACAAAACAAGTAAATGCATTCTACAAAGAAATATGTGAATGTAACAAACTGATAATTCAAAGTCAATCTAGGGGAGCAGAGAAATTGCTCAATAAGTTCAAAGTTTTTCAAAGTCAAATAGTTCACACATCACCAGTGTACAGACACTAGTTCTATCTGAAAACTGAAAAAGAAGTTTGTTAATGCCGTTAGGGGTTAGATGTATGGTGTTTTTGTGAGATTTCGTGGCCATCTTACCGTCCCGCCACACGGTAGTGTTGCTTATTGTTAAAGTAATGTCAAAGAATCTTCTGTAGAGTAGGAGTCACCAAATATGGCAGTCACGTCTGACGCCATAATGGTGAGAAAACTACTGTCTCAATTTCTCGCGTCCCTGTGGTAACGAGACAGAAGGTATGGTGGTTGCGTCGGTAAAGTTACAAGCCGTTTTGAAATTTCCGATGTGTGGTGGTTGGCGTCGGTAAGGTTATGAAGCTGCCACTCACTGTTCCCTGTATTGGTCAGTGATTAAACAACGCTGTCGCTGCTGCTGTCATTGTTGTTGTCAAGCGTAGCCATGACATGTCGGTAGCCATCTTGAAATTTTTTCGTGGCGAAAAAGTTTTTGAAATACTGCTAATTTTTCAAAAATCTTAAAAGGAATATTCTGGATTTTCGCTATTGCGACGTGGCAATAAAAGTCAAACTGAATGAATAAGAAGGGCTCCGCGATATTCT
The DNA here is from genome assembly GCA_964016885.1 of Eledone cirrhosa. Lineage (NCBI taxonomy): Eukaryota > Metazoa > Mollusca > Cephalopoda > Octopoda > Eledonidae > Eledone > Eledone cirrhosa. The sequence goes on from OZ024741.1 coordinate 189,472,842, forward strand.
TACATCGGTCACCACTTTAGCAGTATTAGTTGTAGATGTTATCGAGATACGAGTGACATAATAATTATTTCAACAGCAGAAATTAGAGATGAAATATACGTTTATTTTTTGATGTAGCACAAACAATGGTGTTGTACAGAGGCTGGTTTCTGGCGTGTGATCAGTCGGCTTTCCAGTGGCTGTCTGTCTTTTCTTTCTGGCGTTCCTAACCGGCGTTGTTCTATCAAGGAGCGTGAGGCGTCTTACTACAAGTCCGTCCAGCGCCCGACTATGCTGTTGGATGGCATGGACCTGCCTCACCAGGTGCAAGCCCACCGACTTTTCCTGGTTGATCATTGCTCCTGTCACCGCTTCGTATTCTCTTAGTGTAGTGCCGATCGCCTCGATGTGTTTGGCGTTTGACACCACTATGGTGACATCGTCTGCATATGCTGACACAGATCTTCCGCACCCTAGTTCACACGGGACCCCCCTCAACGTCTCCAGTTTGTGCAGTAATGGCTCGAGAGTCAATACGTACAACAGGGACCGAGCACATGATGTTGAATGGTTCTGGGTGGACCAAGCACATGATGTTGAATGGTTCTGAAAGGTAACCATTCACTTTCACCACAGAGCAGATGTCGCTGTGCATGGCAGTGATCCAGCCTCTGAAGATGGGCCCAAAGCCAGCTGCCCTCAGGAGTGCCACCTGATAACGATGGTCGACCCTATCGAACGCTTTCGACTGATCTAAATTGATCAAGGAACCACCCGTGCCAGGTTCCCTAGCTACTCTCTCCACGATGTATCGCATGAGGTGGAGGTTGTTGTGGATGGATGTCTGGAATGGCGCATGTCTGCGCCTCTCCGACCAGACCACCAACGACAAGCACCAACCTCTTTGCTAGCACCTTGGCCAAAATCTTGAACTCTGTGTTTAACAGAGTTATGGGCCTGAAATTATCTATGTTATCCCCCTTGTTCGGAGCAGGTTTGCAAGGCTTTTACACCCTCCTCCCCTATCCCTAATCCCACACAGTCCCAGCGTGCATCTAAGATCCCGTTCCAGTCGCCCACTAACACTAAAGAGCGAGACGTTCCAAGAAAGGTCCCCAGACGCCGGAAGAAATCATTCCGCCCTGCTCCTGTCGGGGAATAGACGGCTACTAGCCTGAAAGCTTGCCCGTCTCCGCTGGTCACGTCCAGCACTACCAACTTACCTTCTGGGTTCAGGAAGATGGCCTGTATGGCGAGATCCAAGCCTCCCCAAAAAAGCACAGCAACTCCTCCCCCCGATCCTGGACGGCTGGGAGATGCGTACACATCGTAGCCACCGAAGATCGGGGTGAAGGCTCGTGCTTCGGATATTCTGGTCTCGCTGATGGCCTCCACATCTATGTTTAGTGACCTGAGGTCATTGAGCAGGTGGCCCTGCTTCCATGACGACCCCAGGCCACGCGCATTTATGCTGCCTATTCTGAGGTCATGTTGAAAAGGAGTGGAAAAAGATGGGAAAGACCACTTACCTCACTTCTCATGGAGGAAGGATCGTTTTTCCGTCCTTCTCACTACTTGTGGCCTCCTCCGGAAGGATGTTTTTATAAATCCTCCTGGAGAGTGTTTGTCGGAAATCTCCGATGTCCTTGGGGAATTTTAATTTTAGTGTCGTGTACGTTTTCTGTGTGATGCGAGTGATTTGCATGTGTGGAGGTGATGTGAATTTTTGGGGTGTTGTGTAATTTATTTCTGTGATGCTGGTGTTGGATGTAGTGTAATAATTGGTTATGGTTCAAATTTAATGCTGTGTAGTGTGTAGCGTTTTGGTTGCTTTGTTTTGTTTGCATTTGTTGTGGGTTTGTTTCTGTTTAGCTTGTTGGTGATTTTTGTGGTGTTGGTGATGGTGGTGTTGGAGTTAATGATGGTGATGGTGTTGGTGTTTGTGGTGATGGGGCTGGTGATGCTGGTGTGGGTGGCATAGATGTCTTAATTTGTTTGTTTGTTTGTTTGTTTGCTTCACCCTGCATTTTGTTTTTGGAGGGCGAAGGAAGAGGATTTTTTCTTTGGGGTTTTTTTTTCTTTTTTCCTGATACAGTATCCCACTCCTCCTCGTCGTCACAATCCGTCTCCAGTTTCAATAGGTCGGGGAGTAGAAAATCCTCCACATGCGCTGGTTTTGGTTGTGGCGTGGTGGATGGTGGAGGCGCTGGTGCTAATTCTGGCGCGATGGGTGCTGGTGGTGTTGGTTTTGCTACCGTTGCTGCTACAGTTGTTGCTGCCATTTCTGCTGCTGGTTTTGATGGTTGAGTCACTGGGGTGGTAGGAGAGGTGGCCTCAACTTTTTAGTCTGAGGGCAGAAAGCCTTTAGGTGGGTTACTTCACCACAAACGACACACCTAGGCCTTCTATCCTCAATGATGAGGTGGCTGCCGTCATTGAGCTCTCTCACCTCTGGAATTTCCTCAATGTTTTTTTTGGTTTGCTTGGATCAGGAGCTCCATCCCAGATCCGGACTAGTTCTCCTGCTTTACTTTTGTTACCTCAATTATTTTGGTGTTGGCCTCGATGTCAGCGAGGACGGCAGCCATTAGCCAGAGAATTTCGATGGCAGGCGGAAAGTGGGTCACCCTTATCTTCACGAGTCTCTGACCACAATAGCTTGGGACGAGTGTGAACTCGTCACTTCTTAATGGGGCCATGGAGTGTTCTCTGGCTTCCTGTGGGGTTCCAAAGAACACGTCCACGGTTCCATATTTCTGCCCACGCCTGATGTGGGTTTTTTCGCCCACACATGTCCCAAAGCTTTTTGTATCTGGGACTCGGATGCCCGTTCCACTCAGCGTGATTTTGTGTTTATCGTCCGATATGACACGGTGCATGGGCACCTATGCTCCATTTTATAAGATGGGGGGGGGGGGGCTGACCCTGTACCCATCTTTTTTTACCATTCGCTTGGCTTCATTCAATTCATCCTGGCTTACCTCGATTGCTTCGCTTTTCTTAGCTGCTTTGGCAAACGACACATTTTGTTTTGCGCTGGTGTTGATGTTGTTGTTGTTATTCTCATTGTTGTTGTTGTTGCTGTTGTTTTTATTGTTATTTGTGGTGGTGTCAGTGGTGTTCAGCGTGGAAGAGTCGATTCTGGGTGAATCCATTTCGATGTCACGAGATATAATTTATTTTTTGTTTCTATTGTCGCTGTGGTGGTGGTGGTGGTGGTATCAGTGGTGTTGGTTGTTCTTTTTGACATTGTGGTGGTAGTCGGGATCGCAGCTTTAACACCTGCAGCTATTGGTAATGGCGGGAAATCCACGTCTGTATGCAGCAAATTCAAATAATTGAGACTGCCATTAATTACATTTTCAGTATTGGCAACCGTGGCAAGGCTCACAATGGGGATGGTGGTGGGGGATGCTAGTCTGCTAGAAACAGGAGATTTGTCGTCCATGTTTTTTTTTTTCAAAGAAATATTTTGTTTGATAAATAAAAATCTTTAAATTTTGGGCTCAAGGCCCCAATATTATTGAGTGTCCTTTTCAGAAAGCAATATATGTGAACTTATAATCACTTAACAACAAAATCTTTCCATAACTGGCAATTTGAAACAACTGAAAACAACAAACCTTTACGGAGCTCACTATAATATGATTTCCTACGTAGGTCGCCAATAATAATAATAATAATAATAATAATAATAATAATAATAATAATAATAATAATAATAATAATAATAATAATAATAATAATAATAATAATAATAATAATAATAATAATAATAATAATAATAATAATAATGGTTTCTTTATTGGCCACAAGGGCTAACATGAAGAAAAACATTACAGACGGCACAGAACGGTACACGGCGATACAAAGTGGGTTTTGGCCGTGTAAAAAAGGTTATAACATGAAGATAGAAATATCAAAAAATTCAAAGAACAAAAATTCTCCAATAGGGGGAAACTTCCGAGGGTCACTCGTGGCGAAAACCACACAAAAGACCAAGGCCACCCTGACCACCAGGGCAAGTGCCCTCTCTCGGTTTTCCACTCCTCAGTCTACAGGTGCATACTCAGAGCGGGCCCGTTCACTCGGACCAGACTCGCCACTTTCACCCACCTTTCAAAAAAACTTACTTGAAGACAGCACTTGTCTCTCCACCTTGATTTTCCTCTTCAAGTGAAATTTGAAAAAGTTAATCAGGGATTCGCCGAAGAGGAAAGTCTCCGTCTTCAACCCTTTCAACCTTGTTCACCATACAATCTCTTTCGCCATGGTCACCAAAACCTTAAGGAGGACGGCGGGACTATCTGCACAATGCACTCAGTCGATAACCGGATCTGTCCTACATGTGACAGCAAATGTTCAAC